>CM038229.1:19117541-19494502 GCA_021442155.1 Cymbidium sinense | reverse complement strand
TATATTTCCCCAAGCCAATGATGAGGGAAAAGAGAATATACTCTACTATCTTAGTCTTTATATGATACCTGCTGAGGAAAATAATCCACCCATTGAGAAGCATTTCCTAACTTTAATCTTTACAGTCCAGAAGCTATGACATTATATACTATCTCATAAAGTAAACTTCATTTCTAAAATCAATCCACTGCAATATTTCATGACACGGCTGACACTATCTGGAAGGTTGGCATGATGGTCCATGATTTTATTGTAGTTTGACATTATATTCATACCCCTCTATGTAGTGAAAGGACAAGCACTCATAGATTTTCTAGTGACACATCCACTTCTAACAGATTCCTCGTTCAACGATGATCTCCCTGACAAATAAATCATGAATTCAGGGGATACAAGCATTCACCATTGGGAGATGTACTTTGATGATGTGGCTTCCTCTCAAAGAGGTGAAGAACACTCCTAAGTAAGGTAGGGGTAGGGATAGTCCTATAATGCCAGATCTCTCATATCATTTATCTGAGCCTTGCACCAACAATGAAGATGAATATAAGACTTTGATCATCGCTATGGAGTTAGCCATCTCACTAGGAATTCATGTCATCATCATCTTAGGGGATTGACAGCTAGTGTCAACCAAATCGTTGGGTCTTATAAGGTCTTGAAGCCAAACTCCATCACTACCACAAGTACACCATGGAGTTATTAGCTCAAATCCAGAGGTCATAATCTATAAGATTCCTCAAGGATAAAATGCCATAGTTGATTCCTTAGCCAAACTTGCTAAGGAATTAGTATGTTCGAAAGATGAGTCCATATTAATAGAGGTCCACAACAGATAATTCCTACCTCTTATTGATGTTGAACTCATTGATAAATGCTCTCTTGAAGGGGAGGTTACCATTGCCAAAAAGGATGAAGAATAGGATTGGAGGAAACCCTTCATTGATTATCTAAACAAAGGCAAACTACCTTAAGAGAAGCCTCAAGCACATCAAGTGGAGCAAAGGGCACTCTCCTATGCCCTTGTGGATGGTGTTTTATGCTGACGGTCCTTCGATCATATGTGGTTATATTGTTCAGACAAACATGAAGCCCGTAAGATCATGACTGAGGTATACTCGGGACTATACAAAGCTCATCAATTCGGTCCCATGATGAAGGCCAAAATAAAAAGACTTGGATACTACTGGCCAATGATGATCACGGATTGCATGGATGTAGCAAAGCATTGCCACCAATGCTAAGTGCATGGGGTGGTCCTACACCAGCCACCCAACATTCTATAGCAAAGCACCGACATTGTGGGTCCGATCGATCCTCCCTCATCCAAGATTCACCAATTCACTCTCCCAACTACAGACTACTTCTCCAAGTGGGTGGAGGTGATTTAGCTCAGGGAGGTCAAAGCTCAACATGTGCTCCAATTCTTTAGAAACTATATCATTTATAGATTTGGGGTACCTTGTCGAATCATATCCAATAATAGTATCACATTCAAGAGCACCAAAATCAACAACTTTTCTTGGAGACACAACATAGATTGGAGATACTCTACCATCCATAACCCATGGGCGAACATTTTCACAGAAGCCTTTAACAAAAATCTCATTCAAATACTCAAGAAAATGCTCAACGATAACAAATGACAGTGGCATGAGTAGTTAATTGAAACTTTATGGGCTTACCTGACTACCTATAAAACTCCAACACAATCTACCTGATTCTCCTTAGTGTATGGGTCTGAAGCTATTCTACCATTAGAAGTTCAACTCCCATAACTACGGATAATTGTGGGTAGCAAGATTACAACTAAACAGAATGCCAAGTTACAGTTAGAAGAACTCAAAGGTTTATAAGAAAGACACTTACGAGCATGCTAGAACCTCAAGTTATACAAGGAAAATATGGTTCAAGCTCATAACAAGCTAGTCCGCCCTAGAGCTTTTTAAGTAGGAGAGCTTATTTTTATTCTAAGGAGACCGATTATTGCCCATCGTAAGATGGGAGGCAAGTTTGAACCTACTTAGGAAGGCCCTTTCACCATAGAAAAGGCCTACCATGGTGGATCTTACCAACTCATAAACCACAAAGGTGAATGACCGATGCTTCCTATCAATGGGCTTATCTAAAGAAAATATTATGCATAAATAATGTCCAAAATAATTTTCCATCAATAAAATTCCATTTTTAATCAACCTTCTCTCCAAATTGAAATATTTCTAATTACCAAATTATTCTCGTGGTGTGTTTAAGGTAGATATAAGAGAACCCAAGCTGCATCCTATCCTTTATTAGCACATCACAAACACAAAATTACACATAAGCATAAACAAATCAAACACAAATCTAGTTACTTCAGGCTACCTTGAGTTGAGATAAAACCCCAACGGCCCTCACTCAATAGCTACTCTAGGTGAAGCTAATTCACTAGCTAATGTGTCCCCTAGTGGTCTTTTTTTAGCAGGAGGATGTGAGACCCTATGCTTTCTTCCTAGCTTAAATATTGCAAATGATGAGTGCCTTGTCCGGATGTTGGCTTTATTTAAGAGATGTAGTCCCAAGCTTTCATCTTGAACTAACTACCATCCATTGGTGGGTCCGTTTATATCTTAGGACTAGGGTAAGATCCCAAGTGGCTCCTCTTCCTCGACTACTTCAAGTTTGGGTTCTCTTTGTGACTTCCCATTTTGTAGTCGTCCTAGGTCGGACAGTAGTTGTCTAGCCAAAGATAAACTATCCTGATGATCAATTTCGCTTAGGAAAATGTGAGTACCCGATGCTTTCTTCTTATATTGATCATTGCTGGGTTGTTGGTGTTCTCTTTGCTAACAACAACCCACTCAGTGGATAACACCGTTCAAGTAGATGTAAGTCCCTGTGCTTTCTCCCTTAGTCGACCACTGTATACTTATAGGCTTTATGTTTTAGGGATTAGGATAAGTTCCCTAGAGGCACCTTCCCTATGGGCATTTATTTGGATTACATCTTTATGACCCCATCTAAACATGACCTAGGTTATTGGATTGGACAGTCTCCCTTTCCTAGTAGCAACCCTTGTGGTTAGAAGCTATATATCTGGATGTATCTATCCCACGGGCTAGTAAATCTAAGAGAGACCAAAAGTGGCTCCTTCTTAGTGTGGTCCATCACAAACCAATAGGGTCCATGGTAAAAAAATAAACAAACAAAATGAAATCTCTTGCAGATTAAGATAAGACCCCCAGAGGAACCTCTTCTCAAGCAAGCATCTTATGTTTTGGGAAGTGTCAGCATAACTCCCTATAGGAATCACCTTAACTACTCTAAGTTTAAGTAAGACCCCTAGAGGCACTCACTTAATAGTCACCCTAGGTCAGGTTTGACTTATTGTGCCATCAATCCATCCCAATGATGCGATTCTATTATGGAAGATGTGAGTCCCAGCTTTCTTTTCCTAGTATTACAAACCTATAGGCAACCCTTAGGTTGGATAGTTTATATTATACGGTTGGTAGACTACCCTTGGATTGGTAAATTTAAGGTAGATCTGTAGCTCTTTAGTGTGGTCCAGTAAAATAGGGTCCACACTCATTAAAAAATCAATCAAATCAAAACAAAACCAAAATGAATCACCAAATTCAAATCAAACTAATCATCATAATTAAATCAAATCAAAACCTAAGTTCGAAATAAAACTAATAAACATAATTCAGATGAATCAAACAAACTCAGTCTAATCTTAATCCTCATTGGATTTCCTTCTATGCCCTGGGCATAAATCAATCCATTAAATTAAATAAATTCAATCAAATCTCAATCTTCAATGGATCCCTTTATGCCCTTTGCATAAATCAATCACTAATTCAATCAAATTCATGTAAATCCCTAGCGGATCTCTTTTCATATCCTTGGCACGAAATCAATTCTTAACAAATCAAATTAAAATTCAGTCATCTCTCTCATGACCTCGGCATGATAACAAATTGCATTGCATTGGGATCCATGGTTTCATCTACCTCTATAATTGGGTATGAATGACCATCATTAGTGCTTGTGATCTTCCTAGATTCTATTGATCATCTCGGTTAATGCCAATACATGTAGTGTGTCTTGTCAATTACACTTCACCTATTGGGGGTCCTTTTATTGACCTCACTTTTGGAGTGAGGACTCATCCTTCTTTAGCCTTAGGAATCTTCTAGGAACTTGGATTTCCTAGTCATAGGACACTTCTAGTGATTAAGGAAACACTACACCCTGAGAATCTTAAGGAGAGGCGTGCTTAAGCTTAGGTTATGCCATAGGACAAATAGGTCTTACCTATCCTATGGCCAAAACTAAAACTCATGCTTATCCACTCATCCAAAACCAACCTCAAGCCAACACAATCAACCCCAATTGAATCTTGTTTCCTATCCAAGTGCCAATCCAAAATTAACTCAACCCTTAACCCAAACCAATTCCATCATCATCTTATAGATCAAACCCAAAGCTTATTCAATTGAATCCAATCCAATTGACTTTCACAAAAGCATTACAACCATTCAATACTCTATTTCAAATTCTTCTAATACCTACAATCAAACCCATTAAACCAAATAAATCCAAATAACCCAAGTTAGCTCATTTGGCATAAAAGGTCCAAATGAGCCAAAACCCAATAGCCCAAATCAATTGCAATCACAGTCATCAATCAACTCTAAATCCATCATTGAACTTTTCTGAATACCCAATTCAATCTAATTCAACCTAATCAACCCATTTGGTCCACTTGACCCAAAGTGGCCTAAATGACCATTTTGACCCAAACTCTAATACAACCCAAATTGGATTGAATCAACCCATTCAATATCTTCTATAATGATTGTGGATCATCTTTGATTATCCAATTTCAATCAATTGGGTCAAACCAAATTAATTTAGTGATCCAAGTTGACCCAATTAACCCATGGACCAAAATGAACCAAACTTCATTTCAACCTCAATCAATTGCAATCAATGACTTTCATCAATCATGAATTGATTGAATATGACTCAACTATCAATTAATAATCCAAACCAAGCCAATTTGGCCTCTTTACCTAAATTGACCTAAAGGGTCAAATTGGACCAAATCTCATTCTAAACCAAATTGATTGAAACCAATGTTTTAATCAATCACAAATTGATTATTGAACGTGATGCAACCTTTCAATTTGGTCAAACCAACCAAATTGACCAATTTAGCCAAATTAAGCTAAAGAACTAATCCAAATTAATTCAAACCAATACCTACAATCATTCTCAAATGATCAATTGAACCCAAACCAACCCTTCACCCAAGCAAATTTGGCCAATTTAACCAAGTTGGTCAACTTAGCCCATTTGACCCATATGAACCCATATGAGCCAAAATCACATAAACTTCAAATTAAACCAAACCAATTATACCAAAACATTCCAAATGATCATTTGAACACATCCAAACCCTTGGTTTGACCCAATTTGACCAATTGGTCAACCTAACCCAATTGAACCCCATTTGACCCATATGGGTCAAATTGAGCCAAACCCATTGAAACTAAATCCAAACCCAACCAAACTTGGTATGACTCATCCTTGGGTTACCATGGGTCAGTCCAAATGGGCCCAACCCATTGTGAACCCAGTTTGGGTCAAAACCCATGAACCAACCCACCCAAATGGGACAAAATCCTCATTTAGATGGTTTCACATACTCATCAAGCCACCCTTAGCACATTTTGGGAACTAGGAACACTGAACCAACCAGACCCAAGGCTGTTGGGTTTAGCCTTGGGTCATGAGAGGGTGAACTTACCCTTAGCCCGCCATTGGTTCACTTGGAGGATGAGGTACACCCCATGCTAGCCCATAAGACTGCCTCAGCTTCTCAAGACCCTCCACCTTAGCAATCCACTGCCATCTCCAGCCACTTACCCCTACCAGAAGACTGCCAAAGGCTGAGCCAATCTCAACTTTTTATTCACTTGGGGAGGAGAGTATACTCCACCCATTCCATTCAAACAACACATAGAGCATCCTTAAGTGATTCTGAGCAGTTCTAGATCTTCTCCCGATCCGCTAGTGCACCCCATCGCCAGTGAGACCAACTCTCATTCAAAACTGAGAGCCTCATCTATCCAACCTCACCTAAACTCCACCAAACTTCAAGTAACTCTTCGCACAACTTCCCCAAGCTCCAGCGAGATGAGATGAATCAATTTCTGATCGATTTGATTACCTGCAGGCACTCCAAGACCAACTTTGAGCTTAGCGTGAGCTTGGTCCAGACATCGCAGGGAGGCGCTGAAGTTCTTCTCAACAGAGCTTTGTCTCTTCAAGATGAAGCTACCTCAGTTGATGAATTGCTGATCTCTAGCTTCGATGAGGTAAAACTCTGACAAACTATAGAAAGTCCATTAGGTGTTGATCTTTTCTAAAGCAAAGTGTGATTTTATGCAATTTCCAATGTGGATCCTCTTACATCTTCTCCCAACACATTTTGGAGTCGATCCCAACATCCCATGAGCTCCAACGATCTCGGTCAAGCGATGGAAGGTGGGCGGTCCGTCTTTCATCACTCAAGGGATGACAAATCATCGATTATGCTTTCACATGATTAGAATGGATGGTCGTGATTTAATTTGCTAGAAATTTTGATTTAATCCAATAAGAATCATGAGATTAATCTCCACTGTCTGATCTAACATCGGACGGCACGGACAAAACCATGTCTGCTGTCGTTGACTTAGTTATCACGTGGAAAGTGTTGTCACATCAGCTCCCGCATGGCATCGACGGGTTAGGGGATTAATTAGGTGATTAAAATGTCATTAATTAGCCATAATTTCATAAATTCATAACTAATCATAGAAAATTTTAAAAAATATGAGCAAACCCATTTTGGAAAGGGTAAACAGAGGAGAATTTAATAAAAATGAAATCCAAAAGGTTTGATTAATGAATATTGCTTAATTAAGGTTTGAAATTTTGGTTAGTTACTCTAATTAAGCCTTGATCCCATTTTTGGTGGGTCAATCCCCTGGATGTCCTCTACCGCCCATAATTTTCTTGGGTTTTATTGGCCAAATAATTTGGAGAATTTGAAATCATAATCTTAATTACCCTTCTTAATCAAATTAATAATTATTAAAAATGATAAATAGTAAAATTTGAATAATTAATGGTAGTTAATCACTGTAAACAGTGGGAATGATGAGGGAAAATAATTAAGACCTCTTGCCTAGTTATTTTCCTAAGTGTATTTTCATGGGAGGGTTAATTAATGCATGTGTTAATTAAGGGTTAATTAAGTAAATTAATGGTAAAATAAAATCAAATTAAAATGATAATTAGATTATGTAATTCAAATTAAATTTATGGGTTCCTCTTTATGTGTTTATTAACATAAAGACTCTTAAGGAACATATGGTTAACCCATGGGTGTAAGAAAACCATATAAGTATTTAATTAGTTTCTTCTTTAATCTAATTAACTCTTAAGTATGAGCCTCATTGCATTAGGTCTTGTTTAAATGCATTGATTTTAGTTGTTCATTAGCATATCATTGGAGGCTCATGGTTAAATGGTTAATTAAATTAAACTAATTACTTAATGATTTGAACTTAATCAATCCATAAAATTCACTTAATTACTTTTTCTTAAACACATTAAGTCACTAATATGGGATGGGGAAAAACAACAAATATTATTTTTCCTCTTTAAGTTTAATAATTCAAATCCAAAATCCAACTTCATAACAACTTTGGTTGATCTTAAATGGATTTATTTAATTTGATTATCCTTAGAAAGTAATGTGATTGAATGTATTCTGTGGCAATGTTTAATTGTTCCTTTTCAATCATTATAAATATGTATGTCATTTGATATCATGCATTCACATTTTCAAATAAAAGAATCAATTGAATCTAATTATGTGTAAGTTGCATGTGTTGGATTAATCATATTATATGTGTGACAATTATCACTAATAAATTTCAAAATTATTTTCAAAATTATGAATTAATGATGAAATTTTAAATTGATGTTGGCTATGAATATTACATGAGATTTACATTTGTTCATAGCTTTAACATGTTAAAGTATTATTTCATTTTCATGATTCATGTGTATGTTTACATGTGTTTGAATGTTAGTAAGTATATAGTTTGGACATCCCAAGAATACGAGACTTTAAGTAGCCTCAAAGAGATCTTAGATTACTTGACTTCTGGTTTAACAATGGTGCATACTTACTTAATTTCATTCAAATGTATACATACATTAGAATTTGGATAGAGCTTTACTTTACATGAATAAATAAATTTGCCAACATACAATCTTTTGCATGATTTTCATTCTCAAGGTTGTGTATACATTTATATGTATTTAAGATAGCAAGTATATAGTGGATATCCGAATATGAGCCTTTAAGTAGCCCTAAGGAGGTCTTAGATTACCTCACTTTCCTGGTTTAACAATGACATGTACTTGCTTAAATATTTAATACATGTGTATGTGTACTTAGTCAAAGAATGGAATCCTTCCTTTCTACCAAAAATATATGCATTCACAATCATTTAAGTGTGCAAAAAATACATTGCATGTATAGATATGTTAAGTTCAAAACCATATGCATTCTATTGATGTTGAAAAGGAATGATGTAACATCATCCATGTGATAGTAATTCAATCTCATTAATCTTAAAATGCCTTTCATGTTTGAATATGATTCTTTAAGATTAACCCAAATTTAGGATTAATGAAAATATTTAATAAATCATTCACTAAAAGAAACCAAAAAAATCAAAATAACATGTTTTTATAAAATAACTTATGGTAGGGGTGAAGAGGGTCAAACCTCTTTCCTCTCTTTACAAAATTAGATGCTAAGTAAATATTGATTGAAACAAAAGAAAGATGCAAACTAAAATCCATAAACTCTTTAATAACTTAAAATAAAACCTCCCCCAATGTTTAAGTTAAACAATCCCAAACTTTAGACAATTATAATTCTAAATCCTAGTAAGACATACCACACTAAACCTAAGCACACGATAGAATACTAAGTCACCACTTCTAACTCTAAGTTAGGACGGTGTTTGTTGTGATGTTGTGCTTTATTTTATAATAAAATGTTTTAGACTAGATGTTAGGATTATTTATGGATAGACTGGATGTTAGATTGTTATTAGCCTAATGATATTTTCTGCATGAGATTATGTTAAAGGAGTTACTGAAATAATAATAAATATAAATACTTTTGCTTGTAGGTTGCTTATGCCCCTTTGCATAATCCATATTCAGATAGGTAGGCTTACTTAACCATGTGTAGGGTGTTAAGTAAAAATTTATAAAATATAACTGCTTGGGTTTGTATGGTTGATTTAGCTAACATTTATTTTGCAGGTGTAATTAGATTTTATTTTTCTATAAATACATAATTTTGTAATAAAAATTAGAATTAGTGCTATGGGGTTTTAGGATGAAATGGCTAGAAGGCAAAGTCCTGGGAGGCCCTATTAAGCCTTGGAGAAAAATAAAATCAAACCAACGAAAGCAAAAAGAGGAAAGGAAAACAAAAAATGAAAACCCCCATAGCATTTATTCAATTATAATTGTAATATTCTTTTGTAATCCGGGTTGTATAAGGGTAGAGCTCGGCTACCCAACTTTTATTTTTAAGGGTGTACGGTGGTGCTTGGCCACACCGACCTTTTTATTCCTTCATGGTAATCTATAAATATTTGATTAAATTGTGTAATAAAAATTGTATATTTTTCATAGGTTTCTTGATGATTGAATGTGTGGCTGGATACGATGAGCTCTTTAAAACAAAATTAATTTTTCTACCCCATTAATAACTCTTAACTAAATTTTAAAATAACTCATGACCTCTCTTTAAAGCTTAGGTTATAATCAAGATAATTAAAAGATTTAGCAACCTCTTAGCTGAATAATGTATGTTTTAATATCATGTATATCATCTTATTTCATTCTTGAATAGGGAGGGTCTCTACTCTTGCACGATTGGAGAATGCTTGACCTATAAGGGCATCCCTTGTAGTGGAGAACACCTCCTCTTGCTTATTTAGCCAATAACTTCATTTCATAATGCATTTAGGCATAATTATCCTAAGCCTTTGTCCGAATCAATGTGTCAAAAATGATATAAAAATTTGTAAACTTTTGCATTTAGTTTAAGTCATGTCTTCATGCTAGTCATGATCTAATCTCTTAGGGAGTGAGTTTAGGGCACTAGTATCCTTCTTAATTAAATAACAACTTAGCTATCTTGCACTTACATAAGACCAACCCACATGGTTTTGAATCATAGGAGGTGTTAGCTGGCGGCCACTCCAGGCGGTTGTAAGTCCAGAAGAGTCAGGATGGGTTTACCCTCTCTTGTGGAGGTAAACCACTATGTCTCATTTTTTTGCTTAGATTTAGGCCAAACTTTTGGCTTGTGCTAAAGCATCCTAAATTTAGGATCCGAAGTTGTTTGTTTCCTTCAAGCTACAGTATAAGTCCTCTTAGGCTCTTCCACAATCTTGTGTTGGTGGATTATAAGCCCCCAACATTCTAATAAAATTTCAACTCACATAAAAATAAACTCTCCTTCAAACATATAAAGCCTTAGCATAGGGTAGGTTGGAGTGCTCACTAAGCTTCCTAGTATCATGAGTGCTCTCTACTTATCTTCCTTTGGAATCAAAAATAAGTCTCCAAATTGAACTTTCCCACTTGATTTTCCAAAATTACATATTACTTTGATAATCTAACCTTGAAATCTTTGGAGATATTGATTAACTACTTTAATCGATAGTATGCTTAAGAAATTTCTATTTTCTAAGATGTAATTAAATATGGAAGCTTGCTTCCATAGGGAACTAAAGAACCCATCATAAAATAAACCCTACTTTACTTTTTCATGTAAAGTAGGGGAAAGATCTCTAGTATACACGAAGACCCATCTTCCTCAAGAGTCCTTATTAGATGATTAGGTTCATTGTATGGTGATGTTTCCATCTCTTAAGATGGTCATACCTTAATATCATACCCAATCACTTCAATAAGTACCCCCTAAGATCTTCATCATAGTTCCTAATAAGGGCCATCCCTTAAAGTTAATTATAGCTTTGGAATGTGGATCTATTCCTAAGAATACTCTTGATTAAACAAATAGGCTCTTATTTCTTTGGATTTCAAAGTTGGCTCCAAAGGATTGTTAAATTGGAATTTCAAAAGAGAGTACTGTAAAGGGGGAAGAGTTCTTTTGAGGTCAATTGGGTAGGTATTTCAACTATCCTACCATTGGGCTTTATATTTTGATATTGAATTTATTAAAATTTAGATTAAAAATATATTAGAATGTTAGGGCTTGTAGAAATACCTAGGGTTGAAGACTTATTCCTAAGAGGATGCTTTAGAACCTAAGTCTACAAGTGCTTTTGACATAAGTTAGCGGCTAGTTCAACTTTTTGTAATTATTAGTACTTTCTCTCACTTGAGGAAAGAAGCCTATCCTTGACTTTTCTAGACTTATCACGTAATTGGAAGGACTCCCAGCTAGCACCACCTAGGAAAA
Source organism: Cymbidium sinense (assembly GCA_021442155.1). NCBI lineage: Eukaryota > Viridiplantae > Streptophyta > Magnoliopsida > Asparagales > Orchidaceae > Cymbidium > Cymbidium sinense. The sequence continues at coordinate 19,482,936 of CM038229.1, read as the reverse complement.
ATTTTAAATCCATGATGCTAATCTTATGTATGCAAGATGGCTGGGCTGGTAGATTTTAGGAAAGAATCTAAAAACCTAAACTCACTCCCTAATCCCTAAGACCATATTAGGTATGACATGCACCTATCTAATACAACAATTTTTATCTTGTAAATGGTTTAACTTATAATTCATTTAAGGCTTCTAGGGTATGCAATTTATGCCTACAATGAGATGCAGTTAGAAACAGTCATGGACCAAATCAAAATAAGGAGGCACACTTCCTCTAAGAAGGTGGTCATCCTCAAAGGTCAGATGCCCCTTATGTTTAATGAGTGAAGCACTAATTCAAGAATTTTAAACAATATGCTAGAATGGTTCGTATAAGCTAATTATTTTTAGTTGTTTTTAAGTTGCACCCAATGATTTAGTTTATGTGTGAAATTTCAAATTTTTTTATTTTTGTGTAAGTTATTTATATTTAAGTTAGGTAGAAAGTTTAGTTTTTTCTAAGAGCCTAATTCCCAGGCATCCATCATAGAAAATGCAACACATAAAGAAACCTAGAAAAATAGGCAATTTTTATTACGCACCTAAAATAAATCACAATAAATTAATTAATTAGAACAGACCAATGTGGTCGGGTACTGCTGTATACCTCGAAACAAAGAGAAAAAAGAGCAGCCAAGCTCTACCCTTATACAGCCCACCCTAAAACTAAAGTCATGATCTATGGGTCTATCTCAAGGATCATCTCATTCTTCAAAGACCTCCACGGGCATCATAAGGGACCACCAACTAATAGAGTTAGTTCCTGCTATTCCTAGAATCCATAGATCCTAACCTAACTCTAAGCTCAAATTACATTTACAATTCCAAAATAAATTCCTAAACCTTGCAAAATAGATATTAAGAAATATACACATCACACTAGCAATTATATTTGCAAACATATGGGCTTAGCCTTAGTTGCTTGCCAAGCCTAGCTGTCCTATTGAGTTATGCTTAGGGACTTAAGCATACCTGCAAGTAAATAATATTTATATATTTTTTGTTATTATAATATTCTTTTAACATAGCCCACTATAGAAAATAGTGTTAGACAAGAAAGAACTTCCTTCTATCTAGACTAGCTAACAAACAATCCTAGTCACCTAGTCTAAAATAATACACCACAAAATATTTCACATCACATGATAGAACAACACAGATCGACCTAACCTATTTCTAGGGTCAGTGACCTAATAACTTAGTGTGTGAAGGAGAGGTTTGTGTGGTAAGAATTTGCTAAGCATTTTAAGTTCAAGTTTTAATTTAGGATTTCAAATTTTGGTTTAATTTAATTTTGAGATTTTTTTACTTTTCATAATTTCTTTTCATAGGTACGTGTTATTGTTATACCAAAAGTTTGAGGTATCAAGACCTTCTTCAGACTAGTAACCCTACAATCTCGGGTGTCTAGACTATATACCATATGTTTGCTAATTATGAAAAATGTTGTTGTCATTCTTTTAATTTCTTTTAATCTTAAATTTTTTTCAATTTACCATTTGGTAGTTCCAATTTAAGTAATTTAGTTGATTTATAATTTTATTACCATCTATAATTTCATTTTATGTTGAAGTGGAGTTTTTGTTTTTAAGAATAAAATAAATTTTATTTTAGGTGGAATACATTCTATTCAACATCCTAAATCTGATTAGAATGAAGTCTTCACCATAAGATAAAGATTCATTTTAAAGGTCAAGCTAAAACCTCAGGTGTCTTTAAATTTATTTGAGTTTGATTAACATTTTAATTTTGTTTTAGAATTTTGATTAAGGTTCATTCTTCTTTTCACATCTCTTGATTTGATTAATGTTTCTTAGTTTGACTCATGAGCTTTTAGTTTATAACCTTTGATTAAGATTTATTATGTTTTCTTAAATCTTATCTAAGAGTTTGACCATATAGCATGGTCAAATTTAATGTTTACTTTGGTTTGATCTATTTTCAAAAGACTTGATTTATTTGTTTCGAATTTAGCTTATCACTTATTTCATTAGTGTTTATAATATTATAAATTACATTTGATTTAGTTTTCATTTTAAGTTTGATTTTAATTAATTTTATGTTGCTTAGTTTAAGTTATAATTTCATATTTACTCTTTTTTTTTTTTAATTCATTATTTATTTGATTTTATTATTAGATTAATCTTGTGTTTCACTAAAGTTTATGTTTATTTTATTAATATTTATTGGTTTAAATGAACTTAATTAACTTAATTCAAGTTAATATATTAGGCTTGGTTTATTTGATTTTGTTTAGTTTTATTTATTTATTTTATTAATAATATGGATTTGAACAAGTTGATTTGATTTACTTCTCTTTTATGTTATTCAATTTATTCATGTTTAATTTCATATTCATTTACATTTAATTAAATGTTTAATTGATTTTTATTTGTATGTTTCAATTATCTAAATTTGTTTTATTTCATTTATTTACATTACAAATTTAATTTCAAGTTATGATTTCATTCATTCATTTATATTTATTTACGTAAATTGATTCAATTGATCCTAATTAATCTTTGAAAATCTTAATTTCATCATTTAGAAAATATATTTTCTTATATGTTCTAAATTATTATTTTAAAATTAAACTTAATGAAATATTACTTTACTTGTTAAAATTTAGTTTATTTCTTATGATGGAGTTTTGTTTATTAATTAATCCAAGAAACCTAAGGAATTAATTAGCATTGGGCACCTAACTTAAATCTAAGCTATTTCAAATTTTTGGATTGCTTAAGTTTAATTGATTGGTTTAATTATTTTTTTATTATGTTATTAAATGATCTAAATGGGTTTAAGAGATTCCATATTAATAGATTTTATATTTGATTTTAAAGTTGAGATGCCAAATAATGTTTAAATCTCATTTTACTAATTGAAATATTATACACATAATAATCTAGGGTTTAAGATTAAATTCCATATTCTATTATTTTATGTTAAATCCTAAGTACATTATTAATTGAGTTCTTTAACTACAAAGACATAGGGAATTTTTCTTAAATGTTTTAGTGTGAATGGAAGTGAGTTAAAATGACTTTATAAATTTCTATAATAATTTTATTATTATTTTATTTAAAATTATTATTTAAATTAACCTAAGGATTAGAAATTTGATAACTTCTAATCTAGATATCATTTGCCTCTAAAATTTCTATGACAAGTGGTTTTCTTTATCAATTTAAATTTCCTAAAATTTTACTTTAATCAGATGCATAATTTGGGACTAATTAAGGTTTTAATTGTTTTCTAAAACTCAAATTAAGCCTAAATTAGGCAAAATTAGTTAAGGGTTTTAATTTTCTTATATTCATCTCAGGAGGATGAATCCATTGAGGTTTACATAAAATTTTTGGATATTTTGTTGATTTATTATGATTTTTTAAAATTCAAGTTAATTAATTTAATTAATTAATGCAATTAATTTCTTAATTAAGTCATTTTAGAATTTATAAGGTTTTAGTGGGTTTTAATGATGTGTTTAGACTTCTAAAGGTTTGTCATGATGGCTCAAGTTGATTTTATCATTTTCCATAATTTTTCTAATTTAATATTAATTTATTTCATTTAATCACAACCTATGGCTTGAATTTTTGTATTTTGAGATTTATTTGCCAAAAAATCATGAAAACTTTACCTAAGGTGTGTTTTAACCTTAACTTTAACTCCCCAAAGTATTAAGTTAATTGGATTAATAGTTTGAGTTTAATATTAGTTTGATTATTTTCATTGAAACCTAAATTAATTCAAAATATCCAAAAATTATTTAGCGATTTTTGGTTTAATAGATTCCTCATTGAGATGAATCCATAAAGTCCTTATTTCCATTTTATGAATATTTTAATTTCTATGATTTTTTTTGAAGTTCTTGTGATTTTATAGTAATTTTTAAATAAAAAAAATCTAATTTTATCATTTTAAATAATTGACGCATACATGGCTAACGCTGTTATTTTCCATGTGGTGTGGCCCCATTAGGTTATCTAGATCCACACGGATCCCACATCAAAAGAGACGCCATGTGGAATGATCTACAACCATCCGATCAAAGATGGGTGATTTACCGTGATTCCCATAGGATATTAATCGAATCATGCGACTAAGTCAAAAGCATCTATTCTTAATAGAAGGAATGGGCGATAACGATTATATCTCTTTAATGATGACAAAAGCTAAAGGCCATCCATCGAATCAAGGTAATTTTGATTATCTAGCCAACAAAATCACTTAATTTCAATTGTAAATCCATCAAAGACTCAAATGGAATGTATATATGGCTTGATCTCATGTGAGATCAAGTTTATTTCAAAAGGACCAAAATTGATTGCTTAAAGGGTCGGTTTGATTCCATACCTGGTGGTGATCTTCCACAATAGAATGATTCAAAAGCTGTGGAAACCGAAGCTTTAGGAAGGAAGAATTGGGTTGTCTCCCAGTGAATCAGCCTATGGACCAAGCTACATCCATTTTTCAATGGCTTTGGTTCAACTCCAACTTGCCGATGATGTGGGGATTAGGGAAAGGGTGCACTCTCGTTTATTTCACTTGAGAAACAAGATAGAAGGCTCGAACTTGCTTGGTGAAAGCTCTCTAGGTTTTCCACTCTTGGCCAAGAGGTATATGTAATGGGAAGCCGCCATGGCGCCAAGGATATTGCCATTCTTGGAGGATAGCTCTATGGGGTGATCTTGATTGGGAACAATCCAAGTTAGATAGGATGAGGAGTGGAGGTGAGGGAATGGATTGGGTAAGAAGTTTGTCTCCATGCTTTCATATTTTTCTCTATAGAATATTCCTTTGCTTAGGTGGACTTGAGCTCATTTACTTTGCTTAGACATTGTTTCCATTCTCTTAAACACATCTTAGGATTAGTTTAGATGTGTTTCAAAGTGGTTAGGCTAGGTTCAAGTTCAAACACTTTGAATTATGTCACTTTAGGCATTTTTCCTCTTGACTTGGAATAGCTTCTTCCATTTGATGGATTGATGCTAGATTTAAGCTTCAATTATGTTCATTTAATCATTTATGATATCCCAAATTAATGGCCTTCATGAAATTTGGAGTTGTTTGCTTGCTTCCTTCAATACTTAACCCATTATGGATCAAATGGATTTGGTTTAATCCAATCAAGTCAAATGACCTTCTTGACTTAATAATAATGTATTGAGCTTTCAATTGTGTTAATTCAAGTATTTGGAATGATTTAATTCAGTTGGATTTCATTTATTTTGGGTTTAAAACCCACTTTGACCCAATTTGAGCTTAATGGGTTAAGATTGGTCTAATTTGGCCAAATGACCATATAAGTCAAATTAATCCCCAATAATTGGTTAAATTATGTTTAATAATAATTTTTTAATAATTTTAGATGATTAATTTGGGTTTATTTTAATTTAATTTGGATTTGAATTCAATAAGGTTCATTTAGGCCCATTTAGGTAAAATGGCCTAATTAAGCTAATTAAGGCCTTATTGGATTTATATTCATTTGATTCATGTTTAAAAATATTTATTTGGAATTTTTAGGATGATTTAGTTTGGTCAAATTATGGTTGGTTGACTTTCAACTTAGTGGGACCCACATAAATCAACCTTATGTTCACTGGTTGACTTTCTTTTGGATTTGACTCCATTCATATTCGTAAAATATATTTTATCTTTTTAGTTTGATATGAATTGAATTTATTTTGATTTTATGTGAATTTCCTTAAGTTCAAGTGATTTTGAGCTTAAGTAGGGTAGGGTTAGCCATCCCCTTTACCTTAGCCTATGTTCAATTAGATTTAATTTTCAATTGGAATATGTTCAAATTAATTATTTGTTTAGATTTGGGTTGGGTTTGGATCCACTTAATCCCATTATGTTGAGTCAATCCCTAGGAGAATTCACTAAGTCACTAAGCATAGTGATCTAAGTGCTTAAATCATGAAGCTCCTAATCTAGGATTAGGTGTCCTAATTCTTGATTTTAAAAATGATGTTAATCTAATTCAAAAATGAGGTCAACAAATAGATCCCCAATATGTGTAAGACTAACTAGAGTACACTGCACATATTGACTTTGATCGAACTAGTTAACAAAATCGCAAACATAAGCTTGGAAAATTTTAGATTTTATTTTGGTTTTGATTTCAAATTTCATTTGAATTTGATTATGAAAGATACGAAAAAATCTGCCTAAATTTGTTTTAATTTAAAATGATTTATTCCAAGAAACTCAGATCCACTAAGTTTCAAGAATGATAAGGATGTTATTATAAAAAAAATGAGGAATCTAATCTTAACATAGTTAGAGACAATGCCTTAAAGGGACTTATTCTTAAACATATTATATGACCTTTAACTATATAAAAAACTATTTACTTTTATCGATTAGCTATTAAGAAGGGGTTTTTTAAAGACTTTATTATAACTAAATAGTTGAGCTAATGAAGAGGGGCTTTTATCAGCTTAATTCCTAATCCTTAAGATTTTGACAAATAAGTAGGGTTGACATGAACTTAATTTATATCCTAAACATGCCATAGGAAAGGGCTCACATGACTTATTTTCACTCTTTAATTTTATTTTTTTTTTTTATGCTAGAAAAGTGGTCAATAAGACTTGAGCCTAATAGTGAAATTGTTATAGGAAGGGGCCTTTAGTGGATTAATTCCAACATGGATAGCTTGAAAAGGAAAGGGGTCATAATGACTTAATCATATCCTTATAAAGAAGCCTGTTAAGGGACTTACTCCTATGTGATTAGCTATTAAGAAGGGGCCTTCAATGGCTTAATTTCATCTTAAGTAGCTAGAATGAGGAAAAGGAGTCTTAATGACTTAATTCCAATTTCTTGTCATTTGAAGGATGTCTACTACTAAGGGACTTGCTCCTCTTTGGTTAACTATTAAGATGGGGTATTTAATGGCTTAATCCAACTTAAATAGTCAAAATGGATGAAAGGGGCCTTAATTACTTATTTTAACCTTGTCTTTCAAAAGAGAATGCCTACTAATGGACTCACTTCTTTCTAATTAGCTATTAGGATGGGGCCCTCAATGGCTTAATCCAACTTAAATAGCTAAAGGGGAGGAAAGGGACCTTAATGAATTAATCCTAAACTTTAAATTTTGACTAATATGAGAGGGGTCTTAATGACTTAATTCTAACCTGCATAATATAATTCACAGGAAAGGGGTTTTGATAACTTAATCCTATCCTATGAACAATAAGAATAGTGTGAAGGTAACATCCCTTTATAGGTGGCATTAGACGTTCACCATTATAAGTAATCAATTGATAAAAGCCTCATTTATAATTTTTTTCACCACAAACATTCCTTCCCAAGTTGGCTCGAATTTAATGTGTATCAAGTGATGAGCTAAAATTGGCCATTTAAAAACCAAGACTAAGTCTCCTACTTAGAAAGTTCTAGAATGAATCAACTTATCATGTGCTTGAACCATACAAGATTGGTACAATTTAAGATCTTGATATGCTTTTAGATGCTTTCCTTCAAGACTTTCAAGTACTTCCAATCAGAGTTTGTGATTCTGATATGTTGTAATGTTGTTATTATCTGCTATTCTCAGAGAAGGTAATTACATTTCTAATGGAAGAATAGCTTCAATTCCATAAACCAAAGCATATCGTATAGATTGAGTTGGTGTATATGTGGTGATAGGCCCATAAGGCTTAAACAAATTTTTCATGCCATTAACGCTTATTTTCATCAAGTGTCTTTTTTTAAAATTCTCATAACAGTTTTGTTGACTGTTTTGGCCAATCCATTTATACTAAGGTAATAGATGGTCGAATATCTCTAATCAATTTTATGCCTATCCAAAAAATGATGGATCTTTATTGGATATGATTCAACGAGGAATGCCAAATCGATATATAATATTTTTCTGAAGGAATTTAAGCAAATGGTATGCCTTTACTTCTTTCATCTAACTCATTTCTACACACATAAAAAAGTCAGTTACAACTAATATGAAATGATGCCCCTTTGATGAAGGAGGATTAATATGCCCTATGATGTCAGTACCCCAACTCTCAAAGGGCCAAGAAGCAATAGTTGGGTGTAATACATTAGGAGGCTGATGTAATACTACACCATGTATTTGGAATTGATGGAATTGATGGAATCGATGTGAACTTTAATATAGTCATTTAACAACAAAGGCTAATAAAATCCAAGTCTTTTTATTTTCAATTTCATTTTGGGTATGGATTAGTGGGTGCCAATCCAAAATGTTCCTCGCTTATGATCTTATGGGCTTCTTGTTGATCTAAACATCATAGTTACATTTGATCAAATGACTTGTGATACAATACATTATTGATTAATGCATAATACAAGGAACATTTCTTAATTTGATTTGCTAATGACTTGTCTTCATGGAGCCTCCCCTCGCTTAAATAGTGAATGAATTGTTGCCACTAGTCACTCTCTTCTTGACCTTCAAGCAAGGTGGCTACCCTTTGCATTTATATTTTTCTATTTATGTAATCTAAATCTATAAAGGATAGAACTTGTTGATTATGAACTTCTATAGAAATATATTCATTTTCAGGACATGCAATTTTTTTGGCAAGTTTAGCAAAAGCATCTACTATAGAATTATCTCTATGAGATATTACATATAATTACAAATGGAATCTTTTCAATAAATTTCATCATGTATTGATAATAACTGAAAAGCATAGGGTATAAAACCTTATAGATACTGCTCACTTGATTAATAACCAATTGAGAGTCCCCAAAGATCTTAATATTTTTTAGTTCCATAAGGATTGCTAACTCTAGCCCAAGAGCCTAAGAGCATATTTAGCTTCATTATTTGTGTTGGGCTTAAATAAATGATAGTAATATTGCATCATTCCTTTTGTGAGTAATGAAAATCAATTCAATCCCTATCTTCCCAAGGATAGAGTAATTTAATTCTATATTTTTCTTTGATGATGCTACACCATCAAAATGTAATTCTCAAGTGGCATTAGGTTCATTTTTAAAGTCATGATCTGTTCATCTAAAAGATCATTATTTAAAGGAGAACTTTCGGGTAGAGTATGTACTGCTAAGAAGTCAGCTACAACTTGACCCTTTATAGTACAAAGGGCAATAAAGGTAATCTTAAATTGCAATAGAATCATTGACCAATGCGCTAAACATCCAGACAATGTCAGGTGGGTCATAAAATATTACGGATGAGTTTATGACTTAAAAATGTGAAATTAGATTTACTTTATATGAAACCATATAATGCCTTAGTTTACGAGAGGTGAAAACTAAAGCTAAATAATACTTTTCAATAGGCAAATAATTCATCTCCATTAGGATGAGTCTACAGCTTAGATAATAAAGGGTATTTTTCTTTCCTTCTTTACTAACTTGGGCTACTAAAGCTCCAAGTGATTCATCTAAGGCTGTAGTATATAAAATTAATGGCTTCTCTGGAATCAGAGTAGCCAAAATAGGAGGGTTCATCAAGTATTGATTTAGGTATTCAAATGCGCTCTGCCATTTCTTATCCCAAATAATTTTAAAATCTTTTTAGTTAATACTTCGAATGGCTAACAACTTCCACATAAGTTAGATATGAGTCTTCTTAAATAAACTATCCTTCTCTAGAATGATCTTAACTATGTAATACATCTAGGCAGTGGCATTTCTATGACGGCTTTAATCTTTTCAGGATCAATTTTGATCCCACAGTGTCTCACTATAAATCTTAAAAACTTTCTTGAAGTTACCCTAAAAGCACAATTCAAGGGGTATATATTTAGGTTGTAATGGCGCAACCATTTGAAAATAATCCTTAAGTAATATAAATGATTTTCTTTTACTTTACTTCTGATGACTAAATTATCAATATAACATTTAACTTGATTATGACTTAAGTCATTGACGATTCTAGTCATCATCCTTTAATAGGTACCTTCATAATTTTGAGATCAATGCCATGACCAATACAATATCCTAATAGGGTTCTAATAATTATGCATTTCATCCTCGGAGACATCTTTATTTGGTTATACCTAGATGATCCATCCATGAATGAAAAAAATTCATGTGAAGAGGCTATTGTGGAAAAAATTTATGGCACCGCATAGAGTTTAGGAATTTGTTATTGGAATGATTAAATGTGTCATTAAAGAGTAAGAATATTATCTTGGAAGATAAATATGTTATCCTCTAATGGATTCAATCATTTAATAAAAGACTCCTAAGGCTAATGGTCATTTCATGTATCAAAGAATTTTTTCCTAGACCTACATTAAAAGTAGAGCAGGGTTTATTTTAAACTAGATTTATGGTTCCTTATAAGGGTAAGTACCTAGAGTTAATTACATCTCAAGAAGAATGGTCTCTTTGTAAAAATACTCTCGATTAAAGAAATAAGTCATTATTTTTATGGAGTTCTAAGTTGGTTTTCGAGGGAATGATATTTGGAATTTCAATTAGGAATGATCCAAAGTGGAAAGACTAACTTTTAGGAGGCCAATCGAGATGAAGTAGGGAATGCTTGTTGATACTAGGATGCCTAGTATGCATTTCAACTAACCTATCATTGGGTTTTAAATTTTAGAATTTAATTTATATTTTGAGTTGATATTTTCTTAGAAATCTTAGGCTTAGATTCTAACAGGAGCATAAGACTAGAAATGCCTAGAGTTGAAGACTTACTCTAAGGAGGTTGTTTTAGAACCTAAGTATATAAGTGCTTTTAACACAAGTCGGCTCAACCAAGTTTTATTTGAAATTATTGGTTATTCCTCTCTCTTGAGGGAATAAACCTATCACGACTCTTACGGACTTACAACTCTCCGGAAGGGGCTAGATAACACCACCTAAGCATTTTAAATCCATGGCTAAGTCGTCATGTACTAGGCTATTGTCTTTTAGGAAAGAATCTTAGAAGCTAGACTCTCTCCTTAAATCCTAAGATCATGTAGTGTATGAAATGAACTTAACTAATGCACATTTTCAAGATTTTATATGTTTTAACTCATACTTCTTTTAATGTCTTGGGCATGCATTTTTATGCCTAAATGTCATGCAATTAAAATTGGGAGCCAAATCAATAAATAAGGTAGACTTCCACAAGAATGTGGTCATCTTCACAAGTCGGATGCTCTTTATGTGAAATAAGTGAAGTGCCTAATTGAGTTTAGAATAATATGATTGCATGATGCAAGATCTAATTATTTCTAATTGATTTTAGGCTTTCCCTAGGGTTTTAATTTATGTGAAGTTTCAAGCTTCTTATATTTTTTTGTTTGAGTTTATTCGATGTAAGTTGGGTAGAATATTTAATTTTGTCTATGTGCCTAGGTCCAGACATTCATTATAGAAAGCACAATACAGAAAGAAACCTAGAAAAGTAGGTTGATTCTATTGTACACCCAAAATGTATCAAGCCAATATTAATTTAAAGAAAGGCCAATGTGGTCATGTACCATTGTACACCTTGAAAGAAAGAGCAAATGGATAGCGAGCTATGCCCTTATATAGCACTAGAACAATAATTTATATATATCGGTCTTTCTTTTTTGATCATCTCCTTCTTCGTGGACCTTCATTAGGCTTCCAAGGGGACCGCAACCATCATCCGGTAGGGTCGGTTCTTGCTATTTCTAGACCCCATAAATCCGAACCTAATTCTATGCTCAAATTTACATTTTAAATTTAACAATAAATCCTCAGCCCCGATGTTTGAAAAGTACAAATATCAAAAAACATCTATATTTCACAAACATACGAGCATAGTATTAGTTGTTTGCTAAGCCCACTTGTCCTATTGGGCTATGCTTAAGATACTAACTTTTAAATTTATTTATGATAGTAGTCCTTTCTAGCACGACTGTGTAGAATATAACATTATTTCTAAAAATAATGTCCTATTATTTAGTCTAACAGAAAATAATTCTAAACATGTAGTTTAAAATAGTACATCACAAAGACATGAAAGAAAGCATATCACATCACAAAGTATCATAAAATATCACATATTGATCTAACTTAAGTCTAAGATCCATGACCTAATGATCTAGTGTGTGAAGAGAATATGCTTATGTGGTAAGACTTTACTAAGCCCTTTTACTTCAAGTTTAAATTTAGATTTTTGAAGTTTGTTTGATTTACCTTTAGATGATTTTAATTCAAATGATTTAATGATTTATGATTTTTTTATTTCATTTTCAAGCTCACTTTTTTATGTTAAAGTGAAGTTTAAGTTTTCAAAAATGGAGAATAAAATAGATTCAACATTTGGGTAGAACTCATTCTATTCAACATCCTAAACTCTAATTGAATGAAACCTTCATCCTAAGATTCATTCTAAAGGCTAACTAAGATCCTGTATCTTAATTAATCTTTTAGATTCATTTAGATGATTTTGGTTTTGAGTTTAGTTTGGATTAATGTTTCAATGTTGTCTTTAGAATTTAATTCTTCATTTCATTCCTTTGATTTGATTAAATCTTCTTGATTTAATTTATTTTTTTTTTGATTTGTTTCATTTGAATTAAATTGGGTTAACATTTATTTCATTAATGTTTAATTTGAATTATGTTTATGTTTAATGAATTCATGTTCATTTAGTTTGAATTAAAGTAACCTAAGACACTTAGGTTAGTGTTTTAATCCATTTTCAAGTTACATTGATTATGGATTAAGATTTTATTGATTGTTTGATTATGATTTAGTTAGAGGTTTAATTCATCTTAATATTCAATATATTTTTCTTAACCCTTAAGTCTGTAAGCGTCAAATTCTTTGATTTAGAATGTTAGAGAATTATCTTACCTATTCTGATGTTGATGAGGATATTTCAAATTACTTTATGAATTTTATAATTTTGTGATTTTTTATTTATTATTTGATTTATATTGACCTAAATAATTGGAAGTTCAATAATTCCAAATCCAAAGGTTAATCGAATTTGAACATTTTTTTTGGCAAGTGGGGTTACATGCCAATTTCATATTTCCAAAATTTCAATTTAATTAGATGCATAATTAAAGTGTAATTAATGCTTTAATTATTTCATTAAAACTTAAGCCTAATTTAATGAGGATTATTTGGGTATTTTATTTTTCTTAGATTCCTCTCTAAAAAATGCATCCATAGAGGGCTTGTTCATAATTTTTGAAAACATGGTTGATTTTTTGTGATTTCCCTAAATTTTGGTTAATTATTTGAATTAATTAATTCAATTAAATACCAAATTAGGTCATTTTGTGATTTATTAAGTTTCAATGGATTTCATTGGTGTATTTAAGTTCATTAATGTTTATTATGTCAATTTGAATTGATTTGATTCATTATTATTATTTATTTTATTTAAGTTTAATTATTTCATTAAATTTGAAGTTTACAGCTTTGAAATTTTGTATCTCTTAAATTACCTAGCAATAATTCACGAAATTGTTTCTAAGGTGCATTTTAACCTTAATTTCAGCTCTTCGAAGTTTTATTTTAATTCGATTAATTTTTTTTATTAATTTAAGGTTAATTATTTTCATTTAAAGTCAAATTAAGCCAAAATTATCCAAAATTAATTGGGGATTTTGGGTTTAATGGATTACTCATTGAGATGAATCCATAGAACCCTCATTGGTATTTTTTGGATTTATATTTTACTTTTTATATATTTTAAATATTTTGGCAATTTTAATGATTTTTTAATTATTTAAAATGAGAAAAGTTCATTTTAAATGGCGGCATCATTGCCATGTGGCACGACGCCATTGGGCCACGAGGAATCCTCGTGGCGACCATGTCAACAGTGGCATCATGCTGGATGAATGCTGATGATCAAAAGGTCCTAATTCTTTCAGCGAATTCCTATAGGGGTTTAATCAGATCATGTGGCTAGATCTTACCCATTCTATTTAGATGGAATGGATGAGATTGTTCCTTGTTCATTTGCAAGGAATGGACACCATCCATCAAATTTGACTAATATTCTGTGATTTGAGGAAGAATTTGATGCAATTTTTATTGCAAAATGATGAAGGATCAATTTACAATTAATCTATACAGTTTGATCCTTCTTAAGAACAAATTCCCTTCACAAAGGACCAAATCGAGATGCTTAAACGGTGGCATTCATGGCATACCTCAACTCCAGCATCCTCCGGTGATGGGATCAACTCGAACATCTTCTCCTCAATGGGATGAAGCTCTAGACGTGATTTAGTGGCTTGCCTCTATGCCAAATGCCTTGGAGGCCAAATTGTGGCCATTTTTTGATGAGTTTGACCATTCTCTGGCTCGTCAGTGGTGATGAGCCTCAGTGAGGATTCCATTGAAGTTTCCTCAACCTCTAGAATGTGTTGGGATGTTCAATTTGAGGTGAAACACTCTCCCTCTCATTTTACCATTGGAGGACGAATGATTGGCCGCCAACTTTGGCCAAGCTCCCGCTTGCTGGTGGCAAGAAGTCAGGGAATGCTCCAATTCTCTCTCTCTCTTAATTGTGCTAATGATTTGGAATGAAAAGAGGGAGAGTTAGAAAGCCTCTCTCCTCTATTTCCAAACATGGCTAAGAGCCATGTATTTAAGCTTCTAAGTGTCCAGATTCTAGCCACTAGTGGTGGGAGGATCGACCAGAGGATGGGTTTAGTCCCTCCTAGGCTTATGGGTATGTAGGGATAAGAAATTTGAGGGGTTGAAGTCATTTCCTCCACTTTCCTCCCTGAGAGATAGATCTCCATGGATTCTCTCTTGCTTGCTCTCATGGAAGAAGCCAATTTCCTCTTTTCTTATGATCTGACCACATGAATCTAAACCTTGGAACCATCCTCCAAGAGGTGGTCAAAGATTACTTGGATGAAGCGAGGAGGAAGAATCACAAAGCATCTTTACTTGGCCAAAACTTCAACTCATCTCCCTTTGACTTCACTTATGGCTTTTGGTACCACCACCACAACCCTTAGACTAGTGTTTGGCTGCCCAAATTAAACCCTATGTGAGTTTGAGGTTGAATCCAAATCCATTTGAATTGGATTGGACATTTGATCCCAATACTTGGATTCAAAGTGTTTTGATTTTATTTATTTCATTTTAATTCATTTAATTTTGGATTTAATTATGTTCAATTAATAATTTATTAAGTTTTGATTTAATTAATTCCCTTAGGATTTGAATTAATTTGCATTTCACTTCACTTTAACCAATCATTTAAGCATAAATTGATTTGAATTAATTTTGCATTTCACTTCACTTTAACCAATTTAGGCTTAAATGAGTTAAGCTTGATTTCAATTGGGTGCAAATGACCCATTTGACTCAATTAAATTTTGTTTGAACTCCAATCATGTCTAGTCACATGTGTGAGATGATTTAGAGTGATTAATTCCATTTAATTTCAATTTTATTTCAATTTGAACCCATTTGACCCAACATGGGCTTAATGGGTTAAGCTTGGGTTCATATGGGTCAAATGACCAATTTGACCAAATTAGACCCAATGCTGGGTTGGATTATGTTTGATTATCATTTTCAAATGATTTTGAGCAATCAAATTAAGTTGATTTCAATTTGATTTGGGTTTGAACCCAATAGTACCCATTTAGGTTCATTTAGATCTAGTGGTATAATTAACTAAGGCCTAAATAAATTTAAATTTCTTTAGATTCATGATTAAACATGTTTATTTTATCGTTTGAAACATTTGGAATGATTTGATTTAGTCATATTTTGGTGGCTTGACCTTTGACTTGATGGGACCACATAAGTCAAACCTATGTCAAAAGAGTTGATTAGATTTGACTCTACTTTCAATTTGGATTCATTCATTTGATTTAATTTGAATTTATTTTGATTTTTTTTGATTTTTTTTTATTTAATTCAAGTTTGAAATTTGGGTTGAGTCTACCTATTCCCATTAGGTTAGATCAAACCCAAGGAAGGTGCACCAGCTCATTAGGTATAGTGTCCTAAGTACTTAATTAGGAGGTTCATTATATAAGATTAGGTGTCATAATTCTTTATTTTAAAAGTGATATTAACCTCATCCAAAAATGAGGTCAACAACTATGTCCACCATAAGTTTCAGTATCGGTAATGGGAACTCTTCTTTGGGACAAGCCTTATGCAAATTTCTAAAATCAGCACAAATGTGTATTTGACGATTCTTTTTCTTTACTGGGACAATACTTGCTACCTAAATGGGGTATTTCTCTTCTCATATAAACCCACCTTCAATTAATGCTTTCACTTCAATTATGACTTATTGTTCAATTTATAGGCACAAGCTCGCTTTATTGGGATAACATCAGGTTTAATCTCCCGTTTATGAACTACAATATTCAAAGATAAACCTAGCATCTTATCATATTTTAATGTAAAGTAATCTTTATATTCATAAAGTAAACTAATCAACTCTTTGGAATCTTTTGGACCACTAATGAACTAATAAAAGTTGGTTTTAGGTCTTCATCGGTTCTAGATTGATCTCCTTTAATTCATCAATAGTTGATTTTATTTCTTCTTCAAATTTAAGGGGTACACTCATGAATTAAGCAATCATCTAGCTCACTATCATTTAATGTTTCAAAATATAATTCTTCTAAAAAGTTGGAAACCCAAAAAGCTAATTGGATTCCATAGGATTGCCTATCATTAAATAATGTTCCACATTATTTAGAGGTCCAATGGTACCAACCCCAACGCCATATTTGGATTTTAAATTTCTATTTTTAGTACTCCTTAAGCTTTCCAAGTATTTGAAATCAAACCACATTTTATAGAATTTCTAACATAATTAAGATACCAATCAAATGGGAATTCTATTATTTCATTTGATTATCGATCTTCAAGCTTTACATATACCTCTATGCTTACAGATCCAGGAATAGAATAAAACTTAGACAATCTTCCCATTTCTCTTGAAAGGTTAGGGGACACTTTAACTTCTAACTGTGAAATTCTATTTTAAGAAAGAGGAGTTAGAGTCAAAGTGTCTCATATATTTTTAATATTTCATAAGTATATAGCTCAGGTTCATCCTTTAATACCTAGATTGTTCCTCATCACTATCTGATTATAATGCAATTTCAAATTTTATTGATCCATCCTTTTGATTAGAATCTTCATCAAAGCTGAATTCCAAATCAATATGTATTACTGGAGGTTCTTTTTCTTTTCCTCCTCTTGTTTTTCTCTTATTTTATTTAATATGACATCTTATTTTCATTTCTTTGATGCCTCAATAATACTAAATTTCATAGGATCAGATACTTTCCTATTAATCATATAATAGGCAACATCTTCATAAAGTTCAATCTCATGAATAAAGAATAGTTGTATGTCACCTTTGATGGTGTATTCTACTTCATCCCTAGTGTACTTAACACATTGGTGGAGTGATGAATGAACCATTATATATTCATGTATCCAAGGTCTAACTAAGAGGGCATTAAAGGATGTCTCTGACTAGATAATGTGAAATTTTGCTTCAGTTTTCAACCCTTTAATTTCTAACAATAGAGTGATTAAACCTAAAGCTTTCTCCCAGATTTCATTAAACCCCCTTAACAACATTTTATCTAACTTGAGTTTTCTAGTGTCAATCTTAAGGAAAGATAATGTTCTAGAGTTCATAATGTTGACTGAAGCATTAAGATCAACCAGAACTCTTGACAACCTGATGTTTTCTACCTTGAAGGAAATATAAAGAGGATATTGTGATTTGTGATCCCCAAAAGTATATCCTCACAAAAAAAAGGTGACTCCAAGGATCTTCTTGTAGTAGGAAGCCTCATGTGATAAAGTTGCTACTAGCTAAGTTAAGCATATCTCTGGATTGAGTAATGCATGTACTAATAATTCCTTCATTTATTTTGATAGAACATGGCATCATAGATACTTAGCTTAGCAAAACATTTTCTAAGATGGGCTAAAATATTGTAGTTAACCTTGGGAGCAGCTGACTCAACTACTAGATCATGTTGCAAAGTTTCTAAATTTTTATTAATAATTTATTTTCCTTTATCTTTGGGAGGAGGCAGACGAGGTGGTAAATTTTTCCACTATGGAGATTAAACTAAGTGAAATCTCCGGTGGTATCAACCGTTCTTTATCAATAATATCATTTTATAAAGATTGCTCGTCGACGCTTTAGCTCTATGCTAATAGGGTTACCTTGCAAATTACTCATAGGACTGTCAGTGTTTGACCTTGATTCACAAAACACATCATCATGAGAATTTTTTTTTTCATCATTTATATTTTTTTATTTTCAAAACATTCATCAAAAATGGCAAGAATATAAGAAATGCCTTTAGAAGCAGACTTTTAATTCATATCTTTAAAGTGTGTACATAAAGATAAAAGAATGTAAGGCATAGCCTTTCCATCATTATCATGCAAACTCTATCAAATATAATAGATGTCCTTCCTTCCACTCTCTCCAGTCATTTGAACATCTAACAATGCTAAATAGGGTCGAGGTGGAACTAAATCTTCTAGTCTAACAGATCAATCTGGATGATCTTCTTCTGAGTCTTCGTCTGATCCTGCATTGAATTTTTAAATTTTCTATCAAGTATTTTTTAGAGGAATGGGATAAGGCTAATCTCATTCATTTGAAGGAGAAGAACTAGAATAAGTAGAAGAATCACCTGTAATTATCTTAATGGACCCTTATCCAAGGACCTCAAGGTACTCTTTAGGGACTATCACTAGCCCTCATAAAGTTTATTTCAAGCCAATCCTTGAAAGTGAAGTAGTCTTCAATAATTGTGACCCAAAGATGATATGGACGGTTTGGGTCATTCACTTTGATGACTTCCCCTGATCTTTTTAGATCAGGTAGTTTGAAATCTAGCTCCTTTTTTTTTGAAAATTTTCCTCACTACATCTCTCTTGAAAGAATAAGTTTGGCTCATTATCTCATTGAAAGGGGTGATAACTGCTACTATGATGGTCTAAAAGATAAAGGTCACTCTACCTACACTTGGAGGGGAGGTGGTCTTTCCCTTGTCTACTACTGAGACATTGCCTTCTTAGGCTTTGATGGTTCTACAGAAGAGTGCTCTTTCAAGAATGACATCATAATGGCTTCTTCTTGTAGGCTATAGGCTTTATCTAACAATTATTTGAAGGTTTTAATAGTAAAGCCCTTTAATAAGAAGGCCACTAGACCATAAATATATCTTAGGGTATTTCTATAATATGGTGCTCTTGTAATTGTGGCACTTTAAGGCGAGAATCCTCTATCTCAAGATGTAATCAACTAAGGATTCTCCGGCTTTTATCTTTCAACATCACCCATAGTAATGTGGTCGACCAATGAATCTCTTTACAAACATATTTTTAGTTCAATAAAAGTACATACTGAACAATTTGGTATTTTAGCATACTAATCAAAGGCAACCCCAATTAAACTATTGAAAAGTAACCTAAACAACATGGCATCACTTCCTCCAAAGATTGCAACACACTCACCCAAAATGTGCCAAATGCTATTTGTGGTTACCATCCCATCAAAAAACTTTAAAGGAATGAGGTAAAATCCTTTATGATAGGTGCAGTCATACTCCTCAAGATAAGGTCTACCCTTTGGAACTAACATCATACCACGAGATTGTTCTAATGCTTCCTTTACTTGCTACTTCACTAGAGACTTTAGCCCAATTTTAGGAATTACATCATCTGTTATTTTATGTTGTTCTTGATGATGTTCTTCCAAACTGGGCCTCTTCTCATCCTTGGGATGGGATTCTTCTAAATGTTATGATAAATGAGGTTGGGAAGGACTAGGAATCATACTTTGGAGTGATTGCATAGTGGCAATCATTTCCTCCATCTTCCTCTCCATCTTTAGCATATATTCATCCTTCTTCTACAACTAAAGGGTCAACTACTATGTAATATTGGATACAAGATTCTAATGTATTCTTCATGTTCTTTTTTACATGACCTAATGTCAACCATGAAGATATGTGTTATGGGTATCCTTGGGTCATCATCTAGGAAATTGACCTGATCTAAGTCAAAGTGATCTTGGGCCCTACATATATTTTCTTTTTCATCATCATCTCTAATAATAGTCTCTACTTCATCTTTTGTAAGATGAATGGGAACACCATTGCTATCAAGGATAGCTTCTGATTCTTCTTCTACATCCATGTGTTTCATTATAGATTTTTTTTTCATGAGTCCATGGATGGTAGTAACTTCCTTTAATGCAAGAGTGGCACCCAAACCAAGGTGTCTCTCATTTGTAACATCTTTGTTGTAAGGAGATGGATGAAGTAGCTCTATCTCTCTACTAAAAACATTAGATGAGGACAACCCTTTAGTTTGATGCCTAAACACAGATGATGATGGCCTTTCCTCAATAAGCCTTGTAACAAGTACTCTCTCAGGTGATGGTGGGGAAAAAATATTTGGCTCTAAGGCCAATGAAACTTTTCCAATATAATTTTGTTTTACTTTCTCTTTAAGAAAAGTTTTATCCCTCCCTAAGTTAATAGGTTGCTCCTAATGCCAAGTCAGTGACCTTCCCAAGTAGTGATATCAGTCTAGCATGGGTTGATAGGAATTTCTTCTAGTAGGGCGGACCACTTTTCTATTCCCTTTATTCTAGGAAGTGGTAGGTCTCTCTAAACTCTCTCTCTCTCAAGGATTCTCAACACTTAATCCTTCATGACCTTAAGAATCTCTTCTTTGTAAGAGGAAGACCAAGAGTCCTATGAATAATCTTGAAACCTACCACGTGTCTCCCATTCACCATTCTAAAGTTTTTCTTACATTCATAAGAAAAGGATGAGGTAGAGAACTTACAATCTAAGACACATCCTCCTCTCCCTAAGCTGTAGAAAGTGAGTGTAATCTACTACTTTCAAAGAGAGGGGAAGTATTAGGAAGGGTATATCCATCCCTTGCCCTAGCCAACTCTATTTCTACCATCTCTTTTTTCTTTCATTCTTTTAGGGCTTGCCTCTTGAGTCTCCTTCTTTTATTCTTTTGACTTTTGGTCATCTGAGGAGGCTCAAAAGTGGGCCCTACTTCAAAGGTACTAAGAATGAAAGAAGCGGGTAATATCTCTATAGTAGGCAATTTGATCTTCTTTGGGATAGGACCCTCTCAGTGACCTCAGTGGTGACTTTCCTACCAATGGCAGGAGTAGTACAGAGTACACTAGAGAACTCTAGAATGCATTGTTTATCCTTAATCGCAACATCATTGATAGGGGCAAGAGTTACTCTATTAGCTGTAATGTTCAAATTTTCAAATCCAGCTTTGAACTTAATGGTAGAGCAATCGACAAATCTACTATTAACAGAAGATCCCAAATGTGGCAAAATAAGTTGCCCAACTATTTTCTATAAATAAGAGAATTAAATAAATTACAATTGGCATTTAATTTAATGTAATATAATCAAAAGAAAAGCTTTTGACCCATTAAGAAAAGTTAGCCATGTTATTATGGCTAAAATTTTGAGAAGATTTTTTATTTCTTTGAAAAATGTAGAATTATAGAGATCACATTTTGATTTTAACAAATAAGATAGTTTTTACATAATAGATGTTGAGTATGTTCTATTAAAGATGAAATGAAGGGATACCTAATGGAAAAAAAGGTAACCTTGACCCATGAAAACATAATTACATTATGAATATATAAAAATAAAAGCTTATTTCCAAAAAATTGAGAGATGAACTATTCCCCAATAGCTAAAAAATCTCTATGGGGAAAAATTATGACACCACATAGAAATTTCTTATTTAGGTAATCAAATTTGTCATTTAAGGAATAAACATATTATCTCAAAAGAGAAATATATTATCCTATAACACTCCTAAAGTTAATGGGTCTTCTTAATGTTCTAGAGATTCTTCCCTTGAATTACATAGAAAAGTAAGACAAGATTTATTTTATATTAGGATCATAGTTCCCAATAAGGGAAGGCCCTTATAGTTAATTATATTTTATGACTGAGGGTCTCTTCCCAAGAATACTTTTAATTAAAGAAATAGGCTCTTACTTCTATGGATTTCAAAGTTAGTTCCTAAAGATCATTAAATTGGAATTTCAAAAGGGAACACTTTAAAGTGGAAGAGTTCTTTTTGAGGTCAATTATCACAAAGTAGAAAATGCTTATAGATATTGGAATGCCTAGTAAGATTTCAATTATCCTACCATTGGGCTTTATCTTTTTTATATTGAATTTATTGATATTTTGTTTGATATTTTATTAGAAATCTATGATTTAGATTCTAGCAGCACAAGATTATAGAAATTCCTAGGGTTGAAGACTTATTCTTAAGAGAGTTCTTTAGAACCAAAGTCAACAAGTGCTTCAGACAAAAGTTAGAGGCTCAACCTAGTTTAACTTTTAATAACTATTAATTCTTTCTCTCACTTGAGGAAAGGGACATATCCCTGACGTTACTGTACTTATCACTTGTATCTAAGGGCTACCAGCTAACACCACCTAAGTGAATTTTTATATCCATGATGCCAGTCTTATGTATGCAAGATGGCTAGGCTGGTATATTCTAGGAAATAATCTAGAATCTTAAAACTAACTCCTTATTTCCTAGGACCATGTTAGGTATGATATTCACCTATATAATGTAATAATTTTTAGCATTTAAATGTTTTGACTCATAATTTATTTAAGGCCTCTGGTGTATGCAATTTATGCCAACAATGAGATGTAGTTAGAAATGGTTATCAGCCAAATCAAAATAGAAAGGCACACTTTCCCAAGAAGGTAGTCATTCTCAAAGTTCAGATCCCTTTATGTGCAATGGGTGAAGTGCCCAATTAGAGGATATCGAACAATATGCTAGTATGGTTTGCAAAAGCAAATTATTTCTAGTTATTTTAAGTTGCACCTAAGGATTAAGTTATGTGTGAAATTTTTTATTTCTTTATTTTGTTTATGTTATTTAGATTTAAGTTGGGTAGAAAATTTAGTTTTTTTTCATTCAGCCTAATGTCCAAAGCATCCATCATAGAAAACATAGCACAAAAAACCTAGAAAAGCACGTAATTTTTGTTACACACCCAAAATAAATAACACCAAATTAATTAATAAGAGCAGACCAATGTAGCTAGGTCTGCTGTACACCGTAGAAGAATGAGAAAAATGGTCATCCGAGCTCTTCTCTTGTACAACTGAGCCTAAAACTAAAAATCTAAATTTATTAGTCTTTTGTTAAGATCATCTTCTTCTATAGGGACCTCCACGGGCTTCACAGGGGGCCACCAACTAATAGAGTCAGCTCCTGCTATTCTTATACCCCATAGATCATAACCTAACTCTAAGCTCAAATTACATTTAAAATTCTAAAATAAATTCATAAATCCTGCAAAACAAATATTAGAAAATACACACAGCACACCAGCAATTATATTTGCAAATACAGGCTTAGCATTAGTTACTTGCTAAGCCAATTTGTCATATTAGGCTATGCTTAGGGACTTAAGCATACCTAACAAAAATAGTATTTATATATTTTTTTATTATTATGGTAGTCCCTTTTAACATAGCCCCTATAGAAAATAGTGTTAAACTAGAAAGAGCATCTTACCATCTAGACTAGTGAACAAATAATCCTAGCCATCCAGTCTAAAATAATACACCACAAAATATTTTACATAACATCATAAAACATCACAAATTGACCTAACCTAAGTCTAGGGTTAGTGACCTAATAATTTAGTGTGTCAAAGAGAGGTTTGTGTGGTAAGACATTGTTAGGTATTTTAAGTTTAAGTTTCAATTTAGGATTTCAATTTTTGGTTTAATTTGATTTTGAGATTTTTCACTTTTCATAATTTCATTTCATAGGTACGTGTCATTGTTATGCTATAAGTTTGAGGTATCAAGACATACTTAGGACCAATAGACCTACAACCTCAAGTGTCCAGACTATATACCATATGTTTGTTAATTATGAAAAATATTATTATCATTCTTTTAATTTCTTTTATTCTTAAAATTTGTTCAATTTACCATTGGGAGGTTCTAATTTAAGTAATTTAGTTGATTTAAGATTTCATTTCCATTTTTTAATTTCATTTTATGTTGACGTGCAATTTAAGTTTTGAAAATAAATTCCATTTTTGATGGAATCCATTCTATTCAACATCCTAAATTCGAACTAAATGAAGTCTTCTCCCTAAGGTAAAGATTCATTTTAAGGGTCAAGCTAAAACCTCAGGTGTCTTTAAATTTATTTGAGTTTGAATAATGTTTTAATTTTGTTTTAGAATTTTTATTAAGGTTCATTATTCTTTTCACTTCTCATGATTTGATTAATGTTTCTTAGATTGATGCATGATCTTTTACTTGATAACCTTTGATTAATATTTAATATGTTTTCTTAAATCTTATCTAAGAGCTTAACCATATAACACGATCAAATTTAATGTTCATTTGGTTCGATCTATTTTCAAATGATTTGGTTTAATTTGTCGGAATTGGACTTTTCACTTATTTCATTATTGTTTATATTATTATGAGTTTAGTTTTATTTAGTTTTCATTTTAAGTTTTATTTTAATTCAATTTTATTTGATGTTGTTTAGTTTATGTATCAATTTCATATTTACTCTTTTTTATTTGGTTTATTATTTATTTGATTTTATTGATTTAGATTAATCTTGTGTTTCACTAATGTTTATGTTTATGTTTATTTTATTAATATTTATTGGTATAAATGAACTCAAATAACTTAATTTAAGCTAATATCATAATACTGAGCTTGGTTTATTTGATTTTGTTTAGTTTTATTTATTTATTTATTAATAACATGGATTTGAACAAGTTGATTTGATTTACTTCTCTTTAATGTTACTCACTTTATTCATGTTTAATTTCATTTTCATTTCCATTTAATTAAATGTTTAATTGAATTTTATTTGTATATTTTAATTATTTGAATTTTATTTTGTTTCATTTATTCATGTTATGAGTTTAATTTTAAGTTATGATTTCATTCATTCATTCATATTTATTATGGTAAATTGATTCAATTGATCCTAATTAATCTTTGAAAATCTTAATTTTCTCATTTAGAAAATAAATTTTCTTGTTATGTTCTAAATTATTCTTTTAAAATTAAACTTAGTGAAACATTACATTACTTGTTAAAAAAAAATTTTGTTCATTTTGATAGAGTTTTTTTTAATAATCATTGTCCAAGAAACCTAAGGAATTAATTAACTTTGTACTCAACTTAAATCTAGGCTATTTCAAACTTTTGGATTGCTTACGTTTAATTTATTTGTTTTATTATTTTTATTTTTATTATGTTATTCAATGATCTAAATGGGTTTAAGATATTTCACATTTGATTGTAAAGTTTAGAGGTCAAATAATGTTTGAATTTTAATTTATTAATTGAAATATAATACATTTAATAGTCTAGGGTTTAAGATTCAATTTCATATTCTATTATTTTATCTTAAATCCTAAGTACTTTATTAATTTAGTTCTTTAACTTCAAAGAGTTAGGGAATTTGTCCTAAGTGTTTTGATGTCAATGGAAGTGAGTTAAAATAATTTTATAAATTTTTATAATATGTTTCATTTTCTGATTTAAAATTCTTATTTAACTTAACTTAAGGGTTATAATTTTGATAACTTCAATCTAGATCATTTGCCTATGAAATTTTACTATTAAGTGGGGTTCCTTACCAATTTGAATTCTCTAAAATTTCACTTTAATCATGCATAATTTGGACTAATTAAGATTTTAATTATTTCACTAAACTCAAATTAAGCCTAAATTAAACAAATTAGGTAAGGGTTTTAATTTTCTTATATCTATCTTTGGAGGATGTATCCATTGAGGGTTTATTTCAAATTTTTAGATATTTGGTTGATTTATTATGATATTTGAAGTTCAAGTTCATTAATTGAGTTCTTTAACTTCAAAGACTAAGGGAATTTTTCTTAAGTGTTCTAATGTAAATGGAAGTGAGTCAAAATGATTTTATAAATTTCTATAATTTTTATTATTTTTTTATTTAAAATTATTATTTAAATTAACCTATGGATTAGAAATTTGATAACTTCTAATCAGGAGAACATTTGACTTTGAAATTTCTATGATAAGTGGGGTTCCTTATCAATTTAAATTTCCAAAATTCCACTTTTAATGCATAATTGGGACTAATTATTTCACTAAAACTCAAATTTAGCCTAAATTAGGCAAAATTAGTTATGAATTTTAATTTTCTTATATTCATCTCAGGAGGATGTATCCATTGAGGGTTTACTTAAATTTTTAGATATTTGGTTAATTTATTATGATTTTTAAAATTCAATTTTATTAGTTAAATTAATAAATTCAATTAATTACTTAATTAAGTCATTTTAGGGTTTATAAAGTTCTAGTGGGTTTTAATGATGTGCTCAAACTCATTAAGGTTTGTTATAATGATTCAAGTTGATTTTATTATTTTCCATGATTTTTCTAATTTAATATTAAGTTATTTCATTAAATCAAAGCCTATGGCCTCAAAATCTTATATTTTTGAGATTTATTTTTAAATAAATCAAGAAAACTTTATTTAACAAGTATGTTAAACTTAAATTTAATTTGGCAAAATTTGAAGTGAATTGGATTAATGGGTTCAGTTTAATTATTTTACTTAAACCCAAATTAGCTGGGGATTTTGAGTTTAATGGATTCTTCTCAGTAAGATGAATCCATAGTCTTTATTTGTATTTCTTTTTGAAGGAATATTTTTTTTTCTATGATTTTTTAAAATTATTATGATTTTGTGGTATTTTTTAAATGACAAAATCATATTTTACCATTTTAAATGATCGACATCACATGGTGCAAATGTGGCATTGTTTGCCATGTGGCATGGTGCCATTGAGCTAGTGAGATCCTCATGGATCCCACGCCAAAAATGGAGGCCATGCGAGATGATCTAAGATCATCCGATCTTCCATCAAATGATCGATTTTATAATTTCTATAGGATATAAATCAAATCATGTGACTAAATCAAAATCATTTGTTCCTAATGGAACAGGGGATAGATTATATCTCTTTAACGATGGTAAAATCAAAGGCCATCCATCATCGAGATAATTTTGTCAATCTAGCTTATAAAATCACTGATTTCAATTGCAAATCCATCAAGGAGTAAAATAGAATGCATCTATGTGGCTTGATCTCACATGAGATCAAGTTCATTCTAAAAAAGAACCAAAACTGAATGCTTAAAGGGTCTGTTTGATTTGATACCTCATTGGTGGTGATCTTCAATAGTGCAGATGATTCAAAAAGCTTTGTGGGAAACTAGCGAAGCTCTAGGAAGGAGGAATTGGATTGCCTCCCTATGAATCAGCCTATGTACCAAGCTACATCTAATTTTTTGAGGGCTTTGGTCTAACTCCTGGTGATGTGGGGATGGGAAAGGATTCACTCTCCTTTGTTTCACTTGAGGAATGATGGAAGGCTCAAACTTTCTTTGTGAAAGCTCTCTCTTGGTTTAGAGGTATGTGTAATGGGAAGCCCACCATGGCCAACCAAGGTGATTACTAGAGGCTAGCTCCAAGGGGTGTTCAGTTGATTGGGAACAATCCAAGATAGATAGGATGAGGAGTGGAGGTGAGGGAATGGATTGGGTAAGAACTTTGTCTCCAAGCTTCCTTATTTTTATTCATGGAATATTCCTTTGCTTGGGTGGACTTGAGAAATTTTTTTTTGTTGCTTAGTCTTCACTACCATTCAAACACATCTTAGAATGAGTTTAGATGTGTTTCGAAGTGATTAGGTTAGGTTCATGTCCAAACACTTTGAATTATGCCACTTTAGGCATTTTGCCTCTTGATTTGGAATAGCTTCTTCTATTTGATGGATTTATGCAAGATTTAAACTTCAAATATGTTCATTTAATCATTTATGAAGGCCCCACATAATGGGCTTCATGAAATTTGGAGTTGTTTGCTTGCTTCCTTCAACACTTAACCCACTATGGATCAAATAGATTTGGTTGAATCCAAATGAGTCAAATGACCTTCTTAACTCAATCATAATGTTTTTTGCTTTCAATTGTGTTAATTCCAATATTTTGCATGATTTAACTCAATTGAATTTCATTTATTTTGGGTTTAAAACCCCTCACCCAATTTGCACTTGATGGGTTAAGATTACTCTAATTTGCCAAATGACCATATTAGTCAAATTAATCCTAAGAATTTATGTTTAATAATACTTTTTAATGATTTTAGATGATTAATTTTGGTTGACTTCGATTTAAATTGATTTGAATTCAATAAGGTCCATTAGGCCCATTTAGGTCAAAGGGTCAAATTAAGCTAATTAAGGCCTTATTAGATTTAGATTTATTTTATTCATGTTTAGACATGTCTATTTTATTATTTGTAACCTTTGGAATGATTTATTTTGGTCAAATTATGATGGGTTGACCTTTGACTTGGTATAAGCAATGTTCTATGGTTGACCTTCATTTGATTTTCATTTGGATTTGACTCCATTCATATTCATCAAATGAATTTTATACTTTTAGTTTGATATGATTAAAATTATTTAATTTTTTTGTGAATTTCTTTTGGTTCAAGTGATTTTGAGCTTAAGTACGGTAATTGGGTTAGCCATCACAATTACCTTTACCTAAGTTCAAATAGATTTAATTTTTCAATTGGAGTATGTTCAAATTAATTATTTGTTTAGATTTGGGTTGGGTTCGGATCGACCTAATCCCATTAGGTTGAGCAAAGCCATGGGATAATTCATAAAGTCACTAAGCATAGTGATCTAAGTGCTTCAGAAGCTCCTAATCTAAGATTAGGTATCTTAATTCCTAGTTTAGGAATGATGTTATCCTCATTCAAAAATGAGGTCAACAAAGGCCAACTATCCAAATTGGCAAGCAAAAAATCAACACTCTGTGCGGTTGACAATTATAGTGAAGACTGACACACCATGTGGTTGATAACTAAACTTAAAAAGATCAACACTTCTAGTTGGTGACTTAAAAGCAACACTCCGTATGGTTGGAGACTATAGTGTAAGATCGACACCCCATGAGGTCAATGACTAAGACTCTAATAAAGACCAACTCTCCTAGTTGGTGGTAAAGAAACAATTAGAAAATCATGGTTGAGACTCTTAGATGGCTAAAGATATAATGTGACCTCTGAAGTCACACAACCAATAAAAGAGTGTACTTAATTCGCTATGTTAAATGTGACCACTCAGGGAAGGTTCCCTCAATAAAGTAATGACTTTGAAAATATTCTATGTCATGAGCTAATTTATTCGAGCAACCAATAAGCGAGTATCACTCCAGTGAGAGTACATAAGATCGCTACACTAAAGAATTCAAGGAAGGTTTTCTCAATTAGGCAGTGACTTAAAAATATTCTATGTCATAAGCCAAGTTATTCAAGTATTAATAAGCAAGTATCACTCCAACGAGTACACAGAAACTCGATACACTAAAGTGACTATTTTGGGGAGATTTTATCAATATATTCTAAATCATGAGCAAGGTTATTTGAATAATAAATGGATGACCATCACTCTAATAGGTATAAGTGGACTCGCAATACTACATAGGGATAGTTCCCTTAATTGATCAATGACTTAAAAATATTCTAAGTCATGAGCTGAGTGATTCAAACATCAATAATCAAATATCACTAAAGCGAGTATACAAAAACTTGCAATGCTTTCACAACAATCCAAGTAAGTTCTCTCAATTGATTGAGATTAAAAATATTCTAAGTCATGAGCAAAGTCTTTCATACATCAATACGCTAGTGTTAGGTAGACAAGCAAATACAGTTATGTTCAACCATGATCTTCATTTTTTAAAAAATAAATTTTTTACATTAAAAGGTGACTTAAATTCATTCTACTTGCCAAGTGACCATGCTTCACTAACTTGGCACTAATGAAGTGGACACCATCTTTGAAATTCTAGAGCATAAGCTCATGGTATTCATTAGAGTTAAGAAACCCAATGAACTTGACTTCCTTCCTCTAAAACCCCTTAATATAATGAGACAATTCTTCCTCTAACCCTCATTTTATCTCCATAAGGTGAGTAAGCTCCAAAGTCTCCCTACTTCTCCTCCTCTTGGTGAGTTGCCTTAGCCTGAAGGTCCTTGCACTTGGTTTGATAAGATTTCAGCATTTTCTTTATGCTCACTAGTTTGGACTTGTTAGCATAAGCCTCCTTCCTCCTCTCAAACAACTTTTGGTAGACTCCCCAAGTAGACTGCCATATTATATCATGGGCAATCATAACAACATGTGGCAAGTGACCATTAGGAATGCCACCCAAAAGGTCATCAAACTCCTTTGAGAAGATGGAGAGGCCAAGCTTATAGGCTTCATGAGTAGACTCATGCAATTGGAGTGAAGTTACCCAAGCCTTCACTTGTCTCTTCCTCCTCAAACTCGCTACTCTATTAGCTTTTGTGAAGAGTTGAGCTCGTGACTCTCTTTCTGGAATTTTTTGGAGTAGTACTCAACCTTGCTTCATCTCAGAACTTTAATGGGACCCCTCAGCCTCCCCTTCCACTTCTTCTTTGCTAACCTTGAGAGAGGCTGGGTCCTCATCGTCGGCCACATACTTTCCTATTTTGTGCTCACATTCCTTGAGGAATTAGAGCATGTTAAGGCTAAGCTAGGGGCTACTGAAGTTACCTCTTCTACGAGTAAACAAAGAGAAGAAAAATTAGAATACTACTCATAAAAGTGGAGGGGATAGCGAGTATATAGAGGAAACTTTAATGAGGAGAGTGAAAACCTTGTTGAAGAGAAGGTAGAAAGAAATATTCAAGGTATGGCCCTGAAGCCTCACCATGACCTCCTCCTCCCATTCTTACCAAGCTTGGCGTTATTAGCAAGGTAGAGAAAAGAAGAACAGTTCACACTAGCCTTTGCGATGTACTCTTCATGAAGAGAAGTTGTGAGTGCCACTTATGTACTTTATTTTGTGAAGTGTGAATTTTAGTAAAGTCATTGAAAACTACACAATCCCATCTTAGTGACCTTCTGCCATGAATGCTCGCTAAAAAGGCCAATGCCCCACGGAATGCACTCTTTTTTCAAGCACTATATGAAAGTAGTGATGCTCACTATTGAGTTGGGAAGGGTTTGGATAGGAACCACTCCAAAGAAATTAAAAATATTTACCTCGTGATGGAGAAAACTTGAGCCCATTCTTGAAGTGAGCAAGTGGAATGCACAACTCATGCACCCTAAGTTGATGTGCTCATTCTTATTGGCCACTCACATAATGAAGTTGGGATCGGTGTCATAGTAGCCATAAAATATAAAGGTCATGATAGAAGAGCTTAACTTTACCTCTTTAATCTAGCTTTAGAAAAAATTAAGGCAGCCTTCTATAACAAAGCCATACTCACTAGCAATAAGAATAAGATTAGGATCTACTCACTTGTCTAAAGAGAGCAATAAAGTCTAAACTATTCCCCATTAGAAAGAATTTATAGATGCAATAACAAAGGCATGGTAACATGAATGTTACATCAAGAATTAAGTGAATAAGTGATTACCTTAATCCAGTGAATATCTCAAGTGGCACAGACTATATAAAATTAATTAATGTGCATCCATAGTAAATAAATAAATAGTACTTGTGAGTGAAGAAAATACAAAATATTAACTATTTTTATTTATGGAAAAGTATAACACACTC
This sequence comes from Cymbidium sinense, assembly GCA_021442155.1. Classification (NCBI taxonomy): domain Eukaryota; kingdom Viridiplantae; phylum Streptophyta; class Magnoliopsida; order Asparagales; family Orchidaceae; genus Cymbidium; species Cymbidium sinense. The sequence continues at coordinate 19,451,230 of CM038229.1, read as the reverse complement.
ACTGTAACCCTTATACATCATTTTTTTAATAATTTAATTATAGGGTTTGAGTCCTAGTCCTTGACGAGTCCACCTTTCTCACACATATAATCAAATAAGAAATTTCCACCAAAAATGAGAAGGAAAGTACTCTGCGACTTGAGTGAGTCATAAAGTAATGTAATTTCAACTCTTATGGTCAAGAAGTTGCACTAATACTCCACTCCAAGGACTACCATCACTAAGATTCTAGCTCCAACTATTTGCTCACCTTCATCCCTATTGAGATGAGTCTTGGGCTTCTCTCGTGAGGATGACCTCCTCTAGTAGAGTGGCGACCTTGAAAGAGTTAGTGAATTCTCACTACTCTTTCTCCATGTTATCCCACCCGAGTAGACTCACCCTTGCATACTCAATGCTATCCGCAAATAGAAGAGGAAAAACTAGACATCATTTCACTTGCTAGTGAAGCTGAAGTTGTCATGATAGAGCCTTGATGGTCACTCCTAGCTGATGTAAACTCTTTGCCAAGTCTATGTGCAACACCACCAATTCACTGATCAAGTCAATGCTAGTCGATGATAAAAATCTAATTAAATATTTGAAATGGAATTTCAATATGGGAATTTTATATATGTCCAACCCTTGGGAAGGAAGGCCTATAAAGTAAGTGGAATTCCTCTTTACTAAGGAAGTGGCTCTAGCAAATCACCCATAGAAAGGTGAATTGATTCTATAAGGCTACAGATTTGTTAGAGCAAATAACTTGAAGAGTCGGTGAGTGCCCCTCTCCATCCTTTGTTGAGGCTTAAATGCTAATCATTCTCAATTCGACCAAAGAAGAAAGTAAGAGATGATAAAAAGGATTACCAATACACAATAATAGGCAAGTCTCACCTCAATGAGGCATTCTTTGATAGTTGCCTTTGTAGTAGCTAATCCAACCATTCAACCCACTAACATCTTCTTACGTTGAATCAAAGGTACCTCTTCTTCTCCTTCTTCTTCCCTAGGAATACTTATTGGTTGCAGCTGATGGAGACTCACCACAATAATCCATTTTCAGTTGGGTGAGTGTTATATTCTCCTTATGGGTTAGAAGAAGTGGCCGAGCTATAATTGTTGCAATTGAGGGGCTTAGATGCACACCTCACCATGATAACAATAGTGATCTCTTGACTTCTTCACTTTCTTAACCATTTTTCAAAGACTTGCCCATAGAGTTCTAGGGTCAATATCATTATGAGTCCTCTTAGCATCCAGTTATAATATTTTTTTTTGCGAACACTATAAGTTAGAGAATTTATTTGAACAAGAAGTTGAAGAAAATTTGAATGTGGTAATGAAAGATTAAGGATCCATTTATAGTATCTAATGTGTTGAAAGATTGGATTTGGTCAAAGGGTGATGTGATATCTCAATAATTGCATAAATTTTCTCATATCATTAATTATTTATAGCTAATCATTCTATTCACTCTTTAATTTTTTTTGTCAAGTACTTTTATAAGAAGTAGAAGAATTGGGAAGCTAAATGTATACCCAAGGTAGCAAGTAGGATCAAAAGCATGAGTCTATTAACAAAAATAGAGTCTCACATAAAGAATACTTCACTAGCAAGAATATATACACTTGTAGAAAGATGTGTCGATAAGGAAGACCAACCTAATCCAAGAGTTAAGAACTTAGAGAATAATAACCCCAAGAATGAGACATAAATCTACTAGGCAGTAGTAGGTGAATACTCAAAGGAACATAGTGGCTACCCATCTCAACCCAATCTTCATTCTCATACTCATACAACAAAAAAGAGCTACTCACCTCCCACTATCCGACAAATACACACTGCTCACATGTATAGCCACCATCAACTTTGGTGGGAACATACTTATAGTTGATTTATATTATATGTATTTTTTTATATTCACTTCTTGATATTATAAAAGGGAAACTTCTCTCTTATGAGGGGACCTTTTTCTTTCCCTCTAGGCCCCTAGTCTTTTGTAGTCTAATCTTGAGGAATAAAGATTACAATTTTTCTGACATTTCATTTCTCTCATATTTTCCTACTTGCAATATTTCTATCAAACCCTATTTCATAGGTATTCTAGAAGGTTCCTCCTACATCCATAGATAAATTCGTAATAAATAGAAAGTATTATCTTATGCTTTAATTGATGGCATCGTGTACCAACTATCCTTTGATCACATATGGTTATATTATTGATGGCATCATGTACAAACATGAATCCGAAAGGATTGTGATTGAGGTACACACAAGAATATGTGTTGATCATTAGTCATACTGAAGATGAAAGCTAAAATCAAGAGACACAAGTACTACTAGCCTTTAATGGTTACTAACTACAAAGACATTGCTATCGACTATCACTAGTGCTAAATGCATGGAGTGGTTTTACACTAACCACTTAATGTCCTCTATTCAATGATCACCTTAATGTCATTTAAGAGTTTTTGTAATGATAATTTTGGCTTGTTCAACTTGCCTTCATCTAAAGGGCATAAATTCATCTTAGAGTGAAAGATTACATTATAAGTGAGATAAAGTGGTTCCATTGAGTTAGCTTATAGCCCAATGCATTCTATAATTCTTTAAAAACCATGTCATTTATAGATTTGGTGCACCCCAATGAATTATATATGATAATGCTTCTACCTTCAAAAGTATTATGACCAACAAGTTCGTTAAATGAAACCACATAGATTAGAAATATTCTATGATATATTATTCTCAAGCTAATGGATTAGCTGAGGCATTCAACAAGACACATGTAAATCTTGAAGAAAATACTTGATGAAAATAATTAGCAGTGACATGAGTAGTCAGTAGAAACCTTATGGGCTTATCATGCCACAAATGTAACTTTAACTCACTGCACCACACTCTCTTTAGTTTAGGGATTTGAGGGTATTTCTTCTCTTGAAGTGCAACTTTTCTCATTAAGAATAATCATTAGCAACAAAATCACAACTAAGCAGAATATTAGGATTTTGTTGAAAAATCATAATGTTTTTGAGGAGAAATGTCTCTAAGCTTAATAAAATCTCGAGTTATATGAATAATGGATTAGGTCTATCCCAAAAATTTTTGAGAAGGAGAGCTAGTCTTAGTTCTTAAGAGACCAATTATAGACTATAATAGGATATGAGGTAAGTTTGAACCAACATGAGAGGGACCTTTTATCATAGAAAAGGTTTACTAAGGAGGATCATATTAATTAATCGAGTGTAACAGTGAACACAACTGGCATTATCTAAAGAAATACTACCCATAATTGAACTTCAAAAGAAATTTCATCAACGAAATTCTATTTGCATGTTACATAGTGTTGAGGTCTACATTGATTAGATCCAAAATCTAAAAAAAAGAGAAAGAAGAATAAAATATTATTATTAGCAATCCTCTTATCTCTTGAAATTGTTAAATTTAAAATTTAAATCAAACCTCATTTATATAATCATCTCCAAATCAAACTAATTATTAAACTCTTTGATATTTTATGCATTATTATATTAAATAAAGTCTCTAGGAATAACCACTATGTGCCATAATTAGGAACTTATTCTCAAAGTTTCTTATTGAGTGGTTTAGAATAAGCTATATATGGTTAGGATCAAGTCATTTCAACCCATGTCATAGTAGCCACTATTGACATTAAGATCATGATCATATGGCCCCTCTCCTAGTAGTCACCCCATAAGTTGAATAGTCATTGAGCTATAGTTGATTCAATAGATTATCTTAGTAAATCTAAGCTAGGATTAATACATTCAATCCCCTTCTTAGTTTAGTCATTACACACTAATAAGTTTCAAACACACATCTTCGAGCATTCTAGTTAGATCAAGTCCTCGTCGCCCCATCTAAGTATTAAGTTTATGATCAAACCTTTGTAACCCCTCTCTTAATAGCTAGATTATTGAGGTTAGAGCAAGCCCCTCATGGCCCTCTCCTATAGTCACCTTTGTTGGTTACCCACTAAGCCATAGTTTATTCAATAAGTTATCCCTTTAGCTAGTAAATCTAAAGTAGGATCAAGACATTCATACACTATCTTTGTTTAGTCATCACACCCCAATAGGTTTAAAATTAATTCTTTAGGCATTCTAGTTAGATTAAGTCTTTGTAGGCCCATCTAAGTATGACCCAGATTATCTAAGGTTAGGATCAAGTCCTTGTACTCTCTTTGTAACCATAGTATTGAGGTTAAGATCAAGCATTTTCTTAGTATTCACCCCTTAAGTTGGTTAGCTTGAGCCATAGTTGATTCAATGAGTTATCCCTTTGAATAGTAAATTTAAGTTAGATCAGGCCTTTTAAACCCCTTCTTAATGTAGTCATTTCACATAGGATTCAAAAATAAATCTTTGGGCATTTAAATCAAGCCTTTGTGGCCACATTTACGTATGAGTATGTCTATTTGAGGTTAGGATCAAGTCCTTGAAGTCCCACAATTAGTAGCTAAACTATTGAGGTCAAGATTAAGCCACCGTGGCTCCTCTCTTTGTAATCACACCTTAGGTTGGTTAGCCACTAAGACATAGTTGATTCAGTAGGTTATCCCTTTAGCCAGTAAATATAAGCTATGATCAAGCCATTCAAGCCCCTTCTTAGTGTAGTCACCATATTCCTTCAGGGTTCAAAAAATAAATCCTTGGGCAATCTAGTTGGATCAAGTTCTCCCCCCTAAGTATGACCTAGACTATCTGAGGCAAGAATCAAGTCCCTCTCCTAGTATCTCTCCTAGTAGCTAGAGTAGCTACCTCTCTTGTAGTAGCCATCTCTTAGGTTTATTAACCATATTACCATAATTGATTTAGTTGGTTATCCCTTTAGCTAATAAATTTAAGCTAGGATCAAGCCATTTAGGCCCCATCTTAATGAGTTCATTGCACACTGATAGGGTTAAAAAATAAATCTTTTAGCATTCTGGTTAAATCAAGTCCTAATGATACTATCTTTATATGACCCAGGCTATCTATTGTTAAGATCAAGCTCGTGTGGCTCCTTTCCTAGTAGCTAGATTATTGAGGTTATGATTAAGCCCTCATGGCTCTCTCCTAGTAATTTCCCTTTAAGTTAGTTAACTACTAAGCCACAATTGATTTAATAGGTTATCTCTTGGGCCAGTAAATCTAAAGTACGATTAATCCATTTAGGTCCCTTATTAGTGTAATCATCCCCACACCAAAATTGTTCAAAAATAAATCTTTGGGCATTCTAATTGCATCAACTTAGGGAAACATTACCTATTACCAAGCCTCTATATCTTTAGCTATTATCACCATTCATTATCATTAAAGGTGTTTGATCATTAGCCATCTACATATAAGAGTACATGGGTTGCAACCTAGTAATAAACCTGGATCTAGTTAGCAATAAATATTTTAATGATGTAAGACACCAGTAATCCCTAATTTTCTAAGCCCATAATTTATACTAGCAGCCATTTCTTTAGTCAATAAAGCCCAATCCTTTACATATACATAAGCCTCCATCCAAATGAACTTATTATGTAATTCGAAATTTGCTCACTCTTTAAATCTTAAACCCTCTTCCAAAATCATTTCCAAGCCCAATTTTCCACATAAACATTTTTAAATGCCAACCTGCTATAAACTTAAATCATAAATTTGATCTGAGAGAACTTTCCTCCGAAGTAGATCTCTTCACTAAACATCATCTTTGCAATCAAATGAAGTCTTTGGAACTATGTATTCAATATAAAATACACTAGTTTAGATATGTTCATCTTCTAAATACTAAGATCTGATATGAAATAATATGAAATGAACTTGTATAAGAGTTAGATACAATTATAAGATATAATGTCCTAACCTTCTTGATTCTTTTGGAATTGAGATCTCACAAAGATCACAATAGATCATTACTAATTAAAATGATCAATATAGGGCATCTTTATTAAAAAGGATAAGAGATAATCTCTTAGTCATCAAATTTTATGTTGTGAGATGGATGTTTAAATTCTAACCATATAATTAAATTTCTAAATCCCACTAAAAATATAATATGGATTGATCCAAGCCATCTAATCTTAAATCAAACAACTTTTACTAATTCCAAGTGGCAAAATAACCCCCAAATTTTTAAAAAGCCTCTGATCATACTCCACCACCTATAAAACACATATTGTAGTAACCCAAAATTTAAAAATAAATTTAAATAAATTTAAAATTAGAATAAATTAAGGAAATTTTAATTTCTACAACATCTTTCATTATTGGATGGTTATGCCCTCTCTAGAATTAGTAAATACAGAGGACTCCCATGAATTGAAAAGTAAAACTATATTCCATCTATTTCATAAAATTTGTTAACTCTAAATGCACAAGATTAATGAAATAAATAGTTTAATCCCCTCCAATGGCCATTAAACATTGCCATAGAGATTTGAGATGAAGATGAACTAAACATAAATTTTTAAGTTTAATGTGCCTTAATTTATATTAATCAAGAATAATTCTCAAATAATGCAAATCAACTTTAAAAATATAACACAAATTTTACACGATCCTAATTTAACATCAAACATATAATAAGAAGTCCAAAACCATTTGAAAGCTCTTATCCCATTTCCTAAATTTGAATAATAAATCACAATTAATTTTTAACTTTAAATAACTTAAATGAAGTTCAATTCAATTCAATTTTTCAGAGATTTATTCTTTTCTCATCCTATGATTTAAACTTAATCTGGTTTGTGTTCATATAATCAAAAAATTTATAAACTCTAATTCTAAGTTACTTAAGCCTTTATAATTAACATTAATTTTTAAAAATTTATTGATAATTCTAAAAAATTTATAGAAAATATATAATAAATTTTCTTGAACTTCTAATGTAGTTTAAAAATAGTGTAAGTTGTTTCAAGCTAAAAAAAAATTATACTTTCCTAATTCACCAAATTAAATCATTTAATATTTTTATAATTTAAATAAAATTAGAAATATTTTCAAATTTACTCAAATTTGTTTAAGATTATTAACACCATGAGCCTTCACATAAAACTCTAAGTTTTGATGATCTCAAATATTCTTAATTAAATGAAACTAAATAGTTGTATATGTAAATGTAGGAACTATAATTAAATGTGGAAACTATAATTAAATGTATTCCAAATGTAGGAACTATAATTAAACAACTTAATGAAGACTGGTTGATAGAGCACAAATAATGGTTAATTTTCAAAAGACCATCCAAAGTTAGAGCCTATGAAGACTACAATTAAGGAATGAGTGATGTTAGATGATCTAACTTTAGCTAAGATTTTTTTGTCATTGGTCTTGGTATTTATGTTGTATTTTATTTTCATGTATCTACATGAATGATAAATAAAACTAAGAACACATAGACTTAAGAGAATATAAAAAATATATTTTAAATTGAAATTTTGAGGATGTGCTATATGATTTGGATCATGCTATACTGATGGTCATATTTTTTTAAAAAAATTATTTCAGCCACCATAATTAAGTCAGTAAATGAGAGTATTTATCAAACTTGTACTAATCATATAGGATGATTTTAATCATGTAATGCAATTATTCATTTTTGTTTTTTTGGCCAACATAATTAAATTAATTAATTCTAAAATTTTTAAAATTGTGTTGATCATATAAGACAATAATGATCATATTATGATTGATTGTTAATTATTTTAGTCAAGATTAATTCTATTATTCACTAATTATGCTTAATTTACTTGATTGTATATTATGATGCATAATCATAAGTGTGGTTTATTTAGGTAATATCCTAAATTTGAGGGATTTGATTTTTAAGAATTTTTCTTTAAATTGTTAATACTGTGTAATTAGTTTGTACATAATGAATAAATAGAGAGCTAATTTTTTAATTTTATAAGATTCATATAATATAATCTTTTATCATATAGTATGAATAGTGGGAACTGATTGGATGATCAATCATCTAAAACTCCTAAGCCTAATAAAATAAATTTATCATACAGTATAATGTTGGATTGTATAGTTTGATTGGACTGATTTTTCTAAAATTATTTATTTTCTATTTTATTTAGCTTCCTCCCTATAAATACCCCATTTGAGGGGTATAACCTAAATATCTTGAATATTGAAAACAAAATCACGGGAGACCTAAAGAAGATTGCTTTACATAAAAGAAAAGTGGAGAGTTCTCCTCATCTTTTTACTTCAAAGAATTTTGTTGGTAAGGTTGCACCTTACTTTTGGTTATTTATTTCTCATCCACCTAACCTTTGTGTCTTGTGCTTTAACTTGAGAGTTTGTTCCTTTGGGAACTTGTATAAGCTTTGTATTTGAAGAAATTTTCTTTATACTTTTTAAGAGGGAGTGGTATCTTCTTACCTTAGAAAGAGAAGAGTGTATGGTTTCTCCAATACCCATTAAGGAGAAAGGCATTTCAACCTTAGCCCAAATTTTGGAGGAGATCTGAAGAGCAAACATAAGTGAGTTTGATCGAACCATTGTAAATCTTGTGTCTCTTTTTTCTTTCTTTTAGTTTTCTACGCTCTTTTATGTGATTGAATCATTTGTTTAATCATTTTAAGTCTTTCTCTCCCTCTCTCTCTCTCTCTCTATCTATCTATCTATCTATCTATCTATCTATCTATCTATCTATCTATCTCTCTCTCTCTCTCTCTCTCTCACTTAACATTGAAAATTGAATTTCAGTTATGTTTAAAGAAAATTTGAAAAGTACACCACCTCTTGGGTGTGCTAATCCTTTCAAGTGGTATCAAATCAGGTCCTTTGTTTCACTGTTTAATAACCATCAGTAGATCCATTAATGACACATCTAAAAATAAAAAACATTATAAAAGGGAACTCTATTACCCAACCACCTCTCTTTGATGAAATTCCTTTGATTTGTAAAAAATTATACATTCAATCAATCAATTTTGCATGTGGATCTTGATTGAAGTTAGTTATTCACTTCCACATGATGTTGTCAAAAGAATATTAATTATAACATCTTTCAATTCATGGTAATTATAAGAGAGGTAATTACCCCAATTGAATTCAAGATATTTGAACTATTTTTATATGCTTTAAAGTGTGAAGATTACATGTTTATTTCTACTTATAAAACTAGTAAAGAAATTTGAGATAAATTATATGATTTGAGAAAATCTATGTGTTATATATGAAGGGATCATGTGGTTATACAATCCTGAATCTACTTGCTCTTGCATGATTACAAACTTTTCTTATGTCACCTCAAGAGTTCATTTTAGACATGTACACATTTCACTAGATCATTACTTCATTGCATGCTTTGGGAAGGGAATTTACTAATGCTGAAAAAGTTAAAAAAAATCTAAAGATTTATCTATTTACTCTATTAATCACTTGCTTAGCCCACTTATTGCTTATGAAAAAAAATTAAGTAAAAAAATACTGATACAGGTGACAAGAAAAGGAAAAGATCATTTCTCTTGAATTTACTACTTTTGAATGAAGTAAAGAAGATAGTAACACTGCAGAGGATGACATTGCACTTATGATAGAAAGATCAAAAAATTTCTAAAATATAAGAAGAAAATATTTGATCAAAGAAAAGACAAAGGTAAAAGCAAAATTCTTCAAAGATTATTGATCTAATTTTCTAGAATGAATGTAAAACTTAGGTCACATCAAGTGGAAATGTCATTTTCTCAAATACTCAATTAGAAAAATAAAAAAGAATGAAAAATGGGATACAAAGAAGGGCAAGGAGAGAACTCAATGTGCTTTTGAAATAGGTTTAGAATCTTCAAAAGATTAATTCAAAGAAGAAGCCATAAACCTTTATTTCATGGCAAAAAGAGATTCTCATAATTTTAATGATGAACAAGTAATCTCGGTTACAATGAACTCTTAATTTTTTAAGAGGAATTACATGCTGCATTCAAATCCTTAAAAAGAAATTATTCATCTCTAAAGAAAATTTTCTCTTTCTTTGAAAAACATTTATAGCACATTATCAGATGAACAAAAAAAAGACTACAATAAGCTTGAAATAAAGAAAAGCCAACAAGAAACATAATCTATCTAAAAAAGTTGACTTGTTTGAATGTTAAAATAAAAATTTTAAAAGGGAAGTTGAAAGCTACAAAAGAATACATCCATCCAAAAAAAATTAAAATTAAAACTAAGAAGATCATGCATTCTTTCCCAAAAGTCCTTGCTTCCTTATGGTATGTTTAGTCACAATGGTCATCTATGGGAACATCAATCACATTCCAGTATATGCATGACTTCTAAAAATCTTTCATAAATTTCTTACTTCATAAAATAAGGAACGCAAGCAAGCATGGGTTCCAAAAATACTAACTTAAATATATTTTGTAGTTATGCCTTTACGTAGCAGCTAGTGGAGGCATATAGTACTTTGATAGTGGGTTCTTAAAGCATATGGCTAGATACAAAAGAAAATTCATCTCTTTGGAACTCAAAAGCAAAGGAAAAGCACTCTTAGAGACAATATAATTTATAAAGTATTCGGATTAGATACCATTGGTATTAAAAATGTTTATCCATTAAAATGGTCCTTCTTGTTGATGGTTTGAAACATAATCTGATTAACTTTAGTCAGTTAATGACTAGAGCTTTAATGTCAAAATTTTAAATGAAAAATATGTGCTTGATTTTAGTGAAAAATTTATTTTAGAAAGTGTTAAGATTAACAACATTTATATGATTGATCTTGATAACTTAGGATGTTCATTGGCCATTTGTTTGAAGTCCACATTGGATAAGTCCTGGCTATAGCATAAGAGACTATGTCGTGCTAGTATGCATACACTTAGAAAGATTACACAAGTTGATTTGGTTAGAGGTAAAACCAGATTAGATTTCTCTAATGATCATTTGTGTGATGCCTGGCTACATGGTAAACAAATTAAATCTTCTTTTTAAATCAACAACAAGCACTATCACTTTATGACATTTACAAATTTTTCACATGAATTTATTTGGACCTGCTAACAAATTTTTAAAACACAAAATTAAATCTTTTTCTAAATTTAAGATCTTTGTTATTTGGATTCAAAGAAAAATTGGTTAAACCATTAATTTATTCATAATGATCATGATAACAATTAAACAATGATAATTTTGAATTTTTTTATAATGAGACTAGAATATAGCTTAATTTTTCAACCTCCAAGATTCCATGATAAAATAGAATAGCATAATGAAAGAATAGAACACTCATATAAGCTATTAGATCCATGCTTAGTGAATATAAACATTATAGATATTTTGGATTGAGGTAGTTAACACTACTTATTATGTGTTAGATCAAGTAAACATTAGATTCAAGCTAAATAAATCTCTTTATAAGCTTCTAAAGGTAACACTCCAAACCTATCACATTTGCATGTTTTTGGGTGTAAACGTTTTGTGCTAAATAATGGAAAGAATAACCTAGGAAATTTGATTCTAAGTATGATTAAAGTATTTTTCTAGAATATTCTTTTGCAAGTAAAGCTTATAGAATCTTCAATAAAATAACCATGTTAGTATAAAAGCCAATCCATATTATTTTTGATGAAGCTGTTATCCCTTCCTCTTTTAATAAACTTGCAGCTAAAGATGATCTAGTGTCAAAAAAATTAGAATCTTGGTTTGGAAGAAAATGAGGAAGCTAGGAGGAGACTATCTAGAGAGTGGAGATATACAATAAGTTATCCCCAATATTTGATTATAGGAGACCATCTATAGGTGTTATAACTAGAAATAGCCTTAAAGAAGATGTAAGACATACAACCTTCATTTCTATAATTGATCCCACTAGTGTAGAAGAAGTAGTTTTTGATGAATTTTGGGTTGAGTCAATATAAGAAAAATTGAATTAATTTGCTAGAAATGATGTTTGGGAATTAGTGTCAAGACCCTCATCTCAATGTATGATTAGAATAAAGTCAGAGTTAAAAAATAAACTAAATGACTTACAAGTTATTGTTAGGAATAAAGTAAGGCTTGTGGCTAAAGGATTTAATCAAATAGAAGAAATTAATTTTGAGAAAACCATTGCACCTATTGCTCAACTAGAAGTTGTTTGATTATTACTTATATTTGTTTATTTTAAAGGTTTCAAATTGTTTCAAATAGATGTTAAAAGTACCTTTTCGAATGGTGTTATAGAAGGGGCTATTTTTATTGAACAACCACTCGAATATGAAAGCTCATTACACCTTAATTATGTTTACAAATTACAAAAGGCTTTGTGTGGTTTGAAATAAGTTCATCATGCTTGGTATGATAGACATAGCTCTTTTCTCTTAAAAATTTATTTTGTTAAAGAATTTATTGACAAAACATTGTTTATCAAAAGAATAAAATTTGATCATTTTTCTTGTATAAATTTATGTTGATGATGTATTGTTTGAATAATCTTTATTGTGTAAAAATTTTCAAGACTGATGAGCACAAAATTTGAGATGAGCATAATGGGTGAGCTTACTTCTTACGATTCAATGTTAAGCATGGTCTAAAAATTTATTGACATCACTTCATTAGAGATCATATTCTAAAAGAAGATGTTGATATTCAATTCATTAACACAAAAAATCAATTAGTAGACATCTTCACAAAAGCTCTGAAGTTTGAGAGGTTTAGTTCTCTTAGATCATGCTTAGAGGTGATAGAACCCAGTGCTTATGGGTTTGATCTTTTATCTTTTTACATTGTTCTATTTGTGTCTTAGTTTTGTGCACATGTTCTATTTTGTCTTTTTTTTCCCTTCATTTTTGCATAATGTTGTTGTTCCCTCAATTTCATTTATTTTTCTTTTTTCACTTTGAGCCTAAAATAAAATTACAATAATCGTATAGTATGATTCCAATCATACTATATGATTGGACTATTTAAGATCATCAAAACTCATTGTAATGATTGATTGGATGAACTATTATTAAATAGATCAAATGGGATTCTTTATGATCATATTGTATGATATACTATACATCAATGACCTAATCAAACTAACCATTGTTCAAAACGTTGGGATGACTAATGTTGCTTAATTATATTTTACAATTTTCTAATCATGTTCTATGATTGACTCGATCAACATAGCCATTTAGATGACCATTGGGATGTTCTAAATTGTACTAGATGATTCTTTAATTATATTATAAGATTGACTCTATTAAATATAATCATTAAACTGACCATTGGGATAATCCTAATTGTAATGTACAAACTTTTTTTTGTACTATACGATTAAATAGAGAGTCTATAAATTGCCCTAATTTCTTCTCACGCATACCTTTTTTTCTATTCACTCCAACTTTCTTTCTTGAGTTTTTAAGTGTGCAAGAGTAATTGAAACTACCATGAAAAGAACACAAAACAATAGGTGTGAGAAATGCTTCTGATTTGAAGATGAGGAAGCCTCTTACAAGAAATATAAGAAATGCAAGATTATTGGCTCAAAGCCACTCATCCAAGATAAGTTATTCTTTCTTATTTTTGATTTTTTTTTTTTCAGCACCTCTCTTCAATTTCTTATCTATCTAGCCTACCTATTCAATTCTGAACTTCTTTTTTAAACTTTTTGCTAAGCTTTTCATAAATTATGATTGCACTATCCTCTAATCAAGAGTATACGAGAAGAAAATTTTCATCATTGATATTGACTTTCATGATTACCTCCATGTCTCAAATTCTAGCATGTCAGCCCATAGTATAGCAAATGATCCTACCTATAATTACTCCACTACTAAAACAATCATTAGAAACTCACCTCTCCATTAACTCCAACCCTTAATCAATGGCCTTGTACTTAACGCACATGTTATCCAACACATGCTAAGGCACTATGCTATCTTTAAGGTAGATGATTGAATCAACATCACATGTCTTATTTTCATCATTACTTATTTCTACATAACTCACACTTAATTCAATGTTGTAGATCTTTTGATTCATTACATTAAAAATATCACCATTATCAAAAATCTGAAAGAAGGTATAATTTGGCTTTAAGATATATGATTGCCTATTTACCTGAGGTCAAATGCAACCTTTCTTATCCCAAAAAGCCATAGCACATTCCTTCACTTCACAAATCACTCCTTTCATACATTCTATACTAAAAAGTGGCGACCAACTCAGGCTACTATCGAGGCTGAAGAAGAGGAAGCTACTGGATAAAGGGAGCCTTAAGCTCATTATCGCTCCCCCCAAGATGCCTGGCATAGCATTTTGCTAGACACATCAAGGACCAAAGAGCTCACTAGGTAGATTATCATTAGCAGCGTGCCGAGGGCTGAGCTTGGTTTTAAGCTCAATTTGATGCCCTTCATGGCATCTTTCGACCAACATCGCTAGACGAGGGACCATTAGAGTTTTAGTTTTCTCTTGTATTGTACTTTGTGTTGCTTTATGTTAAGCATCTAATGTATCTATTTTTAGTTATTTTTGTCATGTTAGTCACATTAATTAGCATCTATTATTTCTTTCATCTAATTTTCCTTTTTATTAACATTTATTATGTATTACTAGTTTGTGATTTGTGGATTTAAAAATTGTTGTAATATTTTCTTTGAAATTTTATTTTCTACATTTCTTTATATAATCAAGTAGTGTTTAAAAATCCAAAACCTGTGCAGCTAAAGTATACACCATTAGCTCAACCAAACATCATAAAATTAGTGTATGATGATGCACAATTCTATTTAAAGTAGGAAGTTGTTTGTATAAATCACATCTCTTTCTTTCCTCTATTTTATATTTTATAATAAATTAACTTGGTCATAAATATTAGTACAGATGTATGTGATATTACCAATTATAGAATAAATTGAGTAACAATAATCGTGAGACTGGAACATTCAAATTGGGACTAAAGCTAAATTAAAATAAAGATAAACTCCCCAAAGCAGGGAAGTATCCAAAATTTTAAAAAGATTGCCCCAAAGCAGGGAAATATCAAAATAATAATAATTTGTGCTTCCCCAGTTTAATATTAAGTGACTAGTGTTAATAGTTATTTGTATGCTTGAATCAAGCAATAACTTTTCTATTCATCCAAACAAAGTTTAAGCAACATTTTATTTTTGTTACAAATATGTTTATAAAATTCAATAAATTGACTTGTGTCATTTAAATAAGTTATGAAGTATCAATAAATAAAAATATTCCATATGAGTAGAAAATTTTGAAAGGTTAGCCAAAAAATAATTATTGACACATATTATACTATCATTCATTAAGCATTCTAAATTTACTTATTTTATAACAATGTGTTAAGATTATTTTATGAAAATTTACTAATTTTAAATTTACAAATTAAAGCTAGTATTTGATTAGCTTATTTTTTATGTGCCAAAAGGGGGAGAAGGTTGGTGTTTATTTACATCATCTTGATCTTTCTTTTAATCTTTCTTTTGATTCTTTTTGTTTACATCTTTTTCATTTTCTTAAGGCATAAATTAAGAGGGAGTTGTTTTATTTTTATATTATTCATTAAACTCCTAAAATTCAACCTATGTTTATCATTATCAAAAAGGGGAAATTGTTAACCCCATGAACCTTAACATAAAGCTCTAAGTTTTGATAATCACAAACATTCTTGGTTGAACAAATTATTTTCACTTATCAATTGTATGTACGGGTTGTGGTGTATTTCAAATATAGAAAGTATAATTAAACAACTTTATGAAGACTAGTTGATATTGCATGAACAATGGCTAATTTTTCAAAGATGTTCAAAGTAAAAGTCTTTGAAGATTATAATTGAGGAATGAGTGATGCCAGATTATCCAAGTCAAGCTAAAATTTTTGTATCATTGATCTTAGTATTTATGTTGTATTTTGTATTTATATATCTTGCATGTGAATGATAAATAAAAACCAAGCATACATACACTTGAGAAAATATAAAAATAAATTCTTAAAGTTAAAATTTTTGAGAAAATCATAATCTATGATGTGGATCATAATGTAATGATGGTCCTTTTAAAAAAATTATTTCAATTGCCATAATTAAATGAGTTAATGAGAGAATTTTCCAAAATTGTACTAATCGTACAAGATGGTTTTATTTATACTATATAATTATTCATTTTTATTATGTTTTCAGTTGACATAATTAAATTTGTCTCTTCTAAAATTTGCCAAAATTGTACTGATCATACAAGACGAAAATGATTATACTTTACAATCAATTCTTGTTAATTATCTCAACTGGCTTGATTAAGTCATTTATTCACTAATTATACATATACAATTTGATTTAATTCAAGAATGACCTTATTTTATTCGAATTTGAAAGATTCAATTTTTAAGAATTTTTCTTTAAATTGTTCACACTGTATGATTAGTTTATACGTTATGAACAAATAAAGAGCTGCTTTTTTATTTTGGACTATTTGTATAATACAATATTTTATATTACATTACAAATAGTGGCAACTGATTGGACTATTGCATCGCCCAAAATTCCTAATCCTAATAAATTAATTTAAAGGTATAGTATGATGTTAGATCGTACAGTATGATTAGATTGATTTTTTTAAAAAATTAGTATTATTTTTCTATTTTTATTTAGCATCCTCCCTATAAATACCAACTTTTAGGGGGTTTAACCTCAATATCCTAAACTTGAGAAAAATCAAGGGAGGCTTAGAAAAGAGTGCTTTGCTTAAGCAAAAAGTGGAGAGTTCTCTCTCTTCTTTTCACTTCAAGGAACTTTGTTGATAAGGTTGCACTTTACTTTTGGTTGTATATTTCTCATCCACGTCATCTTTGTGTTGTGTGTCTTAACCTGAGAGTTTGTTCTTTTGAGAACTTGTGTAGCTTTGTGTTCGAAGAAGTTGTCTTTATACTTTTTCAGAGAGAGTGGTATCCTTCTTACCTTGGAAAGAGAAGGTGAGCCAGTGGGGGTTTCTCCATTACCCATTAAGGAGAGAGGTATCTTCGCTTTGGCTTTTGTGTCAAAGGAGATACAATAAATTTTGGAGGAGATCTGGAGAGTGGACGTAAATTAATTTGACCAAATTACAATAAATCTTCTGTTCCTTTTCTTTTTCTTTCTTCTATATTTATGCTGGTCTTTTCTAAGTGGTTGAATCATTGGATTTATCTTATTAAGTCTCTCTCTCTCTCTTTCTCTCTCTCTCAATAAATGTTAACTATTTGATTACAATTATATTTAAAGAAATTATCAGAAGCAGGCTAATTCACCCCCCTCTTGGGTGTGCCAATCCTTACAGAGATGATATTGTAGTTATTCTAAGCGTATGTGATCAATTTCAAAATAATTATTGTTAATCCAAGTGCTAAGTAAAATAAGGGTCATAAATAAATTGAAAAATAAAAAATTCATAACATCTTTACATGATTTTAATTTTTTTATTGGAGTTTTCCCTAATCATGCATAAGTTTCTCATTAATTATAGAATTTTTTGTATTTATTTGAAGAATAAACTGAATTTATTTAATCATTTAAATAAATAGTTATAAACTTTTATAATAATTCAAAGTAATTTCATATTTTTTACGAAGATCTCCTTAAAGTTACCCTTAAGCTCTATAATTAATTTCATAATTTCATTTTGCATATTTTTGCTAGAAAAAATATTCAAACTCTAAGTTGATTAATTACTATTAATTAGTCTAAAATTATAAAAATTTTAAAATAATAAAAAATAGAAAATCAATAAACTCAAAAAATATTTAAAATTATAATAAATTGATTAAAATTTATTTTGAGTTTTAGTGATTAGGTCTTCTAACCATATAAATTCTAAAATAATTTTTAATTAAAATTCAATAAAATTTAGTAATTTTAATATTCATTAAATGGTCTTAGGTGACATCAAAACCTATAGAATAAATTGCATAATTTTAAAATCTATCAATTTACTAAACTTTGCAAAATAAAATTATTCTAAAATGTACTTTTCATAAATAATAAAATTTATAAATAACCAAACCCATAAAATTCACTTTTTTGTTTCTCCTAACAAATTATAAACTATCAACTCACCCCTTAGGTAAGATGCACATCTTACAATATCTAAGACATCTTGAATGATAAGATTCATCTCGATGTTAATATTATTTATTCACAAAATTTTTAAAACCCTAAATTTAAATTAAAAAAACAAAAGAAAAAAATTAAATAAAAATTTTTAAGCACCAAAGATTTCAATTTGGCCACCAATAGATCTAAATTGAATATTCATATAATTAAAAATAAGACATTCAACAAATAATAGAGAAACACCCTCATAACTTAGGGGTTGTTTGGTTGCCTGAAAAAGGAGTGTACTGTAAGTGAATTAATGTATTTTGATTACTTTAGGTTGTTTAGTTAGAAACTCTACAAATATATGAGTTAGTTTTTGTCTTGTTTTGTAGAATGAATGTAATGTAAAGTACTTTTGGGATTTAAGGTGACGATGGTGGTGGCTGACGGTAAGGGTGATGATTGAAATAAATCGGCATATCGAGAGAGACAATCTGAAATCTGGCAAAGCAAAGTCATCAGCAATGGACAATGAAAGCGGCGGTTGGCGATTGGTAGATGATGGGCGAGGTAGTTGTTCTCACTTTATAATGAGCAGCATTTTTGGAATTTACACAAATCACCTTTTTGATGTATTTCAAATGCACTAGAAATATCTTGAAATTTTACTTTGTATCATACGAAACACTCAAAAAGTTAAAATTCCTACATTTGGTTTACTTTACACTCCAAATGCATCCAACCAAACACCCCTTAATATACATTACATATTGTATATGACATAAACCTTAAACCATCTAAGGTAGGATCATGCCTTTTGGATGATTATATGATGTTTATTTGTGAGGTCTATGATATGAATTATTCTATACATTATTGTACTTTAGGGGATGTGAATATATTGTTAAATTATGTATATGCTTTACTATATAAAAAATATATTTTATATGAGTAATTATAGAAATTTAATTTTAATATTTATACCTTTCTAGAATTATAAAGGCTATGTAAGGGCTGTAAAATTTCTAAATTTGATGAACAATAAGAATGAACCCATATAGTAAAGAATCTTGAAGACAAAGCTTAAAAAACCATTAGCCAAAAATTTATTATATAGAATCATGCTGAATTTTTATGATAGACCCCAATTGTCTATCATAATTTTATTTTTTTGAGGTGTATTGTGGGACCTAGCAACACTCAAACTTTTTCTATGGTTATTTTTGCCTTATTTTTCAATTACTTGTCTATTTAATTATGTGTTGCGCTAGAATTACATGTTATTTTCTAGGTTTTTTTTTATATTACTAAATGTGAAGTGGCATGAACTTATTATGATGATAAGCTATTAAAGAATACTTTTTTTATTTAAAAATTAATTTTAAAATATAATAAAATAATTTTTAAAAATTAAAATCTTTGCCATAGAATTTATTTATTATCAATGTTATTGATTATTTTGTCTATGCAAAATTATTAATAGAAAAATCAACATCAAATCTTATTGTAGATAATTAATATGCATACATGGACTTATATGTCTCATGATAGAAATAATAATTTATTATAAAGACAAATCATAAAAAAATTATCTAGAAGCATTGCATAATCATATGGTTGAGCTACTTAGCATAAATAGCTAAGTCGTAAGCCCTAATTTTCCAAAAAAAAATATATATATATAGCAAGCAATCTTTTCTAAGTAAAATTATAATTTCAGTAAGCCAAGCTTACTGAGTTGAAAGCTATAACACCCTTACATTTATTAGACTAAAGTTCAAGATATTACATACATGTTAATAGAAAAATCAACATCAAATCTTATTGTAGATAATGAATATACATACATGGACTTATAAGTCTCATGATAGAAATGGTAATAATTTATTATAAAGACAAAATCATAAAACAATTATCTACAAGCATTGCATAATCATATGGACAATCTACTTAGCGTCAATAGCATAGTTGTAAGTCCTAATTTTCAAATAAAAAAATGTTAGCAATCTTTTCTAGGTAAAATTATAATTTTAATGGAGCTAAGCCTAATGAGTTGAAAGTTGTAACACCCTTACATTCATTAGAATTAAGTTCAAGATATTATCTTACTCGTGTTCTCACTTTAGTTTTAAGAGAGAGAGAGAGAGAGAGAACTCAAATATTAGAATTCATATATCAAAATATTAAATATCATAATAGATTAGTCTAGATTACTCCTAAGCTTCAAAAATTATGATTCGTAATAATCTTTCTTTGGCATCTTGAAATCAACTCTTTTAAACTTGAATTAATCTCTTTTAAATTTTAAATTTTAACATTTTTAACTTTAAAATCATAAAAATATTTTTCAATAACTTAATTAAAAATATTCTTAAAAGGTCTCCTCCTTTAGGATATCATGAACTATAAGGGTTTTTTCCTTATAGGGTACTTGTACCTTATAATAAAATAAATCTTATCTTCCCTACACTTGATAAAAAAATATCCAAAAAAATAATTATTTTTAAATACAATTTTTATCCACTAGCATAGTACTAAAAATAATAATATTATAATCTTTTGAAATAACATACTATTCTCTATTCATATTTAATCATAAAAATAAAATTTTTAAATATATAATTTAAAATCTCTATGATGTTCACTTATGTGTGTGTTCTACTATCAATTAATAGGTTGCTAGCTTAGAAAGGCATAAAAATAACAATTATCATGTCTTGTATGGAATAAAATTATTTAGTCCATTGCAAAACTAAAAAATATACTTAGTATAACATCTGGACTAAACTCATGTTAGTATAGTCAAAATCAACTCATGTGACATTTCTCATTAAACATCATGCATGTTGAGACCTACTATATTGACCTCCTTTTTTTAGACTCAACCCATGGTTATTCCCTCATTATCTTTGTTGATGACTTATTGTCACCTTGACTAGTACCTTTACTAATAACTTGAGTATTTTAGTTGGCATCTTCTAATCACTTTAGTTATGGGTCTACCTTATCCCTTGGTTAATTGCTTTTCCCTCTCCAATGGATTATGCTTTGCTAATTTTATAACAAGTTATCTTAAGGACCTACTTCTAATTACTACCTACTTATAGTTGACTTTAATTTAATGACATCTGAGCTTTTTAGTGTAGCATACAATGTCTGAAAGTGAGGCATGCTGATCACATAAAAATTCTTCTTTTTACAGTAATTGATAGACATGATCATAAGAACTTTATACCTTTATCTTCTCTTTAATAATGCACCTTATCCCTACTACTTTTGTCTTGTGGCACCATCACTTCCTCTAAATTAGGAGAGCTTAACTCTCCCTTACCATCTATACTCCCTCTCTTCAAATAATATGAGATTGATTGGTTGGCCGCTTTATTCTATTTGGAGCACAAAGAGAAAATGTTGATAACTCCTACCCAAGAGTCCTTAACTATCTTAAATTTTTGGAACTAAGATCTGAGTCATTATAGCACCCGGGGGGTTGGGGTGGTGCGGTTGGGGTGAATTGGGTGTTATTACAAATTTTAAAAGTTAAATCTTAAATTTTTAACTTTTAGTAGAAAATTAAATTTTGATTTTATATTGACAAGATACAATTCAATGCAAGCAAAAATAAAGTACAATAAAGTAAAGAGAGACAATAGGCACATAATTTTTTATGTAGTTTGACAAAATCCTAAAATTACGTCACGCTTAGCCATGCCTAGCTAGGAATCCACTAAATGTATAATAGCTCACAAACCATACTCTCTTATAACAGAGCAACCTTTACTAAATTTTAGCAAGATAAAATTATTTAAACATAAGATATTAGTTGGAATAAAATGATAAGTGACAAAAATAATAATTTAACCTTTATAAATTTTATTTTGATAAAGAAACTTGATATATAATAGATCTATCATATACTTTAAAATTTCAGAAATAATTTATTTTATTTTAACCAAAATGTTGCTTTCAATTAATGTAAATGATCAAAAAAATAGTTAAATAAAATTTAGTATAAGATAGATCTAAGTAAACTAGTAAGCTTTTAATTAAAAAGAGAGATCTAGCAAATGAAAATATTTTAAGCAAATAAATAAATTTAAAGTGCTTAAAACATACTTCTAAAAATAAATGATTTTTCAAATAAGACCAATGAAGAAATATTTCAAGAAACCAAAAGAAATTTATAGGAAGATAAAAATTTCAGCAAGATTAAATAAATCCTACAAACTATCACAAGAGTTTTTCACAAAAAAAAAATAATTGAATAAATTTTGATGTGAAAAATTTAAACTTAGATGTCCAAAGACTAATCCACAAGAAAGTAAAAAATTTGAAAGAATAAATAGATGGTAAAAATAGTATGAACAACTAAAAGAGATTAAGATCAACAAAAATAAAATTAAGTAATTTGAGAAAGCTTGCTTAGTTGATGATGTTGAAGCTTCCAAACTAAGGATTTGATCTTGCAATATTTTGGAGAACACTTGGAAGAAAAACCTAGAAAGTTTTCTCTTAAATTTGGTGGAGAGATTTTGAATTTGAATGAGCAACCCTTTCATGAAGAGAATGAGGGCTATTTATAAGCAAGAAGATCATTTTGAATTATTTCAAAGAAATATATTATTCTAACATCATTTTATCATATAATAATATAATATTCAATAAAAATATAATTTAGATTAAATAAATATTAAATTCAAATGCCAAAAATTGGTTAGTCATATGGGCAAGTCAAAAATAATTAAATATGACTCTTAATATATTCAAAGCATATAACATGCATTCATTATTAAAATAAGCTAATGTTTGAGAAAGTATAATAATTTTAATTTTAATTAAATGTGGGTCATGTAGCCTATCAAATTAAAGGAAACAATCCAAGGAATCCATTGGATATGAAATCAAATCTAAATACCTTGATTATAAAATGACTTTGGGTACTAGATTTCATGTATTTTGTTAATTCGAATATGATATTTAAAAATTATGATATAATTTATATAATCATGCATATGTTAGTTATCATATAACTTTTAAATTAAATTAAAATATTTAATTATGTTAAGTATATAAACTAGTTATACTCAATAGTTATATTTAATTATCATTTATTATTTTAACAATTTAAATGCTATGTATGAAGCATTGAATGTTAATCAGATAAAGATTTAAATAAATTAACCTCATGCCAATGAACTCATATGAGCATCTAAGATAGTTGTGAGCAAATTAATTCATGCCAATGAACTCATATGAACATCTAAGATAGTTATAAATGCATATAACCTAAAATATTATATCTTGAGCTTCAAGCTATCTATTTTGATCTATCTTTCATTCTTCCATACTTATAATTTCATCAAACATATTGTGAAATGTATCGGATATGTAATTAGCAATTAATATATCAGAAACACATAAAACATACATTAGAATATCCAAGCATACGTTTGTTATCATCAAAATAAATCAGATTGAACATGAGGCTCATAAAACCAACACTAAGATTCACTAACAACCTTTATTCTAGTAGGCTAACTTTCACTTACTATGATGAAGCCACTAGAATTTCCAAAATATTATAACTTTGTAAGAGATAATATCTTAAGAACACCTTCATTTACTTTTAGCATGTGTATGAGCTTTAAACTTGAAAAATCTTTTTTAGGCTTCATCTTTTTTGATAGAAAATTATGACATACCCCTAGTTAACCATAAAGGGTCTTATAGTAAGATTTCCTAACCATCAAATATATTCCTACACATACTTAAGTTAATAAAAAGCTCAATTACCCAATAAATATCAAATTGTGTTCATCAATAATTTATTGAGCCACCATCTATTAAGTCATCAATTAGTTTCCCATAACCATTGATTCTATTAGTCTTCATCTCTTAGTGGCAAAATCTTAAATGACAAAATTGGTATCTTATAGAACAAGTCTTTATATTTTTGATTGACAATGTGTCATCTCTTATAAAATAATATGCTTATCTTCTATATTAATATGATAACCTCTCCATTATCCTAGTGGTGTGTTCATCTATTGACCCATGAATGTCTTGCCACTTAGTATCGACACCTAAAAGAAAAAGTTCATTCTCACACATACTTATTAATTCCTATTTGTAACCACTTCGAACCTATAGGTAAACTTGATATTGTTATAGATGCTTACTCATTAGCTGTAAGGTTTAGACCCATATGTTATCCATTAAGTTAAAACCAACAACTCAATGTAATTATCCAAAGTGTCATAGGCCACTAACTAGAATAAACCTAGTCGCATGAATATGCTAGCATCTTATAAATGAGTCCTTAAGTCTATGCCATTCCTAGCTAGTGTGTCAACTTCATTTTAGGCCATCTCTTAACATTAATATCATATTCATTGTTATTTTGTAGATATCTTATAAAATAAATTATTTTAACTTCTAATTCATCTTATTATAATTTAGAAATTAATTATATGCATGTGCTTCTTACTTTGCTACTTTTGTAGATATGACTATGGCTTTTTAGAATTTACATTATTATTATTTCTTACATTTTTTGGATGATTATATCCAACTATTCCCAAGCTTTAATGTTGACAAATCTACTTAGCTAGCTTCTTTGTTAGAACCTTATGATAAATCTAAAATACTTAAGAGCTTAATCAAAAAGGTTCTTTAAACCTCATGGTTAGGATGTAATTAACTATAGTAATCATATGTTTATGAGAATGTGATCAAAATAAACCATATATAATGTCATATATTTGCTGAGAAAATTTAGACTTAATTAGGCATGATAATATCTTTCAATTCATTACTAGAGTTTTCCTCTATTAAGACAATGTGAATCTCTCTTCAAGATTTTCACTCTAAAGATAGAGGTATACATAACCTAGTCAACCTATCATTAATTCTCATCTAAAAATAAACCTATGATAATTTTATCTTCATGGATAATAAGATCCAATTCTTTATGACCTCTCCCAATTTATTAGTCTCTTAAAAGCCCTTACTTAAAATATAGGTAGAGCGATGGATTAAGTTAAACTTGAAGTATTACCAATCTAAACACAAATCTAAATATGAGTTCAACACTAACCAATAAGCTCAAACTTTAAAAAATTACTTAATAAAAAATAAAAAAGCTTATGTTTCCTAGATAACTAAAGAAAAATAAAGCTTAAATTAGACTCTTGGGGGTGCCTACTTTGAAATATACGTAATGTTTAATGTGACAAAAATGAATATGTAAGGCCATTCTTCCACATATAAAGAAGTTGATCATATCAAGAACTTAAAAACAAATTATATGGGTTAGATAACTTGATAATGTATCTTATGGAAAGGGAATACCATCATATATATGATTTTAAAATATATGTTAACAAACAAAAAAGATGAAATTAGTCTACAATCTTATCCTATAGGAAAGATGACTCATTAGTCATATATTGGTCATTATGTACATGAAAAATTAAAATTATCTTAATTTACATGCAGACACATCTCAAGTTTATAATATTGATATGCATTGACAAGCATTTACTAGTAAGTCTATTGTTTATAACTTAGAGAACTTATCAACTTATAATATAACACCAAATCTTATGCAACAAACTTTAGTAACATGATTTAATATTGTGGGTTATAAACTAGACTACTATTGGTTTTAATTTTCTTAGAAAAATGATTTAGTAGTTAAGAAGTTCTAAAAGATTGTATTTATGTTTTATCTTTTCTTAGTAGGAAGTTTGTTCTAAGAGTCTACTCAAATGTACATGTGATTATAAACTAGTATATATCAAAATAATAAATCACTAATTAATACTAAAAAAATTAGTAAAACTGAACAAGCATTAGGTGGAGAAGGTAAAATAGCACACATCACAGACCTTATCGACTTATGATTTATGCTAGCTCTCTAGAGACTTTGCTAACAACATAATGCATTGTACATAAAAAAAAAAACACAAGAAAAAAATTATTACATAAATGAGGTTTGGTTTATTAACTCATATTTATAAGAACATATATTACATGACTTTTAAATAATTATTATGTACCTATCACATAAATAACAATAATATATTGTAGATTCCAAGAAACATTTTACAAGGTAGCCCATTTATTTGCGTATACATGGTCAAGTGAATTGTAAGGGTACTAAAGTAAAGCATTCTTTACAATTTTCCTAAATTAAAAAATTAGAATAAGATGTGGAATTAAAAAGATTATGGTTAAGTGATTTAAGATGATGGAATAATGTTAGAAGATTCTAAGGGGAGACCTTGAATTTCTCCCAATTTCTACTTTACTTTTTTGCATGAGTTAAGAATTGCTTAATAGCTAAGAAATGTAATGTTCTTTTTTTTTTTTGATGTAGTTCTAGTGCTCCAAATGTTTAGGGGAGTTCACATTTGGTTGATTTTGGGTACGAGTTAACAAGCTCAATTCGATGTGAATTTTCAAAAAAGAAAGCAAGTCAGATGTTATAAGCCATTAAAGCCTAGAGTTGCCATTATGTTTTCTCAACATTAATTTTAAATTAACTTTAATTTATCCTTCAAATCAGATTACAAATTCTAAGGGGAACAAGTGAGTACAATTTCTAGAGAAATACTTGTCAATCAAGTAACCTAAAAAATTTCATGTTTTGGCACTGTAGTGGCGCCAAGGTGTGAGGGTTGTTAACCAACCAATGTACATGTGAGGTGATGAGTTGAACTAGAAACTATTGAGTTTTACAAAGGCTTAGTAAGCTAAAATGAGATTAATTTGTTTGCTTAGTGTTACACATCACATGTACAAATACTTCGCTTGTTATGTTCTTCCTTATGTAGTTAAAATTATTCAAAGAGTTCAGCTGAATTATTGGTTAGTTAACTCAACGAGCTTTAGTGGTAGCTGATAATCATTATGACAATTAGTAAAAGGAATTTTGTTTTGCAATTTTTTGGGGATGCTATATTTTGTTTACTTTCATATCTAATGGTTTTTTATTAGTTATGCTTATTTCTAATCCACAATAATAAATTAATAAATGTTAAAAATGCAAAATTATCAAATTAATTTGACTTAGGATGTGTTTGGGACAGCTTTCTGGTTACTTTGCTTTTTCAGAAAGCAAAATAGTTTCATTTGGCTACTAGTTTTTTGGTTATTTTTCAAAAAATTTTGTGGTGAAAACTGTTTTGAGAACAAGAGCTGTTAGAGTGTTGTTGCTGTCAAAAAGTTGCTTTTTAAATTTTTCAAAAAGAAAAATATTTATAACACACACAACAGTTTTTTCGAAAAACTGTTTTCTCCACAGCTAGCGTTTTAAAAATCTACAGTTGCCCCCAAACAAACCCTTAATTTATCTTTGCAAAAAATTTTGTACAATAATACATTCTTTTTATTACCACTCCTAGTAAGCTTCTTAATTTGATGCTCTAAGCAATTTAGTTGTCTTATCGCAAGTTCATATTGATTGAGTATATTTGTTGTAATATTATATTTAGATATTATTGTTCTAAAAATTGACTCTATTTTTTTGGCCTAAATAAGTAAATATCTGCTGCAATCTTTTACCTAAAGATGATGCACTTCATTTGGCAATGCTCTTTAAATTTTGATGTCAAATTATTTGGAATTATGCAAATAAATTTTAAAAATTGATTGGCGCTAATTTCTGTTTTTTTCCTTTCAATATTTTAGTCCAAGATTGTTCTGTTTTTAATTATTGATTTTCATATTTATTTTGGAAAGAACATATTTGAATGATTTATTATTTGAAGTAGTGTTCTGGAATTCTATTTGTTCAACTTGTTCAGTTATTAAAATGATTTCTATACATATATTTTTAAATTGAACTCTTAAATAATATTGCATTTTTATTTTTAATTAAAATATCTAATCTCATAAAATCCTTCTCCTTCAAACTTTAAAAAAAAAAAAACAATAGAAATATAATGTCTAGAAAATAAATGAGTAAATGTTCAAATATATTCATTTATGTAATGAACTTTAACATTTCATTTAATGTATTTAATTATATAAATAAATGAATATAATGAACAAATATCAATTCAAATAATTTTAAAATACTCTCCTATTATTCATACATACTAATTTAATATCAAAATATTACATTTCTATTAATCTCAAATGATTCCTTAAGTATAAGTCCAGAAAAATTGGTATTTAAAATTGACCCAATTTAATTTTTAGACTATATAAACTTAAGTTTAATTTAATTTCTAAAAAATTATTTAAGAGTAATTTTATATAATTACAGAATTACACTAGAGGAATACAATATTTTTAAAACAAAATTAATCGTATGCAACTACTTAGGACTATTTATTTGGTGAGCCCAAACATCGAAGTGCATTCGTTCGCTTCTGAAATGTACGCAAATATCGAGAGCCTCAGCGTAGCTCGCGTGCTTGAACTGTGCAATCGAGATCGGCGGCGGCGGTGATTGATTCAGACAATGTATCTCCCTCTGATACAGTTTCTGTTGCCAGAGAAAGACGAACGGTGGCTGTCCGATGAGCATATCATGTGGTTGCTCTATGGTCTGAAGGTGACCTAGCCCTGTTCTACCCTAGCGCTGCCAAGATCGGCTACCTCCGTCAACTTGCCTCCGAGAGAAGATTTGTGTTCTCCGCATCATGTGCACCGTCATGTCCGCCCTAATCGGGGCATCACATTGATCAAGCGTTGGTTTATCCCTTCTCTCTAGGTATTGTCTTTTCTTTATCAAGTTCACTTGGGTTTTGCATATCAAGTTGTAATGGAATTGTTTGACAAAAAAAATTGATGGCGATCTTTTTCTGATTTGTTTTTGGCTTTCGCTTGTTAATGGGCTGGTAGAGCAAGGAAAACATTTGAATTCTGGTTTTCACCAAATGGAAATGGAATGTGTCGTATTTTAGGCATACATAAATGACATGCTTAGGTTACAACGCAGTCTGGTAGTTAATTATTTAAAGAATATGAATTTTACATCCTGGCAAATTCAACGGATAGGGTTTGGTATGCTAAATTGCCTTTTAGTAATTTTGTTTTGGTTCAGGATGGGCTTTCTTTTCCTGCATGAAATATTGGAAATTAGATGCGAGTGCATGCGACTCAATTTTCCGGTTATTTTGGGAAAATAGGTGAAGGTTTGTTTTGCATAATCTAAAATTATCCATGACTTTGCAATTTTGCAATAAATTTAGGAGGCTTTTCCATTCATAGTCACCCAATTCTTATATAATTTCAAATCAACCATATTCAACCTCAATTTTTCAAACTGACATTTAAATATTTAAATTTATAACAAAAGCCTAACTCATATTTTTCATTTTCGTAAAATTCCTAACGATTTGATCATAATCCAATCATACATGAATTTTACAGTTCAAAAAAATAGAAAAGTAGTTAAATTATAAATACATATGAATCAGATGATTGTTTTGTAAAAATCTCTAAATTTAGTTGGATGCTATGCTAGTTTTGTACTATAATATCAATTTTATGATTTTGGGTGCACGCACCTATGTGCTAATGCTAGGGAGTGAGGGAGGATCCAAATGGGTTTTAATGAGAGCCGAAGGTTATCTTAAATGGTGCTATATGCTTAAGACCTTCAAAGTTAACCCTCTAGTAAGATTTTGCTGCTTTTCACTATTCTGTATTACAATTGATATTTCTTTTTCATTGTGTTACCTTAAATTCAATTCTAATTTTTTTTAAAATGTCAAAAATACAGTCTAGATTATTCTAATAGGAAAAGCCAACCCCTTTCTAACCTCAACATGCCTAAAATTCTAATAAGTACATTTCTCTCTCTCTATTAAAGTTCAAGCCATCCCTAGTCTCTATCTTTTATCATGAGTTCGAAAGGTGCATTGTTTTAAAAACTATAAAACATATGCATCAAAATTCATTTGGAGTGCTAGCAAAGGTTTTGGAACCTATGTTTTTCTCCATCATTCAAAACTTATGCTTGAATTAATTAAGGCTTCAATTTTTAAACTTAAGATTTCAAAACTCTCTAAGGTGTAGGTTTTGAATTGCATTTATTATGATATTTTAATACAATTTTATTAAAGATCTAATATTTTAAATATTTTTATTTAAAACTTAAATTTAGGTTACTAAATAAAATTCTACCTGTAATCACAATCATCTATGCTTACATAGATTAATACAAAATCCTTAAAACCTTACATCACAAGTTCTCTCCCTCAACCTCTCTTCCTTGATTGACCCCTCCTCTCTCCCTCTCGATCCTTTCTCGCACTATAACAATAGTAGTCGAAATCATTCAAACCTTATTCGATCCAGCTCTCTCCCTCTCGCCCTATCCTCCTCGTTCAATTTCACCTCTCTTCCTTTCATGTTGCAGTCGCCAAAGTTTGCAGCAACCATAAATCAATTGCCAATGCCACATTGATCTCTTTCTCACATTGTAGCCAATCAATCCCTTTCCCCTTTTATTTGTCTCTCTCCCCCCTCTTCTCTCTCCGAGTACTTTATAACATTGTAGGTGTCGAATTCTCATAATAGTTTCTCCTTCTCTCGTCTCTTTCAATCCCTCTCTTGATATCTCTTTGATCAATCGATATTCTTTCACACATTGTAGTAGTTGTCGACCTCATGTATTATAACAAACGTCGATCTCACACTTCATAGATAATGCAAGATATGAATTAATCAAGTTAAATTTCATTAACTCATTTTTTATTTTCGAGAAGATTATTTTGTTTAGTGTCTTGCTTTTTTTTATAAAGTTTGTTTCCATTATTTCATTAGTCATTAAAATTTTTTTCAATTGTGTTTGCATGTCTTTCAATAAATGATTGTTTCATATAATTTTTTTGTTAAGAGTATTTTATTTGAAGAATTTATAATTAATTATTTTGATATTTTTCTATCTTCTACTTGCCCTTGGTACTATACAATGATGAAGATCACTCAGTATTGATAATGATTTTTATCAAACAAGTGAGGAGGAAAATACGAGAGAGAAGCTGATGAATAACAATCTCCCTAACATCTTTTCCAGGAGAATTGTGGAAGCTCTCTCTCCTTAGAAGTTTAAGATTCCACACTTAGAATCTTATAAAGATTGCATTGACCCCGCCAATCATATAGCTCATTTCGAGTCCACCATATCGCTACTGGATCTGGATGATGTGATGAAGTGCCAATAATGGTGATGAGTGTCTTTTTTGGTGAGATTGAGAGAATTAAATGACAATGGATCTTTAGATTGATATCTAAAGATATATTTTAGAATTTTGGTGGGATAATGAAGGATGTAGGATAATATGATAGTGAGAATACTATAACTAGTCTAGTTTTGGCAAGATTGGGCTGATTTAAACTATAATTTTAAGGAATGAGCTTTAATTGAGGTAAATTATTGAAAATACTTACGACGGTTTAGGTTAGGACATGTATTTATGATTTGGAATAGTTGATTGAGAATTATAAGATTTAAGAGGTTATTTTGGTGTAAGGACCGAGACTAGATTGTATTAGTGAAGTAGAGATATTATTAAATGGAAGGAAGGTGTAGGCTTATGGAGGAGAGTAAAAGGCTTAGTGGATGGTTAGAGATGATGTTAAGAAGAATGAAAAAGATTAAAATAAGTTACATTTGATATTGGTGGTGAGAAAAAAAAGATATGTTGGAAGATTAGCACTCTTACCAAGGATTGTTAAGGCTTGACCACCAAGCTCTCAAACTACAAGAACAAATCAAATAATTTATAATTATCAAAAGATCTCTTTTCATTCCGACAAAGGATAGTGGCAGTGGCTAGTCTCACCAAATAATGTATGATTTTGTGAGACTATCCACACACCACCACCATGTACCACCAAACCACCACCCACTATTGCTATTGTCGCCACTACACCAACAATCGCTGTGCTCTTCCAATCGGGCCACCACCATTGTCAACGAGCAACACCAGCCACCACCATCGTGGATAGCACTGCCAACCGCTATCGTCGTCGATCATTGCCACCACCATCAATCTCTATCGCCAGCCACTAACTAATACCAGTGCCAATTACCGCTCATTGCCATCGATGACCACCACCACTAGTCGTCAGCTTCCGCACACCGCCTGACAACACTCTTATCTGTCATCGCTAAATATATTACATTACATTCTCACTACCAAGCAAGAAAAAATAAATTGTTGTATTTATAGAGGTTTCAACCAAATAATTATAAAGTATTCAGAATACACTGAGTTTACTTTATACTGTTATGGTGTTTTAATTTTGAGTCATTGTGGACACCACGTAGTTCTTAGGAGGTACTTATTGAAGTGATCGTGTATGATATTAAGGTATGATATACCATCTCAAAAGGTATGATATTAAGGTATGAAAATATCAGCCTACAATAGACCTAATCACTTAATAAAAACTCCTAAGGTAGATGAGCCTTTGTATATATTAGAGATCTTTCCCCTCATCATTCACTTGGGCCAACAAAGCGCTAAAAGAGTCATCCAATACAGCCGTGTAGATTATCAGAGGTTTGCTTGGGATAGGGGAAGTTAGGACTAGTGGCATCATAAGATATTGCTTGATGCTCTTGAAGGAATATTGGCATTTGTTATCCCACTTGAACTTGGCATACTTCTTGACTAGTCCTGTGAATGATTGACATCTTTCTAATAGGTTTGATCTCCACTTAACATACCAAATTTGTTGAGTGAGGGTCTCATTTTCAAAACATGCATTTGGCTTTCACTTGATATATCTAATTTGTTAAGTGAGAGTCTCATCTTCAAAACATATATTCAGTTCCACTTAACATACCAAATTTGTTAAGTGAGAATCATATTTTCAAATCATATCACATTTGGTTCCACTTAACATACCAAATTCATTAAGTGAGGATCATATTTTCAAATCATACCACATTTGGTTCTACTTAATATACCAAATTTGTTAAGTGAGAATTATATTTTTCAAATCAAATCATATTTGGTTCTGACTTAACATATCAAATTTGTTAAGCAAGAACCTCATTTTTAAATCAAACAAATTCATATCAATCACATTTGACTTTTGCTTAACATAACAAATTGGTTAAGTAAGAAGTCTCACTTTCAAATCACATCAATATATATCACAGACATAATCAACCACCATAAGCAAAGATTTTTCATAAAAATTTTAAAACATACAATCACAATCTTTCCTTAGCATATCTAAATTTGCTAAGTAAAGTTTTTTAAAATAAAAAATTTTCAAACAAGATAATAACACAAACATCTTCAAATATCTGAACCCCGCCCAATCTACTTAAATTTGTTGAGTATGGGTTCTAAATCAAAATCAAATGGCAAAGACTCTCCTCACATTATCAAAATATCTCCACTGAACCCCACTTAATATATTTGAATTGTTGAGTGTGGTTCATGATTCCAAATTTCTATTACTCTCTTGGGACAAATATTAAAGCAGAGACCTGACTCAAGTTACATTTCAACACATGCAGATACAAAAGCCGTCAAGATACATGGCCTCCTAAGTTCATCTTCACCTTTCCATTCGGATGGATTTGCTTGATCGCCAGCCCCCCGACCGAGACTCCACCCACTTGGTTTTCTTTGGCCGAGGATTTGTGAGGGGAGAGACCTCACACCGTGTCGGGATGAGGTGTGGGCTTGGCCATCCGATTGACTGCTCTTCGATCGAGTATCCTTCCTTGAAGAGGAAGGCGTCGAGGTTCCACCAGTTCGCCTCCCATGCGCCTTGCTCAGTTACTCGCGTACTAGCACCTCCTCGTTGGTCCCTCTAAGGGAAGGCTATCTTGACTTCAAAGATAGTCTCCCTATCTTCGAGATCTAGTTCTCACACGCCTACTCGCAAAGATACAACACGCATACACCGCCATAAGAAGCCGCAAGATCAAGGCACACGAAGGCCCAGAGAGATGCAACATCCCATGTGAGGAGGGATCTCCGTGAGACCTCCACTTCTTAGTAAGTTTTAATCTCTCGACATCGATGGAGAGGAAGACTATAGAGGATAGATTGCCCCCGCCACATACCATGAGGTTTCTAGGGACAAGAGGAAGTCTGTCGGTCTACTACGATCACGCCGTTAGCAGAGCACCTGACGCTCCCGCACACTATTTGACTTGAGGTCAATCATCCCTGAGTGTTACGCAGATCCGCAGGATAGAGCATCGAGGCCAGTAGCGGAGTTGGGAGACGGAGGTTTGCTGTAGTCGGCGCCGCTCAGTTGATTTCCGGCCATCGGCCACCATGATTGATAGACCGACAACATAGTGACGGTAGTACCACGCAGGAAAGCCCATGAGGGTGGAGCCGGTGTCGCCTCTACCACACCGTCCACTCTCACGCCATCACCAGTGTGTCCCACCATCCAGCTCCCACAAAGGCATGGCGACAGATGGGAGAAGAAAGCCCCTTTGGTGATCCACTATCAAAGGATCGCACTCCACTCCACCGACTGTGAGGGTGAGTTCCTACCGACCTCCTACTTCAGCCTTGAGAAGGAGTGGCAACCCGCTGTGGTCATGATCGCCACCACCACCACCACCATCACAAAGGATAGCTGCAGAGCGAGAGGGAGGGAGACAGCTCTAGCCCCATGGCAGATCCCCCAGAGACAACACTCCACCGATAGTGGGCAATCATGAGCATGTATCTTTTAGCGAGCATAGTCCTCTCAAAGATGACACTCTAGTGGTAGGCAACGTTAGATGTATTTCTCCAATGACCAGTCTATTACGTCACAACGAGTCTTTGTTTCGTGTAGCCAAAGTAGAGATTGTTCCTTGGATGAGATTGTAGCAACTACTTTGTCGAAGAGGGAACTCTAGGAAGTGATGCACAAATTCGAGGAGAGGGCATTTGATCATGATGAGGATGTCTTCTTGAGGAATTGAAGTCCATATGGTCCTGTGAGCTCCATAGAGCCAGAGGAAGGTATTGAAGAGGATGATGTCCATTCAACTCAAAGACCTCCTCCACCAGTGTAGAGTGATGATCATATTGATAAAATGGGGAAGAAGAGAGTTGATGGAAGTTGATGATCAAGAATTTAGCTGCTTCACAACCTTCTCCCATAAGAATGCAGAGCGAGTTGGCACATACCTCGATCATCCTAGTGCATTCAGAGAGAAAGATAAGGGTAGCTTGCATGTGAAGGGTGGATACACCTCCATGCATGAAGGATATCAAACAGCTTGGTGGCAACAGGGAAGGATGCAGGCACAAGCTCGGTGGCTCATCTGCTCCAAAGGGTAGACCATAGAGGAATTTGATGTGTCCAAGATCCTAAGGGCTTTGTACCTCCTTCCTTCAAGATTTTGATGACAAGGGAACCTCGCCAATATGCACATTTCGTGTCGCTAATGCCGAGGTAGTGACGCCTTTTCAAAATTGTTAATGTAACGTGTTGGGTTTAACTGCCAAATTGCCCAACGGTTCGATAAAGACATTTAATGAGTTGGAGCTCCTCTTCATCAAGAGGTTTGCTGGAGCTCATCAAAGGGTTATCAGAAGCATCTTGTGACGCAAGTCCCCAATGAGTCCCTTGTTGATTACATTCTGTGGCAAACTGAGTATGAAATGAACCACATAACAATACATGCCATAAAGATTCTCTTGAAGAACATCCATGGCCCAGTTGCTTTCATGCTCAAGGGTTTTACAATCAAAACCTTCAAGAAATTAATCAACAAGGTGGCTAGTCTACAAGAAGAGGCCAAACAGTTGCCTTTCAGACCAACCAAGCCAGACCTTAAGACATTTGAGAAGAAACCAGGTAGTCACAAGAGGGGAAGTAAAACTGGGGTTCAGATAGCCTCGAAGCTCGAAGCCTCCTTCACCACCTCCTCATACCACCACCTCGCTTGCCACAAATGCCACCACCATCCTCCTCATCAAGATCACCAATAGTATTCCTACCACGCCAGTAGCTATTACTTACCTACTACAGATTGAATAAACCTTATTCATTCAAGAGGGAGGTAGGAAGATCTTTAAGAATCTCTTAAAGAAGCTGATTTTTTACTAGAGGAAGTGGGCAAGAGTCATGATCCAAACTATTGCCCCTACCATCATATAGCCATGTCTTAAAAAGATTATTTAAGGACCGCTTGAGTAGCTTCAAGTCGGTGCCATTGTCATCCCAAGGAATACTATTAGAACAACCTTCTAGTTCTATAGAGTAATCCTTGGGATACATGCAATCCTCTTAAGACAAAGGAAGGTTGGGATATCGCCCTACCCCGAACCTCCAAGAAAATTATTTCTAAGATAAAAAATTACCCTTATAGGTGCCTGAAGTAGCTCAAACCTCCAACTCTAAGGAATGTTTGTAAGTTGCTAAGGACAACTTAGGAGAGGTAGGAGCCCATCAGCGGTAACGACAACCTCCACTTGCCCGGGATAGTATAGTAGCACAACCCCCGACCGATTCCATCACTCCTTCCATACCTTCCTCCCCTCTTCTTCTAGCAAATATTATCAGACAGGGGGGGTGCCAAATCCTCACCGCCTTACTTTACTTGATTTCTACTTTGTACCTCCATCCAAATCTAAGAAATTAATTAAGCGAACTGATTCCACTTACATTTGTGTCACTTCTGATGATATGCTTGATTTTATTCCTATATATAGCTCTCCAAGTCTAATTAATAATAACTCTAATTCCGATCACTCTTTCTTCTTCTTTAGAGATGGATTTCCATTCTAATCATTCACCCATTGAGATTGATTTGGAGTCATCCAACTCGATGATCCTATAGGAGAAGTTGAGTGAACGATGTGTAGAACTTTCACTAAACCATCTCATGAAGTCACCAAGTCAACCTAGTGGCAAAGTTCTACCTCCCTCCTGGAAGCACCTCAAGATAAGCAAGTCATTGGTTCTAGTGATCAAGAAGCCCTCCACAAGATGCTCCACCTATGGATATGCTTGGAGGACCAAACTAAAGTTGACTATAATGTCCTCGCCACTGAAAGTTGCTAAGCTAAGCATATATGATGCCCTTGTCTTATCCAAAGAGATGAGGGTCATTGATCAAAGCCTTCTCGATCCGTAAATATGCTTAGCTTACCATTGAGAGGAGGCATGTTATTCAAGAGAAGCCCGGAGTTACATTCATCGATGAAGACCTTCTTTGGGGACAATCGAGCACAACATCCCTACATCATCAATGGACATGGGCAGATCTGCACTCTGTTAGTTGATCAGATCATGAATATTATGAGTCTAAAGACCTGCTATTGAGACATCTAACTCCAAGATCGGATGATGTTGAGAGGATTCAATGAGCAAGAGAGAGCTTTAGCTCCATAGTGTTGTCATTGAGATAGATGACAAAGATAGAAGCCAAGTTCTACA
Organism: Cymbidium sinense; assembly: GCA_021442155.1. NCBI lineage: Eukaryota > Viridiplantae > Streptophyta > Magnoliopsida > Asparagales > Orchidaceae > Cymbidium > Cymbidium sinense. Next base: position 19,413,865 of record CM038229.1, on the reverse strand, counting down.
TAATTGATTGATACATCCTTTACTCGCTTTTTTCTAGCCTTGGATACATAAATACATGGTTCCATCCTCTTTACATCAATGCATCAAATTTCAAGAGGTGGAATCAGTATTGTGTCAAAGGAGACCCATTTTTTAGAGGTTAAGATATATGAAGATGCAGCCTACTATCTTCCTACAAATCAAAAAGTCTATTCTCGTGAACTTGGTCAATGCTCAAAAATAAAAGAAGAAAAATAAAAAAGAAAAAAGAAAATAAAAAGAAAAAGAAAAAGAAAAATAAATGCAAGTGAGAATCGACCGAGGAAGAAGTAGAGCAAGGCAGATTCCACCCACATTTATTTTGTTCCTCCATATGAACACATGGATGATGACTCACCCAGAGTAGAAAGAAATCTAGAGCAGCCTAGAGGTGGAAGACCTCCTGCACAGTAGAGCTATGTTCTACTCAGAGTACCCCGCCATCCACATAGACTTAGAGTCAAGTTCGAGGATGAGTCTTGTGGTGCCAACCAACCCTCTCAACGGTCCCTTTGAGGTGACATTCGAGCCGAGTGATGAAGACCAGCCTCCAAGCAAAGCATGAATGTATCAATCATTATTATGTAGAACAAGCAATTGGGAACTTTAGCTCTAACCTCACTCTTCCTGAAAGTCAAAGGTTTGGTATGAGGCCCCAAGTCGCCCAAAGAGGTTTTAGAGCATCATCCTCAAGTCGTGAAGCCGATGTAGAACTTGAGGATGATTCATATAAAGATTTAATACAATTACTTTTGATTGGTATTCCTTGTGTTCTTAATTTGGCAAAGAAGGGATTAATCCCACATACTTGGTCTAAACATGTTCAATTACTTTTATGGGACAACCAAAGCGACATTCTCAATCAAGACTAGATTCAACATGGGTCTAGTCGATGATGACAACCATTGCCTAGTCATCACCAATCATTTGGAGTCTGATAGGTTCTTTCAAATCATGCTAACTCTTATGAGGAGGTGTTTAGAAACTTCGTGATGACCCAAATGATCTTGAAGTCAAAGATGCACCGAGTTTGAAGAAGAATCGATCAACCATCAAACTCAAAGAAATCAACTTATGAACAAAAGATCCACCCGACATACATCGCCTATTGAAGAAGAAACCAATGACTTAGTTAGCTATTAGCTTTTAAGGATTGCTTTGCATGGAGTTATGAAATGCCCGTTTATCTCGACCTAGCAAACCACAAACTAGCAAGATCCTAATGCTAACCCTATCAAGCCCTAGACGCATGCGATTAGATATTAGAAGTCATTCAAATCAAGAACCGATGTTGGTTTTATCAAGGAAGAAAAATATCTCACCGGTTGGCCAATTCAGTTAAGAAAAGAATGGCCAAATTCATATGCATCGATTTTAGGATCTAAATAAGGCATGTCCTAAAGATGAATTTTCACTATACCAATTGATGGTATTGCTCATTCTCATGTAGTATTCTCTTTCATGGGTCATCCGCTATAATCAAATTAAGATGGCCCCGAGGATGAAAAAAATACTACTTTTGAAATCGAATCTATTGTTATAGGGTCATGCCTTTTGGCCTTAAAATACTACACATGTGACAACCAATCGATCTTCAATGAACTCATTCATCATCGTTGAATGTTATTTGATGATCTTATAAAAGAGTAAAGAAAAGAAGACCATCTCTTGACTTGAGAGTAAATGTTAAGATAATTTAACCTTAAAATGAATCCCGAAGTGCATTTGAGTAGCTTCGAAATTCGGGTTTGTTGTCCACACGGAATAGAAATCAACTCGGGGAAGATCAAGGCTATCTTATAAATGCCACCCCACTAATAGTCTAACTCAACTCTTATCATTTCAAGGGAGGATGACATATCTAAGACGCTTCATTTCCAACCTATCAGGAAGATGCCAGCCATTCTTAGTGCTTGTCAAAAAGGACGCTATGTTCAAGTGGGATGATAAGTGCCAGCATGCTTTTGAAGACATCAAGCACTAGCTGATGATATCGTCAGTTCTAGTAGCTATCTCGAGCAAATCATTGATATTATATACTGCTGATTATACAACTCCCTTGGTGTTTTGTTGGCTCAAACACGAAGGGAAAGGTAATGCACTCTATTATCTCAGTCGTCGTCTAATCCCTACTGATGCAAACTATCCACCTATTGAAAAGCACTGCCTAGCTTTAATCGTTGCATCTCAAAAGCTATGGCATTACATGCTTTCTCATAAAGTGAATCTAATCTCTATAATCAATCCACTATATCTCATGACACCGATATCCTGACGGTTGGCATTGGTCCAATTTTTTTCACGCATATCACATTCATTCCCTCCGCTGAAAGGAAAGGACAAGCACTAGCATTTTTTAGCATCACACCCACTTCTGTGATTCTACTTAGTGATGACCTCCGAACAAATCATGAACTTGGGGACACTAGTATTCACCATTTGGGAGATGTATTTTGATGGTGCGGCTTCCTTTCAAAAGTAGAAGAACCATGATCTACTCTTCTAGAAAGGGTAGGGAATAGTCCTTCTAACTCGATGTGATGAGATTATTATATTATCTCATTCCAATCCATATCAAGAACGGCCAAATAGACTGATTTGGTGAGTTAGCCATACGCTATGCCCGAGCATCAACATCTTCGGGGACTCTCAATTAGTTATCAACCAAATCTGGTCCTACAAAGTTCTAAAGCATAAGCTCCATCATTACCACAAATATACCATGGAGTTGTTGGCTCAAATCCTAGAGGTTACCATCTACAAGATTCCTCAAGGAGAAAATGCAGTAGCAGATGCATTGGCCAAGCTTACCAAGGAGTTGGCATGTCCGGAAGATTAGTCAATACCAATAAAGGTCCAAACTAGACAAGTCATATCCCTTATTAACGCTGAACTCATCGAGAGACTCTCTCTTAAAGGGAGGTTGCTGCCAAAAGGATGATGAGTCGACAGGCAACCATTCATGGATTATCTAAATACGTGAAACTACCTAAGAGAAGTCATTATTCTATCGTGAAGTAGAGCTCTCTCATATGCTCGTGGATGACACTTTATACTGACAGTCCTTCGATCATATGTTGTTACGTTGTTTGGAAAAATACAAAGCCCGTAAGATCGTGATTGAGGTACACTCAAGTTTATGCGGAGCACATCAATCCGGTCAAAAAATGAAAGCCAAGATCAAGAGACTAGGATACTACTGGCCTTCGATGATCACAGACTGCATGGACATAGCTAAGATGCCACCAATAGCATGCATGTGGTCCTACACCAACCACCTAACATTCTACATCTTATGTTTTCATGGCCATTCGAAAGGATCGACATAGTGGTCCGATCGATCCAACTTCTTCCAAAGGTCATGCTCATTCTAGCCACCGACTACTTTTCCAAGTGAAGAGGCAATCCACTCGAGAGGTCACAGCTCAACATGTGCTCCAAGTTTTCAGGAACCATATCGTATATAAGTTCGGGGGGCCTCGACAAATTATATCTGATAATGGTACTGTATTCAAGAGCACTAAAATCACAGCTTTGCCCAGAGACACAACATAGATTGGAGATATTCTACCTTCTATTACCCGAGGGCAAATGGCTTAGCAAAAGCCTCCAACAAAACTCTCATCCAGATATTAAAGAAGGTACTCGATGACAACAAGCAAGTGCATGAGCAGTTGAAGCTCAGGGCTTACCGCACTACATACGACTCCAACTCACCCCTTTCTCCTTATGTGTTTGAAGGCTTACCTTTAGAAATCCAACTCCATCATTAAGGATAGTGGGTAGTAAAATCACAATGGAGCGTAATGCCAAGTTGAAAGAGACGCTGCATGCTAGAACCTCGAGTTGTATAAAGCTAAAATAATTCAAGATCATCATAAGTTGGTCTGCCCTAGAGCTTTTCAAGTAGGAGAGCTTATTTTAGTTCTAAGGAGACCAATTGCTGCCCGTCGAAAGATGGGAGACAAGTTTGAACCTGCTTAGGAAGGCTCTTTCGCCATGGAAAAGGCCTACCAGGGAGGATCCTATTAGTTTATAAATTGTAAGGAGAGCCTATGCTTCCAATGACTTTACTAAAGAAATATTATCCATAAATCTTGTTTGAAAATAATTATTAATAAAACTTCTTCATTTCAAATTCCATTTCTTCATAGTTGTTTAGAAATATCTTTACTTGTGAATCTCACGATGTGTTTGGGTAGGTGTAGAGAACCCAAGCGGCATCCTATTCCTTCTTTCACAACAAGAACACATAAAAACATATCTTTTATCTCACGCTATTTTGATGCGGGAGTAAGCACCCCTGTGACACTCACTCATTAGTCTTTAGGTGACATATTACCTGCTAGTGTCACCCTGGTCCTCTTCAGAAGATGTAAGTCTGATACGCTTTCTTTCTTGATTTGACCGTTGCACATCGATGAGCCTTATTAGTATGATAAGCCTTACTGTGTGGTCAGTAAGCTACCCTCATGTTGGCTTCATTTAAGAGGATGTAAGTCTACTATGCCTTCTTCTTAGATTAGCCATCGTGAACTGACTTGGTTGAGTATATATGACAAACAAACAAATACATATCTTTTGTCTCGGGCTATTTTGATGTGGGAGCAAGTCGCTTGTGGTACTCACTCATTAACTACTCTAGATCGAGCTAACATGCTACCTTGCGTGTGTCACCTGTGGTCCTTGTTCGGAAGATGTAAGTCTACGCTTTCTTCTTACTTGATCCCGCACACCGACGAGCCTTGTTAGTTTGGTAGCCTATCGCATGGTAAGCTACCTCATGATGACTTTATTTAAGAGGATGTAAGTCTGCTACGCTTTCTTCTTGAACTAGCCATCATGAACTATCTTGGTCGAGTATATTTGAGGATTAGGATAAGTCCCCCAGCAGCTCCTTTCCTTCTGACTACAAGTCTGGGTCTAGTCCTTACACAGGACTTCCCACTTGGTAGTTGCCCTAGGTCGAATAGCATCCACGAAGAAGACACTATCCTGCAATCAATTTCATTTTAGGGAGATGTAAGTCTACACGCCTTCTTTCTAGATTGATTGTTGCACACCGACGAGTACTTTAGGTTGGTTGATATTTACCATACTAATGGCGACCCACCTGGTGGATACACCACTTTTGGCAGATGTAAGATTGCTACGCTTTCTGTTTGAGTTGGCCACCGAATACTTATAGGCTTTCTTTTACAGGGTTCTGGATAAAGCCCCTACACCTCCTGGGCACTCTTTTGGATCACGCCTTAGCACACCCAATCAGATAAGACTCAGCTACTTTTGGATTGGATAGTCTCCTTTCAAGTAGTACCCTCAGGGTTGGAGAATTTGTCTGGATATGCGATTCTCCTTGGTCCAGTAAGTCCGAGATGGACTATGAGCTCTTTCTGAGGTCCTCGTGGTCCCCATATAACATATATATATATATATGTATATATATATGTATATATATATATGTATATATATATATATATATATATATATGTATATATATATATATATATATATATATATATATATATATATATATATATATATATATATATATATATATATATATATATATATATATATATATATATATATATATATATATATATATATATATATATATATATATATATTAGAGAGAAAACCCTCAAGTGTACATTTTCCCAAGCACATCCTATCTTTAGGGTCGAAACTCATAGAATCACCGACTACTTTTGAGTTGAGATAAGTCCCCTGACACTCTCTAGTCCCAGTCGCTTGACTTGTTGTGCCACCACGAGTCACCCCGGTGGTCGTCCTTATTTTGGAAGATATAAGTCTATCACACATTCTTTCCAACACGACCGTTGCACACCGATAGGTTGTTTTAAGTCGGGTTCGATTTGTTGTGCTAGCAACTGATCACCCCAGTGGTTCTTTATTTAGGAGTTGTAAGTCTACAAGCTTTCTTCTTAACTTGACCATTGCACACAAAGACACCTTAGGTTGGTTAGCTCACCTCATAGACTTTTCCCTTTGGATTTGTAAATCTAAGATAGACTGATATTAGCCACTTCATCCATCACACACAATGTCCATCTTAAAATTTAAATTAAATTGATCTTGACTATTCTTGAGTCGATATGAGTCAACAGCGGCATTCATTCAAATAGTCACAGTTCGGTTTGCTTACCAACGTCCCCATGGTCGTTTTGCTTTGGAAGATATATGTATTTCATATATTCTTTCCAACACGATCATTGCACACCGACGAACAGCCTTAGGTTGGGTTCGATTTATTGTGCTAGCAATCGATCACCCTAGTATTTCTTTGTTTAGGAAGTTGTAAGTTTACAAGCTTTCTTCCTAACTTGACCATTGCACATCGAAAGGCAACCCTTAGGTTGGTTAGCTCTTCCTGATGGCTGGTAGATTTTCCTTTTGGATTTATAAATCTAAGAAAGGTCTAGGATGATATTAGCTTCTTAGTCGATCCATCGCACAACGACAGGGTCCATTTCATCTGATTCACCATCCTCGCTCTATGGAGTCGAAATTCAAATCTACCTTATCCCTAGCAGATCCGAGCTCATGTCTCCAACAGATGTGCCCTCAAAACCAGATCATATTCTCTTCCTAGTGGAGCTTAAACCATAAGCCATCATAAATCAAATTAAATTCTCATCCCTAGTGGATGCCCCAACAATTAAATTAAACTAATTTCCTCCCTAACGAAGTGTGAATCATATCCTCTCCCCAATGGAGCCATATAAAATCAAACCTAGTCAAATCCCTATCCCTAGTGGATGATTTGAACCTGCTTCCCTAGTGGAAGGTTCATGCACTCATCCCCAGCAGATCTTTTCTTCCCGAATCATATCAAATTCAACTTTTATCCTCTATGGATGATCTGAACTTGCTTCCTGAGTGGAAGGTTCACATGCTTGATCCCTCAATGGATCCTTTCTTCTTCTCTTATGCCTTTGGCATAAGTTGAGTTGCATTGCACTAAGACCTTGATTCTGTCTACATCTCAAATTTAGGGATAGGTCGTTTCTATTAGTAGTTGCAATCCTTCAGACGTTGTTGATCGTCTCGGTCAACACCAATATATGCGGTATACCTATTTAGTTACACTACACCTATGTTTTGTGACCTCACTTAGTGAGCTCTCCTCTCATCATAAATCTTGACTCTGACACGTCTTATAGATACTCTAGTGACAGTGAACACTTAATGCTAGAGACTTAGAAGAGTTTGCCATTAGAATAGGTTATGCCTTGTGATTTAGGAAGACTTGCTACACCTAGCCTTATACTCCCTGCTTCTTCCAAACAAAATCTTAAATTCAAATCCAAGATCATAAATCCAATCCCAAATCAAATGATTGAAACCCATGATTAAATTTAAATTCCAAATCTTTCCTAAGCCCTTTGATTTTATCTTATGGACTTAGCCTTAACCAGATTCAAACCAACCCTAATTCAATTGATTTTCTAAAATCTTAAATTCAATCTCAAATTAAATCTCAACTCAGATCATAAATCCAATCCCAATTCAAATGATTGAAACCCATTATTAAATTCAAATTTTAAATCTTTGCCTAAGCTCTTTGATTTTATCTTATGGACTTAGCATTAACTAGATTCAATCCAACCCCAATTCAATTGATTTTCTCAAATATTAAATTCAATCTCAAATCAAATCCCAACCCAGATCATAAATCCAATCCCAAATCAAATGATTAAAACCTACGATTAAATTCAAATTCTAAATCTTTTCCTAAGCCCTTTAATTTTATTTATGGACTTAGTCTTAACCAGATTCAAACAAACCCTACTTCAATTGATTTTTTCAAATATTAAATTCAAACTCATGATTAAATTCAAATTCCAAATCCTTTCATAAGCCCTTTGATTTTATCTTATGGATTTAGCCTTACCCTGATTCAAATCAACCACAATTAAATTGATTTTCTCAAATATTAAATTCAATCTCAAACCAAATCCCAACACAAATCATAAATCCAATCTCAAATCAAATGATTGAAATCCATGATTGGTTCACTAAAATCTTTTCTAAGCCATATGAATCACCTTCATATGCTTAGCCAAAATTTTCTTCAAACTAAATCAAATTTGGTTGATTTCTTTATAAATCAATTATTTACTTCATTTATATTCACAAATATAAATGAAATCTAAATTCAAACCATTCAAATCAAATCAAACTAAACCAAACCAAATCAATTCTCTATTTAAGCCATTTTGACCTACATTCCTCAATTTGGTCAATCTTACTTTCAAATCACTCCAAACTTAAGTGATTTTTTCATGACTCATTTATATTTTCATTTATATTCACAAATATAAATGAAATATAAATCCAAATGGCCAAAATCAAACCCAAATCAAATCGAATTCTCAAATTTTAACCCTTTAGCTAATTTCTTGAACTTGGCTAAATGATATCCAAATCAACTCAAAACTCATGGATTTCTTTATGATTCAATCACTCCTTCAATCATTGTTCCAAATATAAACACAAACTATAATTATCATCAAATCAAGTCAACCCAAGTCAAGCCCATGTTTCTTTTGACTTGAAATTGTTATATGAACCAAAATCCATTTGACTCCAAACCACTTACAATTGGATTTATATTTCCATCTTAGGTCCATATGTGAGTTCAATTAAACTTGAATCAAGCCATGATCAAATCAATTGACCCATTTAGGTCCACTTGACCCAAAGTGACCTAAAAGTCTTTTTTGAGCCAAGTTCTAATTCAACATAAATTGGATTGTCATGATCCATGATCATCCCCAGAGTTGTCGGTGTCTTGGAATTGGGTCAAACCAAATCAACTTTGATTAAGTCTACATTTAGCCCAAATGAAAACAGCCAAAACCCATCATATACCAAATTGAGTGAAACCATTGACTCAAATTCACTCATAATCAATGATTGAACATGACCAAACCCTTAATTGAGCCAAAGTCCAATTGATTTGACCTAAGTTGACCCAAATTGGCCTAAAAAAAATGAAATGGGTCAAATTATGATTTAATCCAAATTGATTGCAACCAATGGCTCAAGTTCATTCCAAATCACTTATTGAACTTGACCATTGAGCCAATTTCGGTCAACTTACTTGGCCCCAAATTGACCTAAGAGTCAAATTGGCCATTCAAATTAAACTCAAATTAAACCAAACCAAAACAATTCATTTTCAATCAACCAATTGAACTTAACTCAACTCCTAACCCAATTTGGTCAAATTGGTCACCATTTGATCCTTTTGAATCTAAATGAGCCAAAATCAAACCTAAGCTAAATTAATCAAAATCAATTGAACCAAAACATCTCAAATTATCATATGAACTTAACCCAAGTCTACGTTTGACCCAATTTTACCAATTAGTTAACCCAACCAACCTAACCCAAATGAGCCTATTTTGATCATATGAAGCCAAATCACCCAAAAACACTTTATGGAATCTTTGTGGTTAACAACTCGACCCAAATGGACCCTGGTCTGCCAAACCCAAGTCCATGTGGGACCCAATCCAAGGGGATTAACCAATAGACCTCTTTACATTGGATTCTTGCCTCAAGAGGCAAAGTCTACTCTCCCATCTCCATAGCAACCTTCAAACTTCCTAATGAGGAACTCCTAGGCTGCCTAAGCCCACCCTAAGCCATCCTAACACTTGTTATGGACCAAGGGAAGCAAGCCAAGTAGCCACCTCTCATGGCTGAACACCCCATGGGCAAAGGCAAGATCAATCCCACACAATCTCCCCATATCAAGCCTTGAGACTCCTGCCACCACTTCCTCCACTCTTGGCGTGCCACGTGGAGATGACAATGACCCCTACGATTACTCGCGACGGCCAATCGGTGGATTTTCAGGGATCAATCATTTGTCCATCAAGTGCAATTGAGGGGTATACCCCCTCAATTCGAGCGGCAACCGACACCAATTGCTTTGTGTGAGTTTCCTAAGTAATTTGGAAACCCCTCAGAGCTTCCTAGAGCACACCCTGAGCTCCGTCGACCGGCATTCCTCTTCCTAGAGCAAATTCGAAACAAGACACCATCCTTCCGAGCAATACTCCTCCTATACTTGATCAAACACAAATTCCTTGCACCCACACCATCTTCTTGCTTGAACCAATAGAATCATCTCCAAGCCTTCAGAACGGAGATCGAGTTTGATCGGGCCAGCCTCTTGCGTGCATGGTTTGATTGAAAGCTCTACACCAAATCAAACTTCTCAACGGCCTTGCCTCAATTAGGGCTACCTCTCGATCCCACCATTACATTAGCTCCAGTGAGGTAATTTTACAAACTGAGCTTTGTATGGAAAATCGCTTGGTCTTTTGTGAATCAAATTCGAATGTCATTGGATTGTAGTCGTTGGATGTGTGTCTCCCCTCCCCGAAGGCATGGGATCAATTTGGAAGCAATCTGAGCTAGGGTGAGCTCAGATCGAAGCGAGAAAGGGGCGATCCATCTTTTGCCCTCGAATGGGGACGGATCCGCCGTCGTTCCATGTGATCACGGACATTCATGATCTAATCTCCATTAGATCCCGATTCCTTTAAAACAGGATCGATTGTGCGATCTTAAGATCGGACGATCCACGGAGTTAGCACATCACAATCGAGTCTAAGGATGTGACAACTTAAATAGCCAATCATCGCCACATAAGCGTGCGTCGGTACCACATGACGACGGATTAATGCTTTAATTAGGCTTAACTAATCTATTTGTAATGTTGAAATTTCCTAAAAAAATAACTAGTCCTAGGAAAATCCAAAAAAAATATAAAGTTGGGCTCATTTTGAAGATATTTCAAAGTATAATCAAAGAAAATTATTATTAATTGATTTTGAACAGTGATTTTGGCTTAATTAAGATTTAATTAGAAATCTAATTAGCTTAATTAATCACCCAATTAATCTTAAATTTTCTGTGGATGTTTAGGGGGATGACCTCTGCCTCCCTAATTAAGGAAATTAATTGATTAGGCATTAATCACTTTCTTAATTTAATTAGTGATAATTAGTGAATGAATAGTGACTTAATTAATTATTTAAGCCTAATTACCTCTATTAAACAGCAAGAGAGCTTAGGGAATGTGATTGGGATATTTTTCCTAATTCATTTCTTAAGTTTTCTTTACTTTTTGGAATTTGATTAGTTAATGATTAATGAGATAATTAATTGCTTAATTAATTAATTAATCCTCAAAATAAAATCATAGTCTAAGTGATCAAATATGAGACTTATGGATTGAGATTAAGGCCTCTTTCTCGATCTCTTTCCTTAAGTTAATTCTATTCCATTAATTGAAAATGCTTCATGGTTAACCAAATGGATTAATGTGCTTAATTAATTCAATCTAAAATTCATTCACATATAATCACCTTTAATCAACCTTGGATAGCTCTTTGGGTGTTCAATAACCTAAAGAGAGAGTTAATGAAATTATGGTTAGCTCACATGTGAAAATCATAAAAGTAGTTAAGTGAGATCCTTTAAGCATAATTAACTATTAATCATGAGTCAATTGCATTAGGTCCCTTTCATTTCTTAGGAGCATCACAAATTTACTTTTCATATGGTTGCATATCATATTGGCTCATTATTAATTAGTTAATTAGCTTAAGGCGATGTAGGTAAGGATTAATTAATTGATTTAATTCATACTCTAATCTAATCAAGGCATAAAATCAACCTAATTATCCTTCATTAAACTAAATTAATTCACACATGGGGAATGGGATTAGAATTAGCAAACCTCTTTCACATTTCTTAAATCAAATCAAACATAAAAAATGAAATGACATTAAAGAACTTTAGTTTGTTTTAAATAATCTTATTTAGTATGATTGTCCTTAGGACCTAGTTAGAATGAATGAAATTACATTCTTTGTGTTTCTTTATTTCCTTCCATTCATGCTAAATATTGTATGTCATATGTACTCATGCATTCATGTCCTTCAAATTAATCAAATGAAAATGATCTTCTTTATGTCAATTTGTATGTGATGATTTAAATTAAAAATATGTGTGGCTAATATCATTATTAAATCTCAAATATATTTTCAAAAGTTTACTAATGATTGAATATGCATATATATTGTAAATTTAGTTTTATATATACATAGAAAATGCAAGTGAATATAAATTTAGTGTGTGAAATAAAATCTCTTTCTTATATTCATGTGTTGATTTGTATAAGTAAGAATGTTAGTGATATATTAGTTTGGACATCCCAGGGACGCACGGCTTTAAGTAGCCCCAAGGAGGTTCTTAACTCGTTCCCTTGGTGTAGGACAATTGTGACGTACCTGCTTGATTTCATTCTTATGCATTTGGACATTAGAATTTAGATAAAGCTTTAATTCATTTACACAAAATAAATCAATCAAATTAAAAAATATAATTTTGCATGGCTTTCTATTCTTGTAATTGTTTATACATCCACATATATCTAATGATAGCAGTATATTAGTCTGGACATTCCAGGGATGCATAACTTTAAGTAATCCCAAGGACATTCCTACTTAGTGCAGAGCAATGGTGACATACTCGCTTAAAACTTTTATACATGTGGATGTGTACTTAGCTAATGAATGAAAAGCCTCTTTTTCTATAAAAAAAAAAACATGCATTCATACTTTATTTATTTGGTTGAGTTGAATAGTCATGTGATTTAAGGTTCTTTTTTTATGCTTTTGCATAAAAATTTAGATAGAGCTTTAAATTAATATGACAATTATTCAATCAAATGAAATATTAATTCCAAATTCATTTACTCACATTCATCATTTAACTGTGCTAAGATATAAATTGCATGTATAGCTATACTTAGGATTTAATCATATGCATGATATACATGATGGAAAGAAATGAATAAATATGTGTTATGTGATAGTAATTCATTCCAACTAATCTTAAGATGTCTTTCTTATTGAATTAGTTTATTTAAGATGAACTTAAACTTAGGATTAATTAAATCATGTAATAAGTTATTCACTAAAGGGAATTGATTAATTAATTTTTTTAGATGTGACTTAAGGTAGGGATAAAAGAGAGTGATCCTCTCTTTCATTTTCTTCATAACACTTAGTTGTTTTGTGTAGGTCAAATGAAACAAAAAAAAATATTAAGTAATATTTACAAATTAATTAAATCATTTAAAGTGAAACTACCCTTGATAATTAAATGCCTTTCCTACTTAGAAAATCTTAACTCTAAAGCTTAGCTAGGACATACTACACAAGTTTTAACACACACATTAGACTAAGTTGTCACTTCTAATTTTATGTTAGGTTGGTGCATGGTTTGATGTATGCTTGTTTTATGATGTAATATTATAGACTAGATGTTAGGGTGTATGTGCGTAGATTGGATGTTAGGTCGTTAACCTAATCATATTTTCTGTAGGAGATTATGCTTAAGGGGCCTCTATAAAATAAATATAAATTTTCTACTGTGCAGGTTGTTTAACCCCTAAGCATAATCTACATTATGACAGGTGGACTTAGTTACCCTCGGGTGTTAAGTCCAAATTATTCATATAACTGTTTGGGTTGTATGGTGTGTTTAGCTAACACTTATTTTGCAAGTGTAGTTAGATTTACTTTTTTATTTTTAATATACATTAGAAATTAGGATTAGTATAGGGCTTAGGATAAATGTTGGTTATAAGACTAAGTCTTATGTACCATGTGATCCTATGGAGCTTACCAACCAAATGAAAGAGGAAAATGAAGGAAAGAAGGAGCTTTGAAGATTTGAAGATCACCCATCATTCATTTGTTGTAATTAAATTGTAATTATTCTTTCATATACCGGGTTGTATAAGGGTGAGCAGCTACATTTTTTTTTGTATGACGGTGATTCGACCTCTTATTCTTTTGTGTTAGCTTTATAAAATTATTTAATATTTTGTTTAGCTTGTGCATTAGAAAAAGCATGTCTCTTCATAGTTTATTTATGATTGGTGATTGCTGTGTGCTTGGATCAGTTTAGACTCTTCGTAAAAAATAAATTTTCTACCCCAATAACAATTCATAACTAAGTTTTTTAAAATAATTCATAACCTCACATAAAATCTTAGGCATTAAATCAAGATAATAAAATATTTAGCAACTCTTTAGCTGGATGTTGTATAGTTAATGTCATACATATCATTTTCTTTCACTCTTGCTAAGAGAGGGCTTTCATCTTTGTCAGATAGTAAAAAAGGCTTAATTTTTGAGAGCCTATGATGGGAAAAACACTTATTTTTCTTTTTATTTAGCCCATAATCAATTTCATCATACATTTAGGCATATGAAATTCTATAGCATGTGTCAAAATGAAGAGTCCAAAGTCAAATAAAATTTGATAAGATTTGCATTAGACTAAGTCATTATTTATATCACTCATGCTCTAGTCTCTTAGGGAGTGGATTTAAGGACTTTAGTTTCTTTTCTAAATAATAACAACTTAGCCATCTTGTAAAAACATATGATTTGACCACATGATTTTAAAACATAAGAAGAGTTAGCTGGCTGCCACTCGAGGCGGTTATAAGTCCAGTAGTCGAGTGGGTTATTCTCTCTTGTGGAGGAAAACAATATACCTACTTTGATTTAGGTCGTCTTTGGCCTCAAAAACTTCCTGATTTAGGATCCGAGATTGTTGTTTCTTTGAAAGCATAAATTCTTGGCATTTTCATAATCTTGTATTATGGAATTATAAGTCTAGATTTCTAATAAAATTTTAATTCAAATATATAATTCTCTCAATTTCAAATATATAAAGCATAGCATAGTTTATGATGCTCACTAAGTTTCCAGTATTATGAGCATCTACTCATCTCCTGTTCAATCTATCCCATTTGATCGTCTAAATATAACCAATTTATTGATAGTCCTATCTTTGAATTTTTTTGGAGGTAACAATTGCCTACTTTAATCGAAAATATTCCTAAGGAATTCACCTTTTTTTAGGATGTAATTAACTATGGGTACTTGCCCTCATAGAGAACTTTAGAATTAGGTTTAAATAAACCCTACTTTATTCATCTATGTATAGTAGGGAAAAATCTCTAATACATTCGAAGACTCATCATGCCTTAAGAGTCCTTATTATATTATTATCTATCGTAGGATAGTGATTTCTATCTTTTGAGATAGTACACTATTTCTTGATGTCGTACCCGATCACCTTAATAAGTACACTCTCAAAATTGCGTGGTGTCCCCCCCCATATACACATACATACACATCAACCGAAAATAAACACTACACTTACACTAAAAAAGGATGCTAAAGAATTTGCCAAGAGGTGTGAGTAGTGTTAAAAGTTTGCTCCTTTACAATAGCAGTTGTCACAACCTTTGAAGTCTATCACATGTCCATGGCCACCATTTGGGGGATGGATTTGATAAGACATTTGCTACATGCCAGTGGCAAAGAATTTTATAATGGGCTACTTCAGTAAATAGATCGAGGCCAACTCACTCGCCAAAATTACCACCCAGATAGTTCAAAATTTCGTTTGGACCGACATTATTTATAGGTATGAGCTACCAATGACGATCATTAATGACCCGTAATTCATTGACAAATGACTTAGAGAATTCTATAAATATCAAGGAATTCTACTCAAATATGCTTCACTACATCCTCCTTAAAGTAATGGTCAAGTAGAAGCGATGAATAAGAAGATTTTAAACCTTTTGAAGAAAAAGATGGAAGGCGTAAAGTCCAAGTGGGCAATACCCTACCCACCGTATTATGGCCACTTAGGATAACTCCATTCACCCTCTTGCATGGAATAGAAGTTGTGCTACCTATCGAGTACAAACTCTATAGTCAGAGAGAAAAAATATCTATCGAGCAAGACCAAGAGATTGGCTAGTAGGGAACATCAAATGTTATGACCAAGAAACCAAACTCAATTTTTTGGAAGAACTACAGATTGAAGTGTCCCTAAGTTAAAAGGAAACTAAAGGGTGAATGGTTAAATACTATAACCAGCACATCAAAGAAAAATATTTCAGAGTTGGCGACTTAGTGTTAAAGAAAGTAGATGTATGCTCACCAATGCGTTGAATAAACTCACCCACAGTTTGGAGTGTCTTATATCATTAAAGCACAAGTCAACTCAGGAGCATATTAATTAATTACAAACACATTTCAAAGAAGATGTTTCTCGTGCTTGGAAAGCGAGGGATTTGGGAAAAAAATTTCCATAATAATAAGTTTTGTTTTACTCCCCTTCATTATTATTAGTCAACAATTGTTTTCTTATTCATCTAGTGAATTGATTATGAGATGTATAGCTAAATTTTTATTAAATCGCCTGAAAGTTTAATGAGTCATAAGAATTTGAAATACTCAACAAATAAATAACTTGAGTTAAACACTCGAGGAGCTGCATATCAATTTAGATCACTCGACAAGCCATTTCTAATCCAAGTAAAAAAGTTCAATTTGGTGAATCACTTAATCATCCAAATAGAAAGCCTAAAAGCTTAATGCGCCATCTTAGCCCAAGAATACAAAAGTCTGTTAGACATGCCAAGTTGAAATATAAACACATGGAGAGTTTAGTGTTGACTCAGGTCCTTCAACGAGACATTTCTAGCTCAAGTAACAAGGCTCGTTTGACGAGCCACCAAAGAGCCCAAACAAAGAACAAAACTTTTGTGCATTTTTCTTGGTCTGAGAATACTAAAGTCAATTAGATATCCTAGATTGAACTATGAAGACTCACTCACTTAAATTGCTTCACAAAGAAATGATGGGGCACTCGCACTAAAGACCAACTCTTAATAGTTGGCAACTAAAGACTAACTCTCTATGGTTGGAAACTAAAGACCAACTCTTCATAGTTGACAACCAAAAGCATAACTCTCCATGGTAACAACTAAAGACCAATTCTCTATGGTTGGTGACTAAGATGAACTCATGGTTGGTGACTAAGACCCATGACCAAGACAAACACTCTATGGTTGGCTATGAAGACCAACACTTCCTTGTTGGCTACTAAGATCAACTCTCATAGTTGGTGACTAAGACCAACACTTCGTGGTTGGCGACCAAGACCAACACTTCATGGTTGGAGATTAAAACCAAGTCCCTATGGTTGGTGACTAAGACTAATATTCTGTGGTTGATGACTAAGACTGATATTCCATGGATGATGACCAAAACCAACACTTTGTGGTTGGTGATTAAAATTAACACCCCATGTGGTTGGCAATAACATATCCCCCACAAACTATGAAGCGATTATAAGCGACTAGTCAAATAAACATAGCTATTGAATACATTCAATAGATGCTATGAGTACGTTATGACATTTATAAAATTCTCAGTAATAATAACTCGCATGAACATTATGTGGGTATAAAATAAATTACTTATTAGAGTATATGACTTATTGACAAAGAGTGAAGAAAAATTACTTCATTAAAAGAAAATTAGAATACAACGGTAGCCAGTGTACAAAATTTCTTATATATGCAACCAATCCTCTAACTTGTAGTGCAAAAAAAAAATATTTATAAATAGAAAAGAAAAAAAGGACTAGTTAGTGCTCCCTTTCTTGTCACTCGCCTCCAAGTCTGAATTTAATAAAGTGTGTCCATTGTTAAAGTTCAAGAATAGGTTCAACTAGTTATGTTTCACTTACTTGGTTATAATAAATTTGGCGCCTTCCTTAACCTTTTGCTACAACAAGCCCATGTACTCATCAGGATCAAGGAAATTGGAAGAGTCGACTTACTTCTTTTGGAGCTCCTCAGCCTGGTGAGAAAGTTTGCTTTTCATCTTATTTTTCTCTTCAGAAAGGTGAGTCAGCTCCTAGGCTACTCACATCTTTTCTTCCCAAGGCTGGTTTACTTCATCTTGCATCATTGTCAATTCGAGCTTGGCATTTTGCGAATAATGTACATTGATCCATCAATTTAGTGACTGAGAGATCTTTCATAGTGAATATATAGCTTAGAGAGTTGACAAGTTGACTATCACATTATTGCTTGAGTTGTCATGGTAGCATAAGGCAGTCGCTGCCTTGGAACCTTGCCTAGTGGTGTATCCAACTAGGAAGAAAAAAAATTCCAACAACTTGAAAGCCTCACTCGTCGGGTCAACCATGTCGGGGTATAACTATCCGAAAGATCAAGATTGCTCGGCTCACATGCCAGCTCTTTTTCCTTCGCACTCTTCTTCTTCTTTAGCGAAAGGGGAGAATTGCAACTCATTGACCTCTTTTTTGACCTCTTGGGAGATGAACTTGGCCTTGCTTTATTGGGCGATATCTCAGAGGTAGCCTCAATAGCAATAAACTCACTGCCACCTTCCTCATCCTTATACTCATCGTGGAACTTAATGATCGTGAGATCGGTGGGGAAAGGTGCAGATGTCTTCCACAAAATGAATATAAATCAGCATAATCAAATCATAAGTGATCATTCAATGTATGCAATTGGCAAGTGCTCACTATAGAGTGATTTATGGATCTTACCAAATTGAAGATAGAACTTAATGTCCCCCGTCAACTTTGCAAAAATATATTTTTCCTCGACACCTCAAGAGCAACGACTTACTTTTGTAAAGGAATGGGCTCGATACCAACCATCTGTTGAGCACTTAATAGAGCAGAGCCAATTTTTCCTCTTACTTTATTCGACAAGATGGTGATGTTCATCAAAATCACCGAGAATTAAATAGTGTTGTCCTTATGGTTAGGGATATAAATGAATCGACCCGAGTCGAGCATGTGCATGTTCGAGTTCAATCTTGTCATTATCGAGCTCAAGCATGATTTGAGCTTTTTAGGATGGTCTTCAAGCTTGATATTGTTTAGCATTATTTTGCTCGAATTTGATTCATGTTTTTTCACGAGTTCGGTTCAAATTGGATTATCGAATGTATTAACGAGCATCTCATTTAATGAAATAACCAAGCTTTAATCAAGCTTTAATCAAATTTTTTCACGAACAGCTTATTGAGAAATATGCATGATCTATATCAATTAAAGCTTATTAAGCCTAGCAAAATAAGAATTTAAGCAATATTATTCACAAACAAGCTTTAATTGAGCGATAATCAAGCTCTTTAATGAGCTTGTTCACAGCTTTAAATGATATTGTTCATGAACATAAATGGATTGAATGATAAGCTATTCAAGTTTGTTCATTTAGCAATCGAGTATTTACAAAAGTATTCAAGTATTTTCGATTAGTTAATCAAATGATCATGAACAAGCTCTAATCGAGCCGAGCTATGAGTAGTTTGTTGAACGTTTAGTTCATTTGCAGCCCTAGTTATGGCTCTTGACGGAGAAGACATGACGGAAAAGAGATGGGTTCCAAGTAAATCTCTCCTCCCTCGGGAAGACAATAAAGGTGGTGATACTCTTGATCGAGTTGGGTGACACTTGGGCAATTACCAACCAATAGTGATTCGAGATCTCAATCAACTATGAATGAAGTGGGAAATATAGACCAAATCGCACATGATCCAAAGGGACGTATAACTTAGTTGTGCTCAAAGAATTCATTCGCTCATCTTCATGAGCTAGTCGAATAAGTAATTCGAGATCCCTTGATAATACTCATGAAAAACTAAAGGCACGATCATTGGATTGAGGAAAGGTGATTTATTGATCACAATTTCCCTAAATATAGTAGAGGTTTTCCTCAAGTGGTCATGACCATACTTTGTCGAAGAGAACTCAGAATGGAAATGAGCGAGCAAAAAGAGATCAACCCACACAAATAGAATTCTACTCGCTCCAACATCTAAGAAGGAAAGTAAGAAAGGCTCACCTAATAGGAGGAGGTAAGACGCAATAAGAATGTTTTAGTGAGGTGGGTGTTGCATCGAGCATTTAATAAAGAAACTATTACAAAATCCCATAAAGATCTTAGATAGCACAAGTTATGATGAAAAGTCCACTGTCATAGAACAATAAAGTTACTCACTATAAGTAAAGACACAAGTATGAAACAAACATTTCATTTATGGAAAAATACGTAGCACAAATAATACAAGCACATGCTACCTCTTATTACTTTTTAAATTACTTTACAATCGAGTCAGAGTGCTACTCATTGGAGATTGCCCTTTTATCACATAAGTAATTAAACAAAAACTTGGCACCTATTTCGATGAAGAGAGAGATGTTAATTAAAATATGGTCCCCTATTTTCATTGAGATTCCTCCTCGACTACTAATCATCGTTGTGACATAGCATTCAACATTATTCATAACTCGATAATCTCATCTTGCCGAGTACACACCCACTTCAAAATGAGTGACTCTCTTCTGCAAGGCGACGAGCTCAATTGAGTAAGAAGATAGTTGAGGATCCTCTTCAACATCTCCCACTAGATGGGAAGGCTAGCCCCTCTACCAGTGGAAGGAAGGAAGATCACCATCATATTTTGAATATTTGTCTAGGTAAAGCTATTCACATTGTCAATAGTGAGGGATGGTGCTACAACATTAAGAGGGGGAAGAACAACCTCCACAAGGAGGCTTGGAGACACCAAGTTAATGAATAAACTTGTAGTGGCCATTACATGATGAGAGTTAATGTAGGTAAGAGTTGACACAAGAATCGCAATAAGATAACTAATAGAGGCGTTATCAGCAGGGAAGGAAGCCATGGTCGAACAAGATTGACTTCCTCCTCATTTGGGTGTTGCTCGAACAACTTGCTCATTGTAAGATAAAAATTAATTTCAAGTTACTTAATTTCAAAGTAATATCTGATAGCCAACCAATGCCCATTGTCCCCATCTGTAGATTCTCAAAAACTCATCACGCTAAGCTACGACAATGAAAAAATTTATGAAGAAAAAAAAAAATTTAATAACAAAAGAATTGTGAGTCTTACCTCAATAAGAAAATCCTCCACAACCTTTTGTGTGGATGGAGTACTCACTAGCTAGCTCATTAGGAATTTTCATTGCACAAGAGGAACCTCTTCCTCTTCTCTCTTGCCTTCCTCTTCTCCCCGGAAACTAGGCATCTTCTTCATATTTGGGGAAGAAGATGGCTCTATCATGACAACCACACTCTTCTCAACTACAATAGGAACACTCACCTTCACCCACAAGTCTTCTCTACTTATAACAAGAACAATAGTGGTACTTGGGGCAGTGGTTGCAGAGATACTCAACTTAGCTGAGAGAGTGACAACAAATTCCACTGACTTCTTAGTCTTCTTCTTCTTCTTTAGCAGGACCGATTAGAGCTTGGTAGGATCAATGTCGCTTCTTGGTCTTTTAGAATCCATAGTATTTACTTCTATGGAGAAAAGAAGACTAGGTGAAAGAGCAAGAGAACGTTCTTAGAGATAAGGAATAATGAGGGAAATGGAAGTTGAAGACCCATTCTCCTTTTATTCCTCGAAACATGAAGAAAATGCTAAAAGAGGAGGTCAAATCATAGGTTTTGTGTCATAAATAATTGTGATTTTTCAAAAACTCTTAAAATGAGTAATTGATCTTTATCTTTTATTCTCCTTTTATAGCCCATAACATGAGGAAAATGGTAAAAGAGGAGGTCAAATCATAGGTGATGTGTGATAAATGATTGTGATTTTTTCAAAAATTCTTAAAATGAATAATTGATCTTTACCTTCAATTCTTTTATTATTTTTTGTGAGTCGATTCTACAAAGAGTAGAAGAATTGAGGAGCTAAATGTATGACCAAGATGTGTGAGTAAGATCGACAAGCACTTGGAGATGGTGAATAGTTAATGCATGGATGCTTGACAGCAAGATAGAATCAATCTAAGTCACTCGGTTATAAAGGCTTGCTCAATACAAGGCGAATACAAGGATCATTCTTCCAAAAGATAGCTCGATAATCATATAAGTATGCTCGCCTCTTGTTGGGTGAGTGCCAAGGGAGGACAATCAAGTTAATTCAGCCCATGTTCAACACATGAAGATTTGCCTACACATGGGTAACCATCGTTTAATGCACATCAAACACCACTAATGATCATAATGAGGCGATCACTACTAGACATAGTGCACTTGTCTCTCATAGGTGAGTCTCTTTCCCCTCATGTAACTGATTCAACTGATGTGTACTTATCTTATTTATCTGCCCCACAACACAATAAAGAAAGGGGAGTTTCGTAGGCAAGGACACTTTGTTTTTTTTCTAAACCCATAACTCTTGGTTCTTCTCTAAGAGTGAGAAGGAGAGATCTTTGTAATCAATCATTGACTTAGGGATTTTTCTTACACTCACTCATCTTTTACTTAGCTTTGCTATTTTATTACTGTTGTACTTAACAGAACCCCTTTTACCAGGTGCCTAAGTAGTTCTAATTTATTCAACAAACAAATTCGGATTCAGCAATGTAGAAGGTGAAGAAAGAATACTTGTAGGTGTTAAAAGATTTAAGGATCATCTTGGTCATACTCACAGGAATGTGCGACCATGTAAGAAAGCTTCAAATAAAGTTAAACTAGTGATCTTGAACAATTTGAATGCTTTTATAGCGATGAGCATCCTGACCAAAAAATTTAGATGAAATGATTGAAAATAGATCATATTTTGGTTCTACTAGTTCTAGATTTTTTTTTGGTCCTACTGGTGCAGCTATTGGTAGTCCATCTCATTGCTTGGTGTGAAACAGATAATTCATGGTTTGTCAAAATTGCTGTAGGTTTCATGGTTTGACAAATATGTCCTATTTTATGCTCTAATTTGAATAGTGTTATTAGTAAAATTTAATTGCCTTATGAAGGTAAGAAAATCTCTCATTGTAGTGATTTCTACATTAATTTTGCCAAAGACAAACATTGCAAGGTTGTCTGACTTGTCATCTCTTTTGACTATGAGAGGTATAAAAGGTGGATATTGGACTCAGTGATTCCTCCCATTGTGGATTTTTATTTATAGCAACCTAAGCTTTCTTAAATGTAATTTTGAATAAACTATTTTGTGAAGGTAATCATATTTTGACCCCGACAATCTCCTTAATTATATTATTAAAATATCTCATAGAGGATTCATATCTCTCAAATTCTATAATGGTCTTTTTATACTAACAATATTAACCATATTAACAAGATCGCTGGTTTTGCTTCCTATTTTCTAATTCATTTGAAATTAAAATTCATTTCAGAAGTCAGGGACATAATTACAGGTTCCTTATTAGAAGAAATGGTTTCTGTGATTGAAGATTATGAAGGGATTAAAATCTTAAGGATTGTTTGAATAAATGTTCTCATAGCTAAAGTGATAATTAGAAAAACCTTCTTCCTGCGGAGCTGCATGGCTATGTTATGATTGTCGCCAAAAAAGGAACGGGAAAACCACGTCCTATTATTAATTATGATCCTCTAAACAAATTTTTGAAATGGATTAGATTGTTATTTTGAATAAAAGGGATCTTTTAAATCATCTTTTAACAATGCTATATTTTTTTTAAATTTAACTTAAAATTTGTTGGTAAGTTCAAATTAAGGACCAATATATGACTCTTTTCACCGTCCATCTAAATTTTAAAATATAATGAATGATACTTTCAGTTCATATGTAGAATATATAATTGTTTATATAGATTAGTACATTTAGAATTTTTTATGATCGAATTAAACAATTAAATGCTTTTATATGATTGATTCAAAAGAATGGCCTTGTGCCCTTTTTTTTTAAATAATGCTAAAAGAAATTAAATGGGTATATTATAATTAATATTGTATTATTACATCAATCCAAAGCCTAGAATTTGCCTCCAATTGCAAATATTTTTTTGGATCTTTTAATTATGTTGCAGATTTTATAAAAGACTGACAATCAATTAAATATAGCTACCCCATTATTACGGGGTAAAGGCTATCCTAGTCACATAAAGCACAAACTAATGCAAGGATATCAAACACCAATGGCAAAAATAACTTCAGTAGAAGCAGATGATCAGATGTCTTGAGATACAGAAAAAGCTTTTAATGACGGTGAAACTCATTGAAAAGTGAGGAAAAACTTGAAAGAATTTTTGAGGTTAAACCATCTAGCATGAAAGAGTAGTAAAGTGAAGGATAGCTAGCTCAAAATCTAGTGGGACCAACCACTAAGCAAATGACTTATCAAGTGGGGCCGATCACTAAAGAAACATTTCGAGAAAACTATATTACTTATATAATTCATGAAGGAGATGCTTGCCTTTAATAAAGTAAATTACTTTTAGATTAAGGGTATTCCTTTTGTTTTATCATAAAGATTTTTAAAATATGTTTGGAGTCCCTAACATCTCTATAAATTTGTATGTTTGCTTTATTTTAGGTATGCAATGTTTCGCTTCTGAAGTGCTCTAGTTGTTTTGGTGTCTTAAGCTTAGTGTTGTTGATGTATCCTCTTTCTCCTTGCAAGTTTAACTTTCTTAAAATAATCAAGTTTGGATTGCTTTGTTTGCATTTAAAATTTTTTAAAGTAATAGAATTTGGATTACTTGATTTGTGTGTTTTTTTTGGGCTATCTTTCCCTTTGGTGTCAATGCATGTGAAATATAAGGTAAGATAATAAACATGATTTGCTCTGAGCATGCACTATATTTATTGGATTGTATTTATTGACATATATATATATATATATATACATACATACATACATACATACAGGCATGCCTGTATGCATACATACATTCAGTTTTTATGTGCCGATTTTTGTACTCACCATCTATCTTTGTTTGATGTTTGTTAAACAACTCTCCCTCCCCCACCCCACCATCTCTGAGCCTTAGTTGTATTGAGATTGCTTTGGCAGGTTTAGGAAAGCATTTAGGAAAGCATTTATGCTAATTATTTTATCTCTGTAGATGCGTTGTTCTTTTTAAATCTAGAGATTGATTTTTAATTATTTACAGCATCTAGCAGGAATGATGATTATGAAAAAGTTCATTCAACTCAGCTGAAAGGCTCTCTGAGAAAGAACACAATGATGTATGACTATGCACTACTAAGGTTCAACAGCCTATGGTTTCCATAAGGTGTTACGCTTCGATGATGCTAGGTGGATGCTGTGAAATATGAAGCTTGAGCTTGTAGTTATGTTCAGGGGTATGATGATTGATGGTAATGATTCATGGCAATCATACTTAGTCGCAGATATATACTAGCAAGTGCTTTTTTTTTGGATCTCTTTTCTAAGGTCTCTAAGATGAAAGCCTTTGCATCTGCAGTGAGTTTTATGCTTAATTACTATTCCAACAATTCTGGGTATTAGTGATTGAGTTTCCTGATTATGAGATGTACTATTATGATAAAAAATTAGAGAGTGAAGTTTAGCTGAAAAATGCATGGCATGAATACCATCTCTACGAGCCTTCAATATTCCTTAAAACTGCACATTATTCAATTATGTCTGAAATCTCCAGCCAAAGAATAATATTGGCAACCATTTCATTAGCTTATGCGCATCTTGTGGATTTGAAGACATTAGATATTTTCTGTTGTGACTTTTTTGTCATCTACCTAATGATGTGTCAAAATAAGATTATTTTAGGTGTCAATTCCAATTTCTCTATTCGATTCTTTGTTTTAAATTGATTTTTTCAAGTGAATAGAATGCATGATTGAATTTTAGGTGGACCCATATTATTCTGAGTTATGTGGATGTTGAAATTTATTAAGCTTAATGTTTCTTAAATCCTCAAGTTACATAGGGCCTAATATCGATAATAAATGCTTGCTCAACCGTTAGCATTGAGCTATTGAACATTTCCAAGGACACTTAAATTCACAAGTCACTAAAATTACTTGAACAAATAACTCAGACGCTTACTTACCCATCATCCTACTAAGGGATACATGCCCTTAACTCAAGATTCACTTTAAGCATTGACTACCAGTTGGTTATATTCACCCATAACTAACTACATCAAATATAAATTATTATATGTTTTTTTCATGTACTCACACTATAACCAATTCTATACTATTTTCCTTAATCCTTATCTATGAATAATCACTAGTTGAATAGATTCATCATTTGATCTTGCACTATGTCAAATTTTACCCAATTGAAGTCTCTCTCTCTCTCTCTCTCTCTCTATAAGATTCTCCTTAGAATCTCTTCATCCCTCTCTCTAAATCATCTTTATAATTTAGTTTAAGTCACCTTTCTCTGTCTAAGGGTTTAGTTGATCTATTGTAGACCAATTCACTTAAAAAAATCTTTGAGACTTAGCCTCTCTTTTCTTTTCTACTCTTTGGGCTTTGGTTCATATCTTTAGTATATTCTTGGTATCTTTTTCATTGATTTTATTGGATTTAACATCTACTTAGGTATTGAACATGGATGTTTTGAGATAAATAATTAGAACATAAAGCTTCTTGAAGGTAGGGAAAGGTCTTTGCAAAATGAGTGATTTAAAGGTTATGTTTTATTCAAGCAATTGTAGAACATGGAGGATTGTCTCATTAGGATGCCTCAAGGGATTTTGAGTGTTTTCTTGTAAGTTGCTTCTACTCTTGATGACAAGCCCTACCCTTAAAGCCAAGATTACCTTCCTCATCAGCATTGTTAAGGAAGACACTCAAATTCAACATCTATTACTTGGTTATCGACTTCAATTAACATGCCATTAGGGACAACAAAACTATAAAGAAAAAAAGTAACAACAAGCTACCTAAACTTGGAAATCAAATCAAAATTTAACATTTATATTAATAATACAAGAACTTTTCAACTCCTCGGACTAGTAGAATTGTTGAGTGCATCGTTCTTGATTTCGTGAACTTTTTTTATATATCAAAAGAAAGATTTGGTGGGGTGAGGTCATCATTTGATAATCTTGTTGATGGCTAACTTGATCAAGTTTTTTTTCTTTTAATCTTTTATTTTATTCTCTAATTGTCCATCTTGATATATTTTAAAGAGAAAAAAAAAGCATACTTTTTTGTTTTAAAGTCCATTACATCTAACTTAATCAAAAGGAGGCATGAAGTCTATATATTCCTCTACTCTTGAAGAATGATGATGAAGAAAATAGCACTTGTTAAGGAGTTTGACATCACTTATGTATGGGCAAACCTGAAGAAGTTCAGGATCTTGATGGCTTTAAGGAAGAGTGATAAGTAGCATGCCAAGTATGAACTAGTCTAGGTAGAAGCCTTATTTCATGTTAGAAACTAAACTAGTAAACTCATTGATCTCATGAGCTCTCATAGTGAAGCCCTCATTGAAATAAAACTCTATCTTTGATGGAAGAAGGTAACCTTCATTTTGGTTTGGTAAAACACTAAAGACTATCAATCATTGAGTCAATCATCATTAAGCACAAGTGTTAATGTACTTGTCAAATCATTATGTCAATAATTTTAGTCATTGTCCATCCTTTCAAGAACGCCGTCATTGTCCATTCATTCAAGAACCTAAGAAACAAAACAATTTTTCTTGATTAAACATTGATGTCATGATCAAAGATTTTACTTCACAATGAGGGACTAAATTCACATGGAAAGCTCACTTGATCGTTAAGTGCCAACCAAAATCATCATTGAGGCCAACATTAGCATAAAGAATGACTTTCAACTTTATAAGAAAGTTAGGACTTCAAGGTAGAGAATTGACTTCAATAAGTGACTATACAAAGAACTCAACTCACAAAATTGAGGATAAGTACACATAAAAATAATAATGCACTTTAAACTCAACATTATAGTTAAAAATAATTTCTCAAGAAAATGGATTTTCATATCATCTAAAGATTAACATAAAGTTAAACAATGCAAAAAAAAAGAAAAAAATGGAAAACTTATATTTATAACATTTTCATATAATTTCTTCTGGAATAAATATATCAATCATAAAGGAAAAATTAAAATTTATATAATAATCTCTTGGAAAGATGATTTGTTGGGTTAGAAGGATCCTTAAACTTTTCATATAATACTGTTAAAGCTCCCTCCCAACATGAATTAGAATTTCAATTCAAGCGTGACCTCAAAAGGATGATTGTTACTATTGATTAGATTACACTACATGAAATATGGAAGTCTTCAAGAACATCATCATTAGGATGGCTAATGTCTTCAACTTGTCATTCCTTGGGTGAATCAATCTAAAAACCTGACAAGATGACCATCGTGCCAATTAAGCTTGACTTTTACTTTTGAGTAATTTTCTATCAACTTAGTCAAGACAATGAATCTTAGTTCCTCTCCATGAAGGACATATTTTCTCTATCATTTTGGCCTTCTCGAACTCTATGTTAACTTTAAAATTTCTTGTTCTTATCTTTGGGACTCAAATTCTACAAAAAGTACTACAATCTTACTCTTATGAATTGTCATCCTATATCACTCTTTAAGAAACTTCTATGTTAGAGTCTGAGAGTCTTCTTAATCTAAATGTGAAATGACTTGACTCAACCCCTTGCCGAGCTAACAACTTCAAAATAAATATCATGGTCGTCTTCCCAAACAAATTCATTAGTAGGCAAGCGCTCCTTGTTGGTTCTCACGGCATCCACACACTCATTCATTCCCTAAAAGGGAGACTTTAGTGAACTCTTATCTTTTATTGAAGTTGTTGTAGACATTGGAAGAATTGCCACCTCTAATTATCATGGGAGGTAATTGATTTGCTTTCGAGACAAGACCCTTACTTTGAGGAGTGTTACACTCTAAAATTGTGAAAAAAAATTGATCTTTATAATAAAGTAGTATGCTAAAATGTTTAACTTTTTGCTATCTTCTTGCTAAAGGTGTTCCAATTTTAACCTTCACCATTGGATTGCTTTTTGGAGCCATTTTGAGGACTATTGCTATGAGTGCCCTTTCCTGCAATAATAGCTTCTACATGACTAGGAACTTTCTCAACATTGTCCCCCACAAACCTAAGGCTTCTTTATTCTCAACATGACTAGGAACTTTCTCAACATTGTCCCCCCAAAAACCTAAGGCTTCTTTATCCTCACCTAGTGGTGTAGGGCTCATCTCTTGGCTAACATTTTCTATTTGTTCTTCACTTTTTTAGTAGAGTCATCTTTGTTAATACAAAAATATTATGTAGATAGTAAAGTTTAGTGCTACATTGCCTTGCCATATTAGCTTTTGATTCATCACCCTCATCAAAGCTTAAAAGACATTCAAACTTCACTTTGTGAAAGGCAAAACTTAGAGATAGCTTGAAAGCAAATCGTAATGATTGAAGAATAAGTGATAGGAATATCAAGATGAACCATGAACCATATCATTTTAAGCACTAATCTTGATGTGTCAATCATGTGTCAACAACATATGTATTCAAGAGAGCTAGATCCTCCATATCAAATTCAAGTCATCCAGGATGATGAGTTGTTTTAAATTTTCATTTTCATGCCCTTGGCTTATTGAAAAGGATGAGAATTGTGGAATCATTGTATGCTCATATCGACCTAGGTATGGTTAATCAAGTCATTATGAAGACTTTAACTTCTTGATAACTAAGTTCAACAAGTCATTGATTATTGCATTGACTTAATCTAGCTTCATCTCGAAATTTGCCATGTTTCAAGTTACCTAAACATTAGGTTGCCGAAGATCAAATTCATTAGCCTACTCATCTTGATATAAAACTATTTGAAGATCTTTAGCAATTGATTACAATTAAGACCAATCAACTACAAGAACTAGATACAATAATAATAATAATAATAATAATAATAATAATCAACAAAAAAGGTACAATGAATCAATTATATATATATTTTGTATAATCACACTATATGGCTAATTTTATAAAAATGATATTGACCCTCTTCAATAATAGTCACTAGACAAGCATAGGCATAATGTGATTTATATCAATTTATTTAGGGGTCGTTTGGAATCAGTTTTATTTTTTATTTTTTATTTTATAATTTTATTTTGTTTAAAAATAAAATTTATTTGATTGTACTTGTTGATTTTAAAAATAATATTATTTGTTTTCAAAAATAAAAAATAAAATTATATAAAAATATATTCTAAACAAATATATTTTCAAAAATAATATAAAAGTAAAAAAAAAAAACAAAATTGATCCCAAAAAGCCCCTTAAAGAAAATTTTCGAGATTTGGCTTCTCTTTCTTTATGTTCATTGAGCTCGAACCATATTTCTGCTAAGATTGTGACAT
This sequence comes from Cymbidium sinense, assembly GCA_021442155.1. Taxonomy (NCBI): domain Eukaryota; kingdom Viridiplantae; phylum Streptophyta; class Magnoliopsida; order Asparagales; family Orchidaceae; genus Cymbidium; species Cymbidium sinense. Next base: position 19,383,721 of record CM038229.1, on the reverse strand, counting down.
TTTTTCATAACCAACAGATTCTGTTCTTTTTTTTTCGTTAAATAAAAACTCAGAAATCATATAATCTTAAATTGGATATATATATATATATATATATATATATATATATATATATATATATATATATATGTCAGAAATCATATAATCTTAAATTAATATATATATATATATATATATATATGAGTGTCAGCATAATCTGATTGATTATAATTACACTTGATTTGATGTTTTAAAATTGAATATAAATTAAACGCATACAAAATATGGCCTATATAGCTGTATTTAGTTTTTTTAAACTATGAGCAAATGTACATCGATAGCTTTTTCCTATGCAGGCACCGACAGTGTGCATGCCAGTTTGGCTGAGACAGCTCTTTCCTCTTTAAACAATGGATAAACATTCTCTTCAGAACTGGTTTCTCTAACTAAAGCCTCCACTGGTAATATTTTAGTTGCTTTTATATTTCTAAAATATTTTATGTTCTATTTTAAATTTTTTATTTGCATGGAAATGTATGATTGTGCAACACAATTTATATATGTCTGGTTTTATCCATTGCTATAGAAGTTCAATAATTTTATTTCAAATCAAATCATCAAATGAAATTGTATATTTGCAAAAAGGCCAAATATTCATAATTTATGAATATATATATTCACTTGGTAATTTTTTATTTATGATTAGGTCTGCAGCAACTAATGAAAAAGCAAAACCATAATTGATGGTCTCTTTTAAATGGTTTTGCACCGCAATGAAAGGAATGAATGCATGCTGCGCATGCGAGCACTTAGAAGCACTATCAACAGTGCAAATTTCTTTCTTCGACGTGATACCTACATTGGCTTGCATAAAAGGAAACGCATATTTATTCTTCCTCATATCTTCTTCTCTTTTCTATGGGTTGGGTTTGCATCACATTAAAGGCACAAATTAATGTTAATAGTCCACTATCTTTTAAGTAATTTAGTTTATGCTTGAGTGAGCTTAGCTTAGAAGCTTCCTTGTGGAGTGCTAAATGGCTTTAAAGAAAGATTATATTGTCTCTATTTTGAATTGAAAATTAAGCAATAACAACGCTCATCATATTTGACACAATTGTCTCATCTTCCATTAAAAAAAGAATAGATTAAGCCATGAAATTAAATTCTCTATAATCTAAGATTTTTCTTATAAATATTTAAGTTTAATCACAAATCATATATATATATATATATATATATATATATATATATATATATACAATGTGTACTTGAATTTAAGAATTTTTTTATTGGAAGCTTAAACTCTCAACCATTAGGTTAAGATAATCTATAAACTAAGATTATATATTAATTTCATGGCTTAATGAAAGTCTAATCAATGATAAAAAGAGGCCGACAAATATAGCAGTTGTTGTACCTCATTATCCAAATAAGAAGGCAAGTGATGACTTGTCACTTATCCAAGTGTTCAACTATATTCAAGAAATAATTTCAACACGATCAAAGAGAGTGAACAACACTAAATAAACATTAGTTTGAGTGGGATTCACTTTATGGAGCATGACTTATGCTGTGGCATCCATGAGCATACAATAAGCAACATAGAACTTAAATCTATTGTAGTTCAAAGTTTCCTAATGCTTTTTGAGAGCCAAATGGACAAAAGTACCTAATCGAGACAAAACAACACAAATGCTGCTAACTTTGTCCCCCATAGTTGGTCTAGTGCTATAAAAAGTATTGCAAGCCTACCCATAACATTTGCGGTGTATGCTCAATTTCTATCCAAGGAGGACGAGGATCTAAATTCATTTGTATGTTTTTTTTTTTTTTGGACTTTAAATCATATCAAAATTAAAAGGAAATATTTTTAAAATTGATGTATGTTATATTTTCATTTTTATGAAATATTGACACTTTTAATGAGGCAAATAATGATTAACATTATTTCTAGTAATAAATATTGCTCAAAATAATATAATTATATTACATAATATTATTAAATGAAGCTTATGTAAGCAGAAATTAGTTTAAGTTGTGCTTTAGTTAAATCTCAAGATGTTCTTAAACCTTATTTTTTTTAATAAAAATTATATCATCTATTATGCATAGACAATTTTTTTTTTTTTTTTTTGGTTATTGCCATCAATTTTGTATGACAAGTTAATAAAATTTCTTGGAGGATTTATCTAATTATTTATCGTATAGTTCCCAAGCTGATGAGTTCTTCTAAATTATTTGGTATACTCAACCTAAACATATCTAATTGAACACAACTTTCAAATAATATGAGAAACATGCATCATTGTGGTCTACATGGAAAATGCATGCAACATAAAGCCAAATGAAATAATAGTGGGTTAGTTGTGATGCAAGAAGTACGATTTGATGGGTTTTTTGTTGCATAAATCTTATCAATCATGAAATTTATTTTATTAAATAAGCTATGTAGGTGAAGAATGGGCTGAGACATTTAAACCAAACATTACATTATTTAACATTTAATGATCTTTATTGGAATAATTCACACTTTATTCAAAAGTGCTATTACTTACGATATGAAATTAGGACAATTTCAAAGAATTTGTAATAGATAAAATAAATGTTTACATCAAAATCTATGCACCTATTGTCACTTTAGGCCATGTGATCTACATTTTGATATTGAATATTAGAATTGTAATAAATTTCTTGTAACATTAAATTATATGATACATAGTTTTACATAAGTCTATACAATAACAACAACAACAACAAGCCTTAAACCCACTAAGTGAGGTCGGCTATATGAATCAGTCGTCTCCATTGTGTCCTATTATGTGTCAAATTCTCATTTAATTCAATTATACTAAGGTCATTTTTTTATACATCTTAACCAAGTCTTTTTAGGTCTACCTCTACCTATCTTAACATAAGGTAAATCTAATGCATCTACTCTCCTAACCGGGTCATCGAACGGCTGACGATTTATGTGGCCAAACCATCTAAAGCGACTCTCTCTAATCTTATCTGCCACTGGAGCTAATTTTTCCCGAACATACTCATTTTGCATTTTATCTCTAAAAGTAAAGCCACTCATCCACCTAAGCATCCTCATCTCTGTAACACTTAACTTAATCTTATGCTTCTCTTTTATTGGCCAACATTCTGCACCATAAGTCATTGCAGGTCTTACCACCATCTTATAAAATTTCCCCTTAAGTTTTACATAAGTCTATGACTCCACAAAATTAAATTAATATTCTACTAGGCTTCATAAGGTGTATATGAAGAGACTAAATTTTATATAAGGAAAGATATATTAGTTTATCTGTATCACCAATTGAGAATGAAGGTAGCAACTCATTCTATAGATGAAGGTTATATGTGGAGAAAGAGATGGTATTATTACTACTTCACTCTACTGTTGGTTAGCAAAATTCATTCCCATCTCTTTCTCTTTTATCTCTTTTCTTATGACTATAGATGCCTTATAATAATTGATTTTTTTCTTCTTTTATGGATGAATGTGAAATGGGTCTGAATATATTTGAGTTTGACAACCATTAAACTTTTAAAAAGTGTGTGAATTAATTTTCAGTTAGTAGTTGTTAATCTTAAAAATCAATTATGAATGGATCATCACCTTGGTAGCAACCAATCTTGAAAATTAAAATCAACATTTATCTAAGATGATTAAAAATATTTAAGCTTCTTGCATATTCATCTCAAACTTTGATTTTGAATTTATGATATGCTTTTTTAATGGTTGTCTAAAAACCACTCTGTGTGACACTTTCTTTGATTAGTGAAGTTTAACTAAAATTTCTAGTATTTTAGTTCATTTATAGAAAACTTGTTATATCTTTTTATCACAAATTTTTTTTTATAATAATGTTGTTCTTTGATTCTAAATCTTCACCTGCCAAAAAAAAAATAATAATAATAAAAATAAAAAAAAATTAAAAAAATTCTTTACTTACCATGCAATGCCATATATATATATATATATATATATATATATATATATATATATATATATATATATATATATATATATATATTTGAAACGTCTAACTTACATCAACTTTATTGCATACTATTCTTCAAAAAATATCAGTGTTGGATTTCATAATAGCTCCTACTTTTATAGTGGCTAATGGAATAAACTTGATGTAATTTTGCTTTTGTGAGTTAGCATAATACTTATTGAAGTCAATAGATAACTATGTGATATTACAATATTTAATGCATAGAGTCAGTGAACTTTATTCTCCTTAAGTTAACCAATACATTTTTTATAGGCCTTAAAGGCTAAACATAATTAAAAAGAATTTGTCCTATAATGGTAGAATTTAAGACCCTATAATTGAAGAATCATATAATACTGACAAACACAATTAAATTGCTAAGAGAGCTTTTTCATCAACATTTTTAAAATTCTATTTAGTAATTATCTTATGAATCTTTGAATCTCCTTGTCTTCTTTCATCAAATCTTGTTAGAATAGAACAATTGTATCTGAATTCTCCAAAGCCTAATGTTCTTTGAATTATTGAGCATCTCAAATCAAGCTTTATGGCCATTGTACATTTCATAATCTTTCTTTGATAGTAATGTCGTTAAGATAGAACATTAGGCAAAGCTAAATAATGATACATACTAAATATACTAAAGATCATAACTACATGACAAACAAGTTTATATGATTCAATAAGATTAACTTATATTCATAACTACATAAAGATAAAATATTTTAATAAGCTTCTAAATGGATAGTTAAAGAGATTATATTTTATATAAATAAGGTCAAACATACTTTCTTTATTTATGCCACTTATTAAAGGAGAACTCAACCACCTATTTCAATGATGGAAGTAGGTATAATAGAGATGATGTTTTTGGCATTGTTATTCTAGTTCAATGAAAAGCTAGCCTGTTCGATGAAACTTAAAACTAATAATACCTTATTCTTCTTAAAGTAGATCTTCCTGTAAACATCTTGAAAACGATCTCTTCTCTATGGGCCAATAGCCCTCTTTTAATGTCTCTCACTTTAATCTTTAGTTTTTATGATTATGGTTGCCATACAACTAATCATTTCCCATTTTAGTAAGCAAGTGAAGTGGTAGGTGTGAATTTAGCTAGAATTTCATAATCATTAATTATAGAAATTTAGTTTGAATGGATATTGACTTTACTTGTACTAATTGTAATTTTTAAATTTAAAAATTTTTGAAGCTAATTAATATTAATTAGACTCCACACCTAAAATTATATAAAAAATGATCGTGCTCATTTAATCATCTTGCTTCATATTCCATGATTATCAACTACTCATTCAGAAAAGATTTGTCTTATGATTTTTACTTTAATGACAAGTCATGATGTAAGCATCTTATAAAGATTAATTGATTTAAATGATCATGAATGAGTTAGGTCATTGCCAATATTGATTTCAAAATACTTGATTCAATTATTCAATTATAAAGAGAATAAATAAAAATATATAAATTTATGAGATGTAGATTCCACCATGAGCAATGCTTTAGCCTCCCATAAGTTTAATATATAACCAACACGACAAAAAACATATAGATTTTAATGTATTATATGTTTACGATTTTATTTATTTCTTTGTGTTGAATAAATATTAAAATTCGATGACTAAAATTTTACTCTCCAAATATCGTAAACATCCTAGACTTAGGTTCTATTTGGGATAGCTATAGCTATATGAAAAAAGTAATGAAGTTGATGCAAAAGTTGTCAACTAATAAAGGCTACTACAATTTTTTTTTTCAAAAGTAAAACCACACTTTTTTGGCTGCCACCTCACTTAGTCAGGTCAAGTTAGAAAACACAACTTTTCTATCGTAGATTCTTCAAAACGTAGCTCCATAGTAATTTGCCAAATGCCTAGAGTGGTGTAGTTTGAATTACATTGTAGGCGGAATGTCACCCCAAATGGGGCCTTAGTGACTTATTGATCTAGTATAATTATGCACTAAAGAGAATAAGTTTTCAAATTTATAGAGTGTGATGAACCTATTGATGGAAGTACCCTACTAAATTCTATAAATACTGTCATATGAGAGAAAGATAATTTGATATTAAGGTGTTTAGTTATGTTATTTTATTTAGTTTATCTCTAATTTAAAGGAAATAATGAGAATTATTTAAGCTAGACTCAATAAATCTCAAAAGTTATGTTGCTTACAACTTAGTCCAATATGTTAAGGTATTTAAGAGTATTAGGTTCAATTTCAAGTGAAATAGATAAAATATACAATGATGTGAAACTTTTAAGCAATTGCCCCTCTCTTATAGGCTTAAGCTTTTAAATTAAAAATAGGTTCAATTATTAGTGTATTAGAATTAGTTTTGATTTCTTTTAGTTTACATTACCTAAGTGGTATTAGAGTTGTTAGCTAAACTAGAATCAATTTTTTCATATGATTTATAATTCCAATGGCTCTTGGCAACTTCAATTATTCTCTATTTAGGAAATGGTACATTCAAGTAGTTTTCATATGATTTGGTGCATGACATTTGATAATATTAAAAAAAAATCTTTATTAGGAATGAGGTGATATTTTGATGTAGAGATATCTCACATGATTAAGAAGTTGTTAAAGCACGTGCGAGTGTTAAGTTTACTCCCACATTTGGTTTGCGAATAGTATGCTTATATATAAACATTAAATGATTTTTCCATTCTCATTGACTTAAATTTTTAGTCATAAATGACTTTGATTAATATAAGTGTATCAAAATTTTAATTCTTTTTTATTTATACATACCGACATAATTTATCTCATTAAAATACTTTGAGAAATCTGTTTTCCAGATAGACTTAGACTTAGTTTGCCTTTGGGATGGTGGTCTGATGCAATGTGAAATGTTGCATAAGCGTTGTTTGGGAACTTGTATATTGGCTGCATACCCAAAAATTTGAAATAGATTAGTTATATTTTTCAATCTGATTTAGTAGAATCTATTGGTAAAAAAGCTGCGCTTCATTTTATTTATATATATATATATATATATATATATATATATATATATATATATATATATATATATATATATATATATATATATATATATTATAGCTTTTAAATCAATTTCTTCTATAATAATTCTATTATTATATATTTCGTTTACTATAGCTGCCCTAATAGACCCTTAAAACTTATGATTATTTTGTGTGCAAAGGCTACTCATTGATCCAACATGCTATGAAGAAAAGGACATCGTCTTGTAACTGATTTCCATTCATATGCTTTTGAATAGAAATATCACTGCTAAACAACAAAGCATACAGAAGTTGCAATGATTTTAATTCAAATAACCCAACTCTTATAATGAGTAGAAAAAATTTACATGAATTTTTATCCAAAAAAAATATTAAAAAAAGATTTTAATTATGTATAAAAATATTAATATTGATTATTGTTTAATTTAATTATCAAATTAATATAACTATTATCATAAAATATTTTATAATTTAATTTAATTTTTGTTTATTTGCATGCAATACTCTTAGTATTCATAAAAAATTATAACAAATTGCTTTTAACTCAATTATGTTTGGAGTGCAATAATGGCGATCTTTTGTTTACTCATAGGTCAGCAAAGGTATTAAAAAAATGTTGGCCCTCAATTAACAATACTTCGGCTCAAAAAAAAAAAAATGCAAAATATCTTAGTTTAATGATTGAGAATTTTGACTTTCAACTAAGAGGTCGTAAGTTTAAGTCTTTACACATATATTATATGTATGAGTTAGTGATTAAATTTGTTCAAATATTTCAAAAAAAAAAAACAAAATTAATTCGGATAAAAATCTCATTTCTGGTGCTCCTCAATTCTCTCTGAGTCTTTCCTGGCCTGACAACAATATTTTTTGTTTGATATTCTATGTGACTTAATATAATTTTTTATTAAAATTTTATCAAATTTTAATATTCAAATTCAATCACATACAAAGACATAAATTAATCATCTAAAAAAAAAAAAAATGTGACTGTTACATGAAGATATGTGCATATAAATAAATAAATATTGTATTTCAAATCCTCATCTTTTACATATTTACATATTCTTTGAAAGAAAACTAATAAGACAACATAATTTAATTAAAACAATAAGCTTTATTAGTCATGCTAATTAATTGTGATTTTATTGTCTGTTTTATATGATCATAAATAATTCATTATTTTACACATACGATAGAGGAAAGTAATAAATAATTTTGCTCACTCATGTATATTATATTGATTGTCCGTGCCAGCACGATGTTTGTTGATATTAATTTAATATTTTGACGGATAGGTTTGTATTATTTGAGAAAAAATTGTCATCTCAATTGATGGGCGAGAGTGACTGAAAATTTCTTAGGTCATATTCAATTTTTCTTCAGAGCGAAAACGTCTATTCGTACTGGTGAAGAAGTTAAGTGAAGATCCGATATATATGAGTGATGAATATTACGTAGTGCCTGAGATTATTCATGATCGTCATCTCTGAGTAAAGAGTATTAGGTGGATACCCATTTCATAGAAAAAAAGAGCATCTTTTTGATGATTGGAGTACATACTTTCGCTTTGATGACTGATGACGAAAACAAAACTCTAGTTAAATATAAGCAAATTTAATTTTTAATGATTAAGAATTTAAATTTTTAATAAAAAATCTTAAATAAATAAATAAATAAATAAATAAATATATATATATTATATGTGTAAATTTATTATTAATAAATTCAAATATAAAAAAATTCAAATTTCATAATAATAATAATAATAATAATAATCATAATAGACTATTCCTTATCGTCTAGTTTTTTTGTTTTCATTTTGTTGGTATTATTCGATGGTGGGCCACCGCCATACCCGACTAAAAGTGGCGAACAGCGACCTAATTCGTTCCTTTGCCTCTTGGCCCCCAACGGCTATTAGAAAATAGGAAATATAAAATAATGTAGGACCACCAACGGCAGCGTATGAATATTTTCATTGCTCATGCTTTCCACCTTTTTCTTGAAAATGAAAAGAATAAATTCTATTTAATTATTAATATGATTTTATTTTAAATGTGAAAATGGCGAGTGATTAGGAGACTTAATCTCCACCCTATGAATTTGAGCTTGGACATTTAAAAAATGATGCATTGGCATGCATATTATATATGCTTATATATGTACATATATAATGTCTAATTTTTATTTATATTTTTAAAAAAAATTTAAAAGCTAAGCTCAATTTCATTCCATAGAGAATAATCAAAAGTTACAAGACGGTAATCTTTTTCAAGACTGAAAAAGGGATGTGAATAAAAGATACAACTGAACAAATGCGAAAAAAAACAACCAAGACATAAATATTGTATTGGGAGGGCCTCAATCTAGGCCCATCCCAAAGACTCAGAGACAAATTTCATCAACTAGTGATGATATCACAAGCTAATAGAAGGATCATCCACTACATTGAAAAATTCATAGAAAAAGACTTACAGAGATGGCACTCCGATGATTACCAAGCAAGCCCTTCAGGGATCTACTTTCGGAAGATAAATGCTAGTATATGGGCCATGAGCATCGCTTGTAGTATATCCCAAGGTTGTAGCTAGGTCATCCAAGAAGTAGGCCGCAGAAGTGCAGCAGAAAATCCACCGTAAATGAGCTAGCTTGCTACTCCAAAACCTCATCATCGTCCGTTCCAAAAAGAAAAAAATTAGTTGCGACAGGAGATCTGAGTATCAACAAGAAATAATAGCCATGGTAGAGAGGGGACAAACCTAGTTCCTAGAGCAAGTAGTATAGAGAAAAATTTAAGCATGAACAAAATTTGATATTCTCCATCTTTCCAAAATATGAGGGACATGAGTAGGCCAAGAGGCTTTGAACTTCCATCTGTACAACTTGTTTTTTATTTTTTCAATCCGTACTAAAAGGGAAGAGGCTTCACTAGAATGAAGTATGTAATTCCTTTCTCTTTGCAGAACATATACAATAACAACTATGATTAGATAATGCAACCTTTTTAAGTCCTTGTGGTCAAGAGTGGCAGCGACATAGAGTATATGTTGCATCGTGGTTTACATAAGCAAGAACTTCCCATTAGGGAACAAATTTCTCACCAAACTCATAGTACTTTGGCATTCAAAAAATAGATGGGAGTGCGATTCCTAAAAATTATTATAGAAACAACAAGTAACAGTAGATCCTAGACCTCTATTAGCTAGAACATTTGAGGCTTTAAGCCATCCTATATAAGTCATCTAACAAAAAAGGGCATAGTTAATTGCATGCCCCTTGAACCCAATTTTTCTAGACCAATCCACGCTTGGAAAGCTCTAGAAAAGAACATTCTTAATGGATTTGTTTGAGGGAAAATTTTCTTTTCCCCAAAGAACAACATATTTACCAGATCTCAAAGAGATACTAGGAATTAAATTAAATCAATAGAAGTTCCTCTGCATTAACCTTCCAGGGATCGACCAACATCCATTTATGATAATATCAGATAAGTATGTAGAAGCAAGCATGTTGAAGATTTAAAAGAAATTTGAACCTAGACTTTCAAATAGGGAATTCCCTTTACACCAAGGGTCAGAGAAGAGAGAGGTGGAGGAACCGTCCCCAATTTGGATGGAAAGTTGATCTCTAAAATGAGTAGCAACAAGTTTGAGTTCCTTCCATAAAAGGGAAACACGCAAAGGGTGTTTATTCCATATGGACACGTATTTGTTAGTACACCAATCTGCTAAAAGGGTTAATTTATTTAGAATTTTCTAAAGGATTTTGACTTTGGAAAGAAGATTGATAGTTTAAGTAGAAATGAGTCTAGTTCCTCCTTAATCCTTAGGCAATGCAGTATTAAACTAAGAGATGAATGTAGCTTATTTGGTTCACCACTATGGTAAGAAGACTTTGCTATTAAAGAAGAGATTTTCCAAATAATCTTTAAGAATGGCCATAGATCTGAACCAATAGGCAAATAACTTATTAACAGAAGATCTCAGTAATTGGAATTGGTCTCCATAAAATAAGGATTTGCACTTCCAGTTTGCTAACCAGAAGAAAGGTTTATCAAAAATAGGGTTGAAATATGTAGATTTAAGATAACCACAAACCAATGGTATTCAAAGATATTTAAGAGGAAAAGCCTCTTGCTTAATATTGATAATTTTACAAAATAGCTCAATACTAGTAGCTCTCTTTGACAAACAGGCTAGAGATTTATTGCCATTCACCTCCAGCCCCATATATGCTAAAAGGATGGAAAGATTATGTTTAAGAGAATCATCAGTTTTGATATTTGCTTCTCTTGTAGAAGATCATCAACAAACAATTGATGAGAGATGTGACAATGTCCTTTGGTAAAAGGATTTATCTTTTGATAGATTGACTTCTATTAAAAAGGCAAGAGGAGTCAATTGCCAATGGAGAAAGAGCGATAGAGGGCAACCCTGTTTAAATCAATTAGAAAAGTTAAAGAGACCCTTGATTTCACCATTTAGAACTACATAAAATGGAAAATTACGGATACATGCCTCAGCCTATTTGATAAAAGTTGGAGGGAATCCTTTAAGCTTGAGTCTGTGAAGAAGTGAGTTACGATTAACCATATTAAAGGCTTTATAGAGATGAAATTTAGCTATGAACATATCCTGCTTATTGTGGGAGGCAAACCAAATTTCATGCACTAAAGCAACGTTGTGAGCTATGTCTCTTTTAGGTATGAAAGATGATTGTGCCGATTGTACAATGGAAGGGAGGATCTTTTAATCCTGTTAGCAAGAACCTTTGTAAGGACTTTATAGAAAGTGTTACAAAAAGAAATAGGTCTGAAGTATGCAAGAAAGTTTGAGTGTTCAATCTTGGGAACCAGTGCTTGAACATCTTTGGGAGTTTTTGAGTTTTAAAAAAAAATGTGCTACTAGAAGAAATTGCTTACCAACTAGATCTTAGTTGTGAGTGAAGAATTTTGGCTTAAAGCCATCTAGCCTCGGTGTCTTATTTTCATTGATGCTTTAGAAAGCAGAAAAAAAATTTCATGGTCAGTAATTATCATGATCAAATCATGAACCTGATCAAAAGAGAGTGTGTTGCCCACAAGAATATCCTAGATGATAGGAAGATTGTACTTATCATTATTAAAGAGAACATAATAGAAGCTACAAATTTTCTCCACAATGGTATTGGTATTTGATATGAAACCTTGTGACGTATGTAGTTCTTTGATATGGTTGGAGTTTTTCCTCTCTTTGATAAAACAGTAAAGAACTTCAAATCATCATCAGAATTGGTGATCCAATGCGATTTAGCTCTCTGTTTAACCCACATGCTTTCTTTATTAATCAAGTTATTGTATCTTGCATTGATATCTTTAACATCATGAGCAAGAGTAACATTTATGGGATCACTGTTAAGCATATGCAAGAAGTATCTTAGTCCTTCTTGAGTGCAACAATTTGTTGACTTAAAGATGAGGAGTCCCAAGTTTGTTGTTTGAGAGCTTCTTTAGTGTTCTTAAGTTTTTTTTGAAAGCACATAGAGCGGGTCTCCAGAAACAAACATTTGCCAAGCCCTTTTTGTGACTTTAATGAAATTAGCATTTATGAATATAAATCTATGAGATGTGGGGACCAAATTTTGAAGGAAAGTTATAAGAGGAGAATGATCCGAAGAAATAGAAATTGGTATTTTGTAAAAGGAAGTAGGAAAGCTTTCCAACCATTTCATTTCATATTACACAAAACCCTATCAATCCTAAAGTGGATTGAGTTTTCAATTTGTTGGTTAGACTAAGTATAGAAAAGACTAGTGCTGGGGAGATCAATAATCCCATAATTATGAATGCATTCTCTAAAATTAAAGGTCCTATTTAAAGGGATAGGGTTACGTCGACTTTTTTCATTACTGCAAAGAAAATAAAACTTCCCATGATGACCCATAGGGCCTTCATTATGGAAGCAATCTCTCTTAAAGAGTTATAAAGAAGAAGTCTGTCTTGAGCATCATTATGTGCACAGACACATGTAATGAAAAAGAGTCAGAGCTATTATAAAAAAATTCACCATGAATGAATTGAACAGAAATTAGTTTGGGTGTGAAGGAAACACATTTATTGTTCCATTTGATCCAGATTCAGCTACTAGTAGAAGAGTCAAAGTTATTGAAATTGTCTTCATGAGGAAATAAGTTGAGCTTTCTCATGAGAAGTTGATCACTTAGGACATCTGAACTTAGCTTTGTCTCTAATAGATAAAAAAAATTCATACGAAGTTCCTTAATAACACTTAGACAATCATTGATTCTACCCTCAGCTAGTAAACCATAGACATTCTAACATCTAATAGAAGGAAACCACATAGCTAGGAGAAGGAATTCGAAGGCTTCTTGCCTTCTTGTTGTTGGTATTTTGGGTTGCACTGGTTTGTGCTGAGAAGGATTTTGATTGGTTAGATTTTTACAAGGCTTTTCGAGGAGTTTGATTCAAATTCTCAGAGAGTCTATTAGCTTTGGAAATGAGTAAGGGAAATTATAGCTGAGCGAGTAGTAACCTGAACAGAGGAGATAGAGTTATTAAATGGCTCAGTAAAATTTGTTGTGGCTTGATCTATAGCAGGGGATCGAGAAATTCATCATGAGAAGGGGAGTATATAGGGGGTTGGTTGAGATTGTTTATGGCTAAATTTGGCTGGGTGGAGAGAAGTTCAGGTATTTCCTGATGGGATTTATTATGGTCCTCAGAGTCAAGAAAATGAAGAGATGAAGGAGGAGGTCAAGATATGCGAGGAGGAGGTCTGCTTCTGCTGCGTTCTTGGAGGGTAGATTTTTTTTTTTGCTGGGTTTAATGGAAAAGAGTTGTCTTCATGTGAGAAAAACAAGTATTTTGAGCAAGCTTTGGGCTTCCAATTATAGATTATTTCTTGCCAAAACTTAAATTCATTCTTAGCAATTGAAATAAAATCCAGAAGAGAAGAGGATGGAGAAACTTGAACATATACTCTAGTAAATGTAATTCTTGATTTGGTGGCTGTTAGATTGTCCACAGTGAGAGGAACAACCACCATGATAGCCACTTTAGAAAACCCTGATTCATTCCAACAGCAAAAGGGGAATTTGACAATTTAATCCACAGAAAAATTTTCCAAATTTTTTGTTTAATGAGTCAAAAACTCCAAGTCCACTTCTAGAAAATGAAGGGTATGCCATTGAGAAAACATGGTCCATTGTCCCACATAAGGTCGTAGTCTTCTTGCCATGAAAACTTGAACAAAAAGAAGTCTCCTTCAAGTGTGAGGAGTTCAAGGCATCCCTTAAATCTCCATTTCTCCTTTATAGCAGTAAGGAGGGAGCCGTAGAAAGGTCTTTTACCTATGCCAAGTCCAACTAAGGATAGTTTCCACTTTTTTGGTCCATCTCTTAGTTCCTCTTTAGTGAAATTCACTTCAAAAGAGTCAGAGGGGTTGAAGGAGAGAGCATAAGATTTGATTTTCTAATTTTGAGAAAGGAGTAAGTCTTTCCAATTACAAGAACTTGGAGGAGGAGGATGAGGGGAGGACTTGTGGGGCTCAACAAGATAGGGGAAAGAGCTTAGAGGTGACTGCCCTAAAATTGAGCTAAAAGGCAATGAAGAGGAGAGAGGAGGAAAAACAAATTATAAGTAAGGTCAAAGTTCATGGAAAACCCATAACCCAAAAAAAAAGGCCAGAGGGAACAAAGAAGCTTTGTCCTAAGTTAGAGAAAAAGGAGCCAGGAGTAATGGGAAAGGGAGAAATAGAGAAGGAAACAAAAAAAATGGAAGAAGAGGAATGTAGACCTCCGGCATTAGGCCGAAAGTTAGGGAGAGGGAAAGGAGGAAGGACAACACCAAGGGGAGAGGGGGAGGAGGAGAGGTACCTTGAGAGAAGGATTCGAAAGCAATTGCCATTGATGTTCGGAGAGGAGGAGAAGAACATAACCCTAGCCTGATGTATAATATCTAAATTTTAATATGCATAGTACTCAAATCTTTAACATCACATCAAATATATCACTTATATTATTTTTTTAAAAAAGAATAAAAGTGATATATTTTATTATGATGCTAAAGATTTGAATATTATGTATATTAAAATTTTAGTATTAGACATATAAATATATAAAAAATTATATAATATGCATGTAAATGTATCATTATTTAAAAGTTCAAGAAAAAATATATATATATATATATATATATATATATACATAATATTTAATAAAATTAATATTTTTTATTCAAATTTGCTTTGAATGTAACTTGAAATTGATCAATTTTGAATCTAAATCTAAACTTAGGTTGAGGTAAAATTTAGTTAACTGATTTCAAACAATGCATGACATCTAAAAATCTTAAACAAGATTATAAGTGGAAAGGAAATAGCATTTAATGTTAAATAGCTAGGTTTACTTTCCACATTAATCTTATAAGTATTGAGCTCCATGGAGATCTATAAATAAAATCCAATTCTAAATGAGCATTTTGAAATCAATTCCCAAGGATGGCTATTTCATGCCAAGTTTTAACACTATTATTTTTATGACTTCTTGTATAGTTTAGACATGCATATCTACTTATAATACACTAATAAAGATTACTTTATGCTTTGAATTCAAACAAGTAAAATTCTATGAAGCTCTTATAAATTCTTTTTGCTTAAATGAATCAAATATAAGAATTTAAAGTAGTATAAATATGAATTGTTTAAATTTTTTTTTTAAATTAAAAAAATTTGGATTGCTTAATATTAAAATCAATGAAGCTTTAAATTACTGTGTTTTTACACTAAATTGCTGATGTGTCAAATTTGATGAGCCAATTAGCTATATTTAAGCTAATCATAACTTTACTTGTGAAATGGTGAGTCAAATAATTTTAAAAATTTAATTTAATATATGCTTAAAATAATTAAATTCAAGGTTTTAATTTATAAAATTCCAAATAATATAAAATCATATTCCTCTCTCACCATCTCTTCTCATCTTTCTCTTACTTTCATTGATGGAGGGTGGAGAAGGAGTTTCAAATACTCAATGTGTGGAATCCTGGTCATGCTTTCAATAATTGTTTTTAATAAATGATTACAAACATCCTTCATGAGAAAAAGTCTACTAAGTCTAGCCTATTTATAATGAAAAAAAGTAAGGTATTCCAAGCATTAATCCAATATATCTCTTTCAAAAGATTACATTAGTATGTATATATTTGTTTAATACAATCTATGAAATCAATTCATTTTTTATCTCTTCAACTTCCATAATAAATTTTAGTTGATTCATGCATACTTCAAGATGAAGTTCTCTTTCTATTCAATGGATGTCCAATGGCCATGTCTTCCATATAAAGTATCTTTAAGTTTAAAGCCCAAGCGTTAATTGCATGTATGTCTAAATCATTAACATGACTAGCCATGACTTCACATTTTCATATCACATATGTTGTCTAGCTTGCAAGGTGGATGTGGTAGTGAGGTAATGATTTTGCTTAACTTATAGAGGAAAAGCCTAACTTACTTGAAATTTAATATGTTAAGAGTCTCACTTCATATAATTATATTATGTAAATTATTTCTCAATAATTTTTACAATAAAAAGGATAAATCTTTGAAATAAGATGATGATTCAAGAATATAAAAATTCACTCATTGTCTTGCATCATTCTTTTTTTATTTTACCACAAAATATTTTATTCATTTTGTGATTCCATTACTATAATTCTTTGAATTCATATTTTTTTTCCTTTGTTATAAGAAGTTGATCCAACTATTGAGAATACTTTACTTGACCTCTAACTCAATTTTAATTAATTAATTAACCTTAAGATTGTTTACACAATAAGCTTATATGTATACTTTCATTTTGAGGGAATAACTCATTCAAGTCCATTCCCCATATTATACATTGACATGTTACCTTATAAAAAAATTAAAATTACATTAGGATAAATGTTTGATATTGTAGATATTTTCTAGACATTGTTTCTATATTTAATACCATAATAAAACATGGGCTGGAGATTTATTTATTATATTCTAAGGTCTTACCTCATCACTGGCTTTTGTATTCACTTGAATGAATTTCATTTAAGAATCTTTCTAGTTCATTCTCTTTAAACACATCAAGTTAATTGAATTTATTGACTTTTTAAATAACTTAATGATTGACTTTGATCCTAAATTTCCTTTGTTTAACTAAGGGTAGAATTTTTCCATCATCAGACACATTAATAAGGGATCCATCTAATTCATGAGGCCTCCCTTTCATTTTTTATAACCTCCACTTCATTGATACTGAGATTAGTTGCTTAAAGGCTAGTCATCCATCAAGTTTTTTATTTTTAGAAAGCATATAGATGAGTTGATTGGGTACTATTAGGATGTGCTCAATCTTGAAGTATTTAAATTATTCAATTTCTATCCTCACTTTAAAAAGATATCTTATAAGATTTCTTATAGAATTTAAATTTTCCATTAGTTTTGTTCCCTATTAGTTGAAAACCTAAGAGGATGATTGGATACTTTGCTCCAACTTTAACCACAAAGTATAACCTTATAACTAAAGCCTCATACTTATATTAGTTGTTAGTCACCCATAAGCTATTTTTTAACCACATGTAAAAATGGAATACGTATTATTTTTTAAGAAAAAAAAACCAATTTTAATATCTTTTTATCCTAACATTCATCTATGTATATACTCCATAGTGAGGGTCTGTTTAGGGAAATTATAGCTTTTTGTAAAGTTAGTTGTAAAGCTATTATGGGGAAAGCAACTTTTTGAAAAGATGTTCTGCGTGTTACAAATAATTTTTAAAAAATTCAAATAACAACTTTCTGACAGCTACCACACTCTAATAGCTTTGATTCACAAAGCAGCTTTTCACCATAAATCATTTTTAAAGTGGTGAAAAAGCTGGTAGCCAAACGTAGTTAAGGTAGCTTTCTAAAAATAAAAGCAGCTAGAAAGCTATGACAAATACACCCTAAGTCTTTTTGGTCATCTATTTTTAATGTTTTGGTCATCTATTTTATAAGTCCTTGATTACTATTCTTGGTATGTGTGTAATCTAAAACTCACTTAACACTAAAAGCCCTTTCTTTAATATTTTAAAGTGATCAAGCTAGAAAAGTACAATCTTTAGTGAGTAATTAGTAATGACTTGGATGTTATACACCTATAAAAAGATATAAAGCAATCAAGTTATGATAATGAATACCCATTTTAGTTTTCTTAGAAATGGATACCTCAACTTAACTTGTTAAAAAGCCTTGTTTGTGTAGTAAATTGATCACTACAACTTAGCCACTTCTTGATCAATAAGTGCACAGTGTATTTTCCTATCTTAAGTTATAAAAGTATGACTTATTTAAGTTTTAAATTTATAGTGACAATGTTAAAAAGAGAAGAGTCTTTAATTGTTAGAATGTGATTATTACTTATTCTGTGTAAATTATTTTTTAAAATTTTTAATAATGGTAAGTACTTGCCCTTTGGTTTTGATAGGAGGTGGATTAGGAAAATGAGTCATCTTGTTAGTCACTATAAGTCTTTGGTAGTTCTTGGGAAAGGCATTTTCAAGATCATCTTTAGCATGTTTAGGTTCATACTGATGCCTTCTGAGGTAAGATCACAAAAATTTTATTAATTTATGGTGTTAATATTTTAACAAAGTAAGGGATAATTTTACTGAAGTATGATCAAATTGACCGCTATCATTCTCTTCAAATTCTATGGTCTTCATTTTATTTGCACAACCTACCTTCTCTTAATGATAAATTCAATGCAAAAAAATCTAGTTAAAGATCTTTGAATCTATAAAAAGGTTTATATTGCTTCATCATAGCCATCTTTAACCAATGACCTATCACCATAGCATGTTGTTCAACATGAGTCTAGTTTCTATCTAACATATATAAATGGGCCACCTAATTTATTGAAAATGATGGTTAAGCAATTCAATAGTCAATAATGCTTAAAATAAAATACATAGTAATTGAGAGAAATAAAACTCTAAACATTTATTAAATCAAAATAAATATAAATACAACATGGCTATCCTTAATCCCTAGAAAGGATGTTTAGTTCATGATGAAAGGAAAGAGAAACATAAAGCTCAATTAGTAAACATAATATAATAATTTATAAGGTATAATAAAAGATAAAACCCAAGTAAAAAAATATGTAGAACATTTTCCTTTACGCCTTGCCTTCTTACCCTTGATATCTCCTTGATAGCCTCTCTAAAAAGCTTATAGAAGATTTTACAAAACTCTTCTCTTGGACACTTCAAAGACATAAGAAAAACCTTAGAAATATGGTTGGAGAAGTCCCTCATTTCGTTCCTAAGATATGTTTTAATAGGGCTATACTAAATCTCCCCAAAATGAAATGTGTTTTTGTAAAAATCTAAGACAAGTTGTAGTAATACCTATGCCGATGTTTAGGCACCAGGATCAAGTGCCCATTGGCCATGCACTCTATATTGCATGTGCTAGGCATTTTGGATCTGACACTCAAGCTAGAAATATGTGCCTAGGCAATTAGATTTCATCTTCAATTGCACCATGGATCTCGGTTATGTGCCTACACGTTGGCTTCTCTATTTAGTTCTTGGATTTTGGTGCCTGGGCTTTGGTGTTTGGCTTCTAAGTGCCAACTTGGGTTTTTAGGTCCCTGGCTATGTTCCATGCATTAGATTAGCTCTAGATCATGTCGTTCACTCCAAAGTTAGCTTCAAATTTATTTCACATGATTTTATGTAATAATGACAACTTTTTTCTTTTTTATTATGAACCTATAAAATATTAAAATTTAAACAATAAATGTTATAAAATGTTTATAAGTACGTACAAAATATATGCTAAATACCAAGTCAAAGCTAGAAAAAATAATGTTAATCTCATGCTTATCAAGACTGACACCATGATGCAGATTTTAAAGTATAAATTATGATTTTCTTATGGTTAACTACTACAACATGCAAACATATGGTGACAACATATTTCTAAGATGTGGAAATAAATTTTTTATCTAATCTCAATAAATATGTTATATAATTCTTTATTTCATTCTTATATATTAGTTACTTTCTCTTACTATCTACCTAACATCTATAAGATAATTATTTATCACATTTTGTAATTATAAGAGTTAACAATTTTATTATGTTAAGTATATCATTTATTCATCTTCTCCATTCATTTATAAGTAAAGATAAGGGCATAAAAAGGTGTCAATAGAATAATGAGAGGCTTATAGTTATCTTAGTTTATGTCATAATGAGGAATGACACACAGATCTTTGGGGTACTTACTTAAATAATCAAGTATGATATCAAGGAATGATATACTACCTCAAGTGGTGGAGATATCACCTTATGATGGATCCAAATGTTTAATAAGGACTACGAAGTCTGATGGATCTACTTATACCAGATATCTTTCCACTGCCTTATATGGATGAAGATAAGGTTTTGTTTTCACTTGGGTTGCAATTTTTTTATGGGGCAAACCCTTGTAGTAAATTACATCCTAGAAGATAAAAATCTCATAAGAAAACTCTAAGTAAAGTAGTTGACTAACATCTTTATATATTTCAAATTTTATGTCAAAGTTGCTAAATGTGGAAGTTAGATGGGATAGTTCAAATATGAATAGTTCTTAAGAGATTTCGATGGGGAATAAGTTTGGGAGTGCTTCAATATTGGGAATCCCAGCAACTACTCCAGTTTATCCTATATTGGGCATTATATTTTTGAAATTGAAATTTATATCTAATTTAAATTAATATTTCATTTGAATGTTAGGACTTATATCTTAACAACATAAGATTATAGGAATAATTAAGAGGTGAGAACTTACACCATTAGCAAAAAAGAAATAAATAGCCTTAGAACCTAAGACTGAAAGTGCTTCACCACATGCTAGAAGCTCAATTTATTTTAATGAGGAGAAAATTAAATGTATTGGCACACTGCTACCTAAGAATGTTAACCTATCTTGACTCTTCTAGACTTATAATTACCTAGAGTGGCTATCAACTGACACCTCATGTGCTTTAAATTTATTTAGATAAGTCTCTATTAAATACAAGATTGTTGGGTAGTTAATTATTAAGAAAGAACCTAAGAGCTTAAACTCACTCCTTAGAATTTTAAGATCATGACTGGTATGAGCAATGCCTATAAATAATGCAATAAAATTTCATCTTTTATGATTTTTTTATTTGTCTTTGAGAAATTAATTTGCCAATATGCATGATAAAATTAAGTTATGGGTCAAATTAAAAGGAGATGTTCACTCAAGAGTGGCTACCCATAATGGTCAGGCTTTCCCCCATCATGTAATGAGTGAAGATGCCCATTTAAGGATGGAAAATAATATGATTCATGGTTATACATCACGAATCTATAACTTCTAATTAAGTTTTATTATTTAAGCCAAGGGCTTTAGTGTGAGGTTATGAGTTGTATTTATTTATAATTCAAGTTGATTAGTTAGGTTGGGTTAGAAAATTTAATTTCAAATGAGCATACCAAAATTTAGGACTAGCATACAACAATACATCACACTTTAAAACCTTATAAAAAGGGTGAAATTTCTAACACACCAAACCAATCAAATAAAATAATAAAAGATCAACACATTGTGGAAGAAAGAAAAAAAATGGATTGCTGAGCTCTACTCTTATATAACACAACTAGAGCTAATTATTGCAATAAGTTAATCAATGGTCATCTTCAGCTCCAAAATGTGGACACTCCATGTCAAGAGGCTATGGCACCCAAGATGGAGGGTGAATTGGGTATTTTAAAAGATTACAACTTTGTAGAGAAGTTAGCTATAAAATATGATATTAAATAAGAGCACAATAATAAATCAAAATAAATGCAAAAATATAAGGTGACAAGAGGCACAAAGATTTTCATGTGATTTAGCTAAACTTAAAAATTAGCCTACATCCACACCTAATCACCTTGACTTAGAATTCATTAAACAGAATAAGATTACAACCAATCTTCCATGCTTTTCTACACCAGAAAATTACAAACCCAACATGTACTTTCTTACACTGAGTAAATACTAATCCAACATATACTTTCATACTTGGCATGTATAACTCAACACTGTACTTTTCTATATGGGTAAATACAACTCAACACCATACTTTTGTACATGGGCAAGTATAACCAAATAAGGTACAAGAGAATAAAAGAAGAAAAGATAAAAATTATTTAACTCTTAATTTTCAAAAGATTTTGTACTGAAGTCCCAACTAAAATAATACGACAAATAAAATTGAAGAGCTCAAACTTATATTTATATTTTATAAAATTGAATGAACTTGAAAGCTTCAAAACATAATGTGCGAAAGTGAAATATGATGAGTAAAGCTCTTGCAAAAAATTTAAGTTGATAGTATTGAAATAAAATTCAACAAATAAAAATTTATAAAAGCATTCTGAAGATAAAATCAATTCAATGAAACCAAAGAGAAAATCTTTCAAATCTTTTGAAGGAAGAATGAAAAGAGATCGAGAGGATATTTTGATAATAAAGCACATAAAACTTTTCATTCAAATCAAACCAATAAACTTAAATTTTTCAAGAGAATAAGAAGCGCTTTTCTTACTCAAGTCCTTTATGTGTATACAAAAAGATCTATGAATTGAGAGTTTCTTGAAAGATGAATTAAAAAGAACTTTAAAAAATCTTTACCAATCATAAAACAAATCCTTTTTGATTAATACAACATGAATGTCAAATATTTTGAATATGAAATTTATGAAAGAGAATAAATATGAGAAGTCTTAAAGATATTATTTTAAATCAATCAAACCAAAAAAATATTTTAAATCACTTGACCTCGAATAAAAAAGTATTATAGAAAAATTTTAACCATAAAGCACATAAATCTTTTAATCCAAATCAAGCCAATAAAATCAATGATTCAAAAGATTGAAATGAAATAAATCAATACTGTTACTCAAGTCTTTGTATGTGTAAGAAATGAAATCAAACTTTATGTGAACTTTTCAAGGCTTGAAAGAGGCTTGAAATTTATGAATATGATATCCTCTTGGATGTAGATGAAGTTGTGAAGATCGGAGATGGACATAATCACCAAAGATTCAATGATTCTTCAAGCAATAGTGTTGGCCAAAGAAGAAGAAAATAAGGATGAAAGCTCTTTGCACTTTGCTTCAATCAAAACCTTAAGCAAAGTTTCAGCCAAGTGAAAAAGAGAAGAATGGAAGATGGTTGAGAGCTTTAGCACTTAGAATCCCAAAAGAGTCTCCACAATAAAATTGCAAAGATTGGCTAAATGGAGAGAGTCAAGAGAGAAGAACCTTGGATAACCATCACATTATATATAATTTACAAAGAGAGGGGTTCAACCAAAGTAAGAAAGAAAAGTTGGAGGGAAATTAAATAAAGAAAGTCTTTATTTTGATTTAAAAAACTCAATCAAATAAACCTAGATTTCATTTTGAAATTTTTGGCCAAAAAGAATTGGTATGAGGGAGAGAAAGATATGATTAAATATATTAAACAATCCAAAACTAAAATAAAAGGAAAATCAATTAATGATTTTCAACCAATTAAGAGTAAATAGAGGGAAAATATATTTAACAAGAGTTTAAAATTTGAATCAATTATCACATGCTTTAACATTAAATTCAAATTGAGTTTTTATGCATAAGTGATCCACTAAAGGGAAGAGAGAGGGAAGATGAATAAAATTAACATATAAAGCTTAATTCATTAAGGAAATTAAATTCAAGAGGGAATTAAGTTGAATTGCTTTGAATTTAATTTCCCAAGCAAGGTGATTAGCGAAGCAACATTCCAAATAGGGATTCAGTCAATGTTTAATTCTACACGATATGAGATAATCAATGAACTAGATTTGATTGAATGAGAAAAGGCAAGAATTCAAATTAAAATAAATAAAATAAATCAATTATCTTAAAACCATATTTTCAGCCAAATAACTTCCAAAATGCATATCAATCTTAATTCAATGCAATAAATCACATGTAAATAATGATAAATCAAATTGAGAAGCTTTTTAAATTAATTAAATAGATTTATTCAATGAAAAATGAATTATAAGGTGCTGACCAACAAAGATTCCATAATTCGAATTCTAAAAATAGAAAGTATATAAAATCAAGGTTTAATTAAATTTGAATTTAAAATAACATAGATTAATTCAAATTAATTTAATTAATATAAGAAAATTAAGAATAGGGGTCGACCAAACTATGCCATAGAAGAATAAATTCAAATTTGCATACATATGACAATGACAATTAATTTAAAATTCAAATAAAAAATTTTAAAAATTTGGATAAATGAGGTAAATATTATAGAAATAATTTTAATAAATCTCACATGATTTATCATTCCAAAAACTTAACAAAATTCAGCCAGAATATCAACAAGATGATAGTTGTGATATGAGAGAGAAAAATAAAATAATAGGAGAGAGAAAAAGAATAATTAGGATAATTATAGAATTATTTTATTCTCATGCAAACAATAAGTGGATATTTAATATAATTAAGCATGAAAATAATTAAATAAAGTATAAAAAATTTATCTTACTTGAAAGCACAATAGATGATAATTATACTCTTGAAAGTGAATTAGATTATCCAAAAAGGATAATTCATGGAATAATTAAAGAACAATGCAATTTTAAAGTATAAAAGAATGTGGAGAAGTCTAAATAAAATATATTGAAATGATTAAGATATTAACTTTATTTTATTGAGTTCTTATTTGCCTTATTATTATAAGTCTTAGAATATTTTCAAACTACCCCAGTCCACTTGATATGATTTTCTCGATTTAATTAAGCAAAGTTTGGTGGATTTCTTGAAACACTTGAAATAAATAATTAATATATTTAAAAAAATATATTTATTATCAATATAAATATAAATTAAGATTAACATTTATAACTATTAATGTGAATAATTTATCCTGTAAAGAAATAAATAGTTATTATTACACAAGGTTTGTTATCGTTAAATCAAATGGTGAGATACACAAGGTGTATACGCAACACTCTAAGCTTCATGGGGCCTCCCAGGTCTATACCTTCTAACTGCTGATCATCTTAAACTCCATGGTTACGATATAGTTCTAGTATAAATTAGATTTGAAATTTAAAATAAAATTTTAATTACACTTTCAAAATAAAAGTTAGTTAGAATACACATACATATAAACATACATAATCCATACAATGGGGCTTGGCACTAGGGGTAACCATGCCCAGCTGTTATATTGGGCTATGCTTGGGGAAATAACACATAGAAGTAAACTTTATAAGCTTTAAATTTATTATGGTATCCCCTTTTATTGAGCACAACCATATGTAGAAAACATCATTAGTCTAATATCGCCCTACTATCCAGTCTATGAGTACACACCCTATCATCTAGTCTAAAATATTATAATATAAAATAGAAAAATCAATCAACATATCATAATAAAGCATTGGCTTAACCTAAATCTAGGATTACTAACCTATAATCCAAAAGTGTGTGCAAAGGATTCTACAGTATGACGAACCTAAGTTTTAAATGTTTAAGTTATAATTTAAGCAAAGAATTTAATTTATTAGTAATGATAGTTTCAATTTAAGTGACAAGTTGTAGATTATGCTTGAGGTGGAACCCATTTCTTTTTCAACACCCTACTCCTAGCTTAAATATAAAAAAGTGAATTTTATAGCTTTTAATTATTTTAATGAATCATTCAATTTTAATTAAATTCTAAGTCTAAACCAAGTCTAAATGGTATTATTATTTTGTAAATGACATCTTAAGATTACAAGACAAGCTATGACTCTCATTATGACACTTATTATTCAATTTTATTCATCACTTTAATATTTCTCTTTTCAAGTAGCATTTATATTTTATAATCTAGGAAAATACTTTATTTTATTAGATATCATTTGAAAAGGTTTCACTCATGCATACATGTATGTATGCACATATTTAATCCTTGTATTAATTAAGTGTTTAAATTAATAACATGTTTATATGAAAATTCATAAAATTGATGATTTACACATATACATTTTAATATTTGCAAGTACGTGTCATTTTCTAAAAAAAAAAGTGAGGTCAAAATCTCTTTCAGATCAATAGCATTTCAATCTCGGGTGTTTAGACTATATATTTGTTAGCTATGTATATCTACATATACACATGTACTCAATGGAATATGTTAATTTATGACTTTAAATGACTATAAGTTTAAATAAAATTTAATTTACATATGTATTTCTCTTTGCATTCTCAAAGGTATGTTCTATTGTTAAACTAGAAATATGAGGTTGAAACCTCCTTCAAACTAGTAGCCTTACTTTCTTAGGTGTCTAGACTATAAATCTTAGGGATGCTTTTATTATACACATGGTAATTATATTTTGATTATCTTCATTTATTAATTTAAATTTATGTATATAATTCATGTAACAAAGTATATTTTAAAGATTTACTAATGATAATAGCATCAATAAAATGAACATGACATAAGCTTACCAGTTGAAATTTTAAACATGAATGCAAATAAATGTTCATCAAATGAATATATACAAGCTGATAAAGAATTTGATTAAGTGTCATAAAGCTATCTACTTAAACCATCAATTCCTAGGCTAATCACTTCATCATAACACAACTTAAACCCAAATAAGCTTTTACTTAAGACATTTGAATTAAAGTGATTTAAACTTATTTGAGGGGATTAGACACTCTAATGTTATCCCACAACCTCTCTATCTCTATTCATTAAGTAATTTAAAAGTTAAAAATTTTAATTTTTATGATTTAATAGGATTTTAATAATTTGTAGTGTAATTAAGCCCAAAGAGACTCAATAATTTAATTAGACATGAAATATAAGCTCAAAATTATAAAAATATCATAGAACATGCATAAAAATAAATAAAACATAATCTAAAAATTCTAATTTATTTTAGCTTATAATTTATGAATAATTAAATAAATTAGAAAAATACTAAATTATTAATTACACTCCAAATAAACCAAATCATTTGGGGCTTCATATTTCATTAGAAACCACTTTGTAGCTGGGCACAAAGAGTGGTCAATTAAAAATTTTAGAGATCAAATTAATTAGTTGTGAATTTTCTAAATCTTTGGCCCCTTAAGGGGCAACTAACCCAATTAGTGTGCATTTTGGGATCTAGCTAAGACTAAAGGCTTTAGACATTTTTTATGGGTTATGGTGTTAAGAAAGAGTTATTGAACACCCATACACTTATTTTGACACTTGCATAAATTTTAATTTTAAAAATTAGGTTAATTACATCATTAAGCAACCAAAAATCACATTTCTTAATCTACTCACCCAATCGATATAAAATAATTATGGAAAATAGAGAACATTATAAGAAATGTTTTTCAAAAATTTTAAATAATTTAAATGAGTAAATTAACTTTAATTTCAAAAATACCCATTTACACAAATGCTAATTACTCTTTATCTAATGGATAAAAATTGAGGCTTTTTTTTTAATTGTCCTTTATTCACTAATTCTAGAGAGTATTTATTTATATTTTTAAAGTTTTCTATAATTTATTATGACTTTTTAAAATTTTGGCTATTTAATCCTAATTAAAATACATTTTAATCAATTTCACAGCCAGTGGTTGAGTAAGGCAAGCTTTATGCGTGACGTTGTGAGATTAATTATTATAACCATTTTACATGGCAGCTAATTGGATTGTAGAGGATGCTTTTTTATTTCATCGATCGAACAAGTCTGATTAATCTAGTGGTTATAAATGATTAAATTAAAAAAAATTATTGTGAAATAATCTTAGCCATTCATTTTAATCATTTAGAATGAATGGTGTATAATTGATATTCAAGCCCCAATTAGAGATAGAGATCATCTAGCTCTTGCTTCTTGATCCAAGCCAACTAATGATCAATTTCAATTAAAACTAACACCAATAAGATTTATGAAGAAAATTTAATGGATCCTTATGGCTTGATTCACATAAAATAAAAAAAAATCACTTCATACAAGGCGAACACTTATGGGCATATCTATGATTTGGAAAGGTTACCTCACTAGAGTTAATTTCTAGTGATTTCTTGAAGAGAGGCCATGCTAGAAAGATGGCCACTTGCTTCCCCGCCAATATTTCCCTAGACCGAAACTCCACCATTGCTTATTAGTGTTTGGTTTAACATTGACATCTCATGCTTAAATCAAGTGGCTTGATTTGTTTAAGTTTTATTGAGTGTGGTGAAGATGTGGGATGGTTTAATTTAAGACTTTTGAAGTTTGGTATGGGTGGATGTTTAAGACATTCGGGATGAGAGAAAGCTTGGTGTCATTAGAGTTAGGATATAAGAGGAGCTCTACAATTTTAGGAGATAGGCTCTAAGTGTATTATGAAGCTTTGTGTGTGAAATGAGAGTTTTAATTGGTGTATAGAGCTCTCCTCTTATGAAACACCAAGCATGGGTAGTCAATTGGGTAGTAGGTGGAGCTCAATTTGGGTTGGGACTAAAGAGGTGGATCTCTTTTACTAGTTGGGAAGATTTTAGGTACATTGGTGAAGTGAATAGCTAAAGGTTGGTGAACCTAGAGATATCCAAGGTTAAGTGACTTCATCTTGGTCAATGGCTAAACAAAACAACCTTAAGTTAGCTGGGTTTATTTAGGATAAGCTCAAGGCATGCTAAGGGGTTCTAGTTTGGCTAAAGGGAGGGTTTGGATTTAGCTATTTTGAGATTTTGTTCTATTTGAAACCCTTGGCTCACTTGATTTGGACTAAACTAGGTTCACCTTGAGTTTAGTCTCTAGGTCCAAGGATCCAATTTGTCAATTTATAATCAAAAATATATTCAAATGAATGTTGTGTGTGTGTTGAAGAACATGGTTTAGTTTTATTGACTCAGAATGGAATTTTTCTCAAATTAGTTCATATGGGTTAGGTCAATTGGTCAAATTGACCTAATTGGGTTATGGGTTGTGTTCAATCATCAATTTAGGATAATTTGAATGTATTGATTGGGTTTAATTTAGCTTACTTTGATATTTGGCCTAATATAGATTACTTTTTACTATTCAGGTTAATTGAACCAATTGGCCAAATTGGATTGCAATTAATCATGGGAAATGTTCAATTATGTACTTGGGTGATTGTAAGGCTTTAGGTTGGTTCAATTTAGTTTATATTGGCTTGAATTTGATTTTGGCCCTATACGATCTAATTATGCTAAATTGGGTTAGGTGAGCCAATTGGCCAAATTGAATCCTAATTAGGCTTCAATCAAGTTCAAATGGTATTTTAAATGGTTTGTGTTGGTTTGATTTCAAATGATTTTGGTTAATTTTGAGTTTGGTCTCTTTAGGTCCAAATTGATAAAGTTGATTCAATTGAGATAGTTGGTCAAATTGGATATTAATTGGGTGTAATTTGGATATGGTTGGCATTTTGGATATCATGTGGTTGATTGGTTGAACTTAATTTGTATTTGATTAATGTTTGGGTCAAGATGACCTAAATGGGCCAAATGGGTTAATTTGGGTTAAGTGAGTAAATTAACCAATTTGAAGCCTAGTGAACTTTGTTTAGGTATGGTTTGGATTGTGTTTAAGGTTTAGATTTGTTTGAAATCAATTTGGTTTAGTGTGTGAGGGATTGTGCTAGTTGGGCTAGCTGGAGTCCATTAGTCCAATGGCTTAACCCTAGGGTTGATTGTTATAAGCCTTTGGGTTTGGGTATCCACTTAATCACTATAAGTGTCTAAAAGGTGCATATTGAGAGTTATATATATATATATATATATATATATATATAGTTAAGAAATAGCATCTATCTCTATTCGTCTTAATATTAGAGGATTTAACCAAATAAGACAAATATCTTATTAACAGGTAGAGTTATGTGTTTATCAGTAACAAAGGATATTACATTTAACATATTTCATCAGAGGACTAACATTGCCATGATAAAAGCTATGTTTATCTTATATAAGAAACCTTGGACACTAAATAAGGTATATTTAATGAGAAAGTTTTTTAGTTAATATGACTAATTTCCATTCCATAGCATTGCATATGTTAATGAGTCTAATATAACCACTAGTTAACTGACTTTATAGTTAAAATTGTTAACAAAGTTTGTTCATTAAAATTATTATAACCACAATAAAATTTTTTGGTTATAATTATCACAATTGTTTGCATTCAAAGTGTTTCTATAATTTAAATCTTAATAAATTTTATTACTTGATCTTAAGTGAGGCATTAGGAGAAAAGAACTAGGTAAATATTATTTTGCTACTAGTCTAAATATTGAAAGAAGAGGAATAAGAACATGATGAAGTAATGATAGAAGTATATCTAAATCTTAGAAGAAATACTAATCTTAATATCTTAGCAATACATATTGGTAATATGAAAAGACTAACAATGTGACAAAACTATCCATAGAGTAAGGGTGGATATTGTTTAGATGGAAGGATTTGTAAATATTTTAGATTGAAGGATTTATGATGTGCTTTTCTGATCTTGAATATTTATCATCTTTATAAGTTGTAAAGCTGGGCTTTTGTGATTTCTTTCATTTAACTCTATATAAATAATATATATCTACCTATTTCACCTAACATAATATTGAGGTCCAACTTATTGATGATGACCTTTTGAATATTTTGTGATTTGTTGGTATATAAATTAAAACTAGTAATGAGATTTTATAAATGATTTATAATATGAAGTATATTTCTTTTTTAAGTGGAACCTAGTCTCAATTTGGCAATTTCACCATGTCGAAGTGCATTAGCATTTTTTTTCATCATTTAATTGCATATAAAGACAAAAGTGAAAGAAGTGATTAGTGGTTGATAGCTATCATTACTAGTGTTGTGTAGAAAAAGTTCTTTATTAGGAGATTTCAAAACATAACTACAATTTGAGGTCATAATTATAAATTTGTGGCATTAGAAGTCAACAATATAAAGTGGATAGAGATCATCAAGTTGGTCAAGCATAGAAGGTGAGAAACTTTCTTTCATCAATGGTGAGCATAAGCAATAGGGGAATCATGTATCATTTTAAAGGAGAAAGGAAAAAAAATAGATAGGAAACTATTCATAAGATAAAAATTTTTAGAGTTAATTTTATTATGTTATATATCTCTAGATTAGTAGATACTATATTATTTTGCTATCACAGACATAGTCATTGAATTATTTAAAAACATTTTTGTTCATTTGCAAGGGTTCTTATATAAATTGCTTTTTCTTACTCTTACTATCATCAATATTAATAAACACATGCATTTTTAATTCAATTAACCTGATAGTGAACAATCTTACCCAAAGATTACATTAATAAAGACAAAAGTTAACGTTTTTTTTTATATTTATGATTCTTTTTATTAGACTTATAATTTCATTACAATATATCTAATATTCTACATTTGAATAATACATTCTAGTTTTAATAAAACTTAAAAAAATTGCAGACGTAGAGATTAGAACACTGATAATTATAATAAAATTTTAGACATATGCATTAATCCTTTAAAGCATAAATGATTAAAAATTACAAATTAATTATTTTAAATTAATAAAATTTAATATTTTTCAATGTATAATTAATCTTTACTCATTAGATTATAATTTCCTTAATGGCTAGAAACTAATCATATCATAGCCCATTCAGACTTATAGCGTATGATGAACCAAATTAATGGGGAGTATAAAGTAAGAGATGTGTTAATGTAGTGATATTTACTTAATGTAAAAGTAGAGATTGGGAGACTAGAATACTTTAAAATCAAACAAGTCTCAAGAGATTAGAATCAACTTGCAACTCTACTATTAAAAATAAATGAAGAGCAACCAACCCTCTAACTAGCTCATCCAAGCATAGAAGAAAGCAAGTCCATGCAAATATAAAGTGAAAACTCTCCCATTTGGATTGATCCCATCAAGAAGTATGTATAGACTAGGGAGCTAGAAGTAAGAACCAAGTATTTTAGAAGATTCAAAAGTAAAGATACACATATTTATGAGCTATTTCATCAAACTTGATGTGTATGAAAGAAAATGAACAAAATAGGTACTCATTGAAATAGATTCAGGTGAGTGTGGAAGTCATTCTAGAGGAAGAATACTCACCCATCAAATTATACAACAATAGTACTTTTGGCCAAAGCTGAGAAAGAATGATGAAAATTTTGCTAGGATTAGAAGATTGCCCCTTTGTAGTTGCAATCAATGCAACCTCTACTACTTATCACAAGTCTTTGTCCTTATGTAGTTTAGCAAATTGACTTGATATACCCTCTACCATTTTTTAGTGAGCAAAGAAGATTCATTCTCATCATGATTAACTATTATAGAAAGTGAATTGAAGCTAGACCACTCGGTAAAATAACTGGCTATATAGTTCAAAATTATATTTGGAGTAATAGTATTTGTAAGTATGGATTGAGGGAGTTCTATGAATATTAAGCAATCCATCTTAAATACACTTTACTACATCATAAATAAACTAATAGCTAAGTGGAAGCTACAAATAATAAGTCCTTAACTTGCAAAAGAAGAAAGTGGGAAGTGCTAAAGGAAAATGGGTGGAATACACTACCCATTGCACTTTGGACTCTCACGATGACTCCTTCATCTGCTAGTAGACAAACACCATTCACCTTATTACATAAAATAAAAGTAGTCTTGTTAATTGAGTATGAATTTCATAGTCAAAGGGTTTTGGTGACTGCCAAGCTAGGTTAAGAACCTACCAAATGGGAAAGGTTGAATATAGAAGCTAAAGAAACTACACTCAACCTATTTAAGGAGCTATGAATTATAGTGTCTCTCAGATAAGAAGAAACTAATAGGAGAATGGCTATGTATTGCAATTGTAACATAAGGAAAGAATATTTTAAACATGGTGAGTTGGTGTTAAAGAAAGTAGATGCAACAACTCACTAGAATGCATTGGGTAAACTCACACATACATAGAATAGAACTTACAATATCAAGAAGTAAGCTTATTTAAGATATTAGTAACTGCCAACACATTTGGGACAAGATGTGATGTGTACATAAAATGCTAGAGATTTAAAGGAATGTTTTATATAAGGTAGGCTCCATCTTTATACTCATTTTGTTTTTGTTAAATTTTAATTCTCTTTCAAAACAATTCTTCATTCGAGTGAATTCATCTAATTAAAGTGAATTAATATAATTGTATTTTTTACTTTCCCATTAATATTTTGATACCTATAAAATATGTACTTGAAACTCAAAACTTGGTGACTAAGAATTTAAACTAAATTCACCGAGTGATTTGGTGAACTATATAGACCCAAAGCACTCAACAAGCTATAATAATTTGATTTAACACTCGGGGAGCTATGAGTCGACTCGGTGAGCCACTTCCACTCTAAGTACACAAGGATTGACTCATCATATTATTAAAATTAAATCTTGGCCATTTGAACTTACTCACTTCATGCATTTCATAAAATATCTAGGGGAATATATGTAAAATACCAACACTCTGTGCAATAGGTGAATGAAGTATAGGACCAACACTCCATGTGGTTGGAGACATAAGTGTACAACCAAAAAAATGTAGTAGCCAACTACGGATAAAAGACCAACACTCTATGTGGTTGGCAAATAATGGTTAAGAGTAACACTTATAGTGGTTAGGGTCTCAAGTGTAAGACTAATACTCCATGTGGTTGGGGACTATACATAAAAGACCAACACTCAATGTAGTTGGCAAATAAATTGTAAGAATAATACCCCTTATGGTTGGAGACTTAAGAATAAGACCAATACTTTGTGCAGTTGGTGACTCAAGTGTAAGAACAACACTTTATGTGATTGGTGACTATATATAAAAGAGCAACACTTGATGAGATTAACAAATAAAGTGTAAGACCAACACTCTATGTGGTTGGGGACTCAAGTATAAGACCAATACTTCATGTGATTAGTGAGTAAAAAAGGCCAACACTCTAGAGTTAGTGACATAATATCCTCTTAATATTATGAAACAATCACTTAAAGCCATTATTCAACATCAAATATGTTTAATTATATTCAGCAAGTATATTCAATCATAATTAGAGAATATATTTATTTATATTCAAAGAGCATATTCCATTAAGTTTGATGAGTATATTCATTCAATGAGGACATTCAATTTGCTATATTTGTTTAGCGAGTACATTCATAAGCACAATAATAAAAGGATGGACAATATAAAAAAAATCTTTTCATTAAAATAAAAGTAGAGAGTTTAAAAAATTTAAATATACTCCTCTAAATCATAGATATACAAAATAAGAGAAAAGAAAATTAGAAAAATGAGCTAGTTGGTTTTGCCTTCCTTATCTCTCACTTTGGAGTGTGGCTCTAATAGAGTGAGCATGTTGTTGAAGTCCAACTACTTGGCATTTAGTTGGTCATGTTTCTCCAACTTAGCCATGATGAATTCAATGTCTTCCTTGAACTTCTACTGCAATAAGACCTTATACTCATCAGAGCTGAGAAAGCAAGATAACTCAGCCTCCTTCTAAAACTCTTGAAAGCGATAAAAAAGTTTTACATCTAACACTTTATTTTTCAAGGAGAGAATAGTCAGTTCCATGATCGCCTAATCCTTATCCTCCTCTTAGTGCTCGACTAGGTTGGACTTAGTATTTTCAAGTGAATCCTTTAATGAGTCACACTCCAACTTGACAGTTGTAAGAACTTTCATTGTAAATATAAACTCTTTGCTAAGCTCCGAGGTCGATGTCAACACCATTTCTTCAATAGTCATAGCGATGAAAGTGAGTTGCCCCATGAGAATCTCTTCAAGGATTGTGCCCATCATTTTGAAATAAATGTAGCAAGTTTGAAAGTATTTCTGGGGATAAATATAGTGAGTTCTCTTCCCTACTCCTTTACTGTCGTTTCTTCTCTATAATGCCTATAGATTAGCACCGCTAGTCTCTTCTTGGACATCTTAGGAGCAAAAATTGGCCTAGCCTCATTGGTCTATTTTTCATGGGTGGCCTCAACAAGTATGGAATCACCGTCACTTTTCTCACCTTCCACAAACTTGCAAGAAACATGACAATCTTAGGTTTAGATGAGAATGGAGTACAAACATGATCACTTTAAAAAAGTTAGTAAAAATATTGGCACATAAACAAGTAAAAAGATAAATGAGTTTCTATTATGAGTACTTAATATAAATGTGCTTAATGATTTTGTTGAATTAGAGATAATTCTTGACATTGAACATCTTACCCTCCAACTTTCGCAAAGCTCGGTCTTCTTGGTACTTGGCTCAAAAACTACTACCTTGTTGGTAGTGAAGAGAGTGGGTGCAGTCAACTCTGCTCACAATACCATGGATTTGTTGAAACAAAGCTTGAAGCACCAATTCCTCATCTTGATTGACAAGCATACAATTTTTAGGAAAACTGCCAAGAACTAGACAGTCCTATCTTTATGAACCCTTAATCGAAAAGATGAGATGAAAAAGAGTCAATCTCTAAACCAATCTCTCTTACCTCAAATTTAGAATGATGGTCATGACATCGATTATAGAATTAGGCAATGCTTGAGCAAGTATCACACCATTAAAGTTTAAGATGTCCACCCATTTAATGTAAAGATAAAATCAAAGATTGAATTGGTAGTGGCTGAAAAGCACATGCAACTCTTCTATCTTCAAAGTATTAACTCACTTATTCTCATGAGTATTTCATTGATAAGTCAGAATTTTCATAGCAATATCCATTTAAAAAGAAGGTCTTGACTTCTAGGATGATAGTTGAGGACTCATTCACCACATTTTCCATGAAGATGGAAAATGCCTTCTTCAAAGTTTCCATAACCATAGTCATAGGAGAACTTGCTATAATATGAAAAACCTAATGTGAAAGAGAAAAGTAACTCACAAGAGAAGAAATTTGCTTGCTTATAAATAAAAGAGGTAGCAAAATAAAGCCTTACCTAATGGAAATTGAAGAGATTTATAAACACGGTAAAAGATTTCTGAAGCAAAGGCTCCATATCAACCATTTAATGAAAAAACTATTAAAAGATCTCACAAAAATCTCAAGCAACACATGCCATAATAAAGAACATTTAATGAAATGCATTCATAACTAACCAAAGAATTGAATGAACTCAACATTAAAGAAAAGAAAGTAAAAGCAAATATTTTTATTAAGATCAATATTCTTTACATATAATCATCTTTGCCTTTTCTCATATTGTTTTTAAAATTACTTAACAATTGGTTATGAGTGATACTTGATGACATGCACTCATTATTGGATAAATAATCAAACATGAAGTTGGCACCTATGATGTAGAGAGAAAACCCACTCAATTAAACAGAATGGTGAGATGAGGCCAACTTGACTTCCACAGACACCAAATTCCACTTGGTTCAGCTTTTATAACTCAGCCTCCATGACCTCTAACTTCATCAATTCAACAAACATCTGCCCTATTAAGTTTGTGCCATCATTGAGGATATTTACTCTCTCTTGCAAGAAAATGAACTCAATGGAAAGGACAAATGACTGAGGATCTTTTATAGCCCTACCTTCTCTCGAAAGGGATGACTAACCACTTTGAGATGAGTTGATGAAGAAAAACTTAACTTATACATCATTTCTTAAATGTTCATTGAATTGAACCTAGTAACTTTGATGGTTGAAATAGTTGTTTCTGAAGAGTCCATGTCTGGTAGAAGAAGATCCACTCTTAAAGAACTCAAAACTATTGAGTTTCTAGTTAGTGGAACCATAATGAGATTGATAGCATCAAGATTCTCCTCTATTGAAGTCGCCTTTGCATGACAAGAAGCAATATATTCAATTACAGATAAAGGAATTTCTATGAAGTATCTTCTTAGAGGAATCATCCTTAGAAAAGGAAGCCAAGCATGAATTGCATGAAATTTGTTGTCACTCGAATGATTCATAAATAACTAGCCTACTATGACATGAATAATCAAGTTTGATCTACTTAGAAGCTACAACAGTGAGACAACAATAGGCAATGATTGAATATTATCTCCCTCCATGGACTCTTGAACACTCGACACACTCAACTATGATAATAAAAGATCATAATATACTAGAAAAGAAATAACAAAGAAATCAAATTAGAAGTTTATATCCTAGCTAGACTATCTTCAACCACTCTTTACTGAGATGGGCTTCTCACCAACTTGCTCATTGCAACTCTCCTTAGATGAATGAGAGCAACTCTACCACTGGGAACACTTGTACGAGTAGGTTTCCCACTGAGAATTTGTGCTTCTACTTGTAAATTCTTAATAGTAACTTGGCTTATGTTGACACCATAATCCTCATTTCTTATGCAATTGATTTTAATGATAACAAACATATAATTGGATAAAAGTAATATTTTATTTTAAGAGTTTCAGGAAGTTAACTAGACTCAATGTGTTCAGTCATACTTGGAAAGTCTAGATTAGTTGGAGTAGAGCGACTTGAGAATCTTTCTAAGTTATTAATAAGATGATAAATAAGAGCTCAAGTATATATAAATATCTCCATATCATTTATTTAAAATTTTGCATGTTTTTCTATATTTTAATTGCATCATTATTTTAATTATTATTGGAATTATCCTTTTTTAGAAAATTTGAGTATTTGCATGAGATTAAGCCTTATTTATAGCTTTTTAAAGTGTGCTAGATTTATTTCACACTTCATTGAGTTATTTCCATGGTTGGCCTTATTAATTATCTATTTATTTTAGCATAAGAATTAAATTATTCTTGCATTATCCAAATTATTCTTTTCTCTCTCCTATTCATTATTTTCTCTCTCTTATATCTCGTCCGAATTTTGTTTTGGCTGAATTTTTTTATGTATTTTTGCATGAGAAATCTTATTAAATTTATTTAAACTATTGTCATATTATTTTATCTTATTCATTATATTTTTAAATTTATATATGTTTGAATTTTTATTTAAGTATTTTAGAAATATAGATTGTGTTTTCCATGATTTATTTTCAATCGAGTTTTTTGCTATTTATGGCATGATGTGACCAACCCATAATGTATTTTTATTCATCATATTTCAATTTAACTAACTCAATATAAGTTAATTAAATTTAAATATAATTTGGTGATGGGATGATCATAGAGAGTAGGATATTGTAGTGGTTGTGGAGAAAGGGATGCTTCCACTCACCAAAGTGGAAGAGAGAAGAAGATCTTCCACTCATCAAAGTGAAACAAGTCTGAAGTTCCACTCACCTAAGTAGAATGGTAGTGAGAGATCATCAAATCCCCTACATAGCCGACCCCCAAGATTAAATTAAAGAGTTTTCACTCCAATTGTCACACATAAAGCCAAAAGTTTTTCATTAGGTCAGAATAGATATTTAAATAAGCACAATACACCAAAGGATGCACCCATTGGAGAGAAAACTACTAAAACAATTGAAAAAAAAAGTCAGAATAATTATTTTGTAGCATTGTGGTGTCGAACCAATGCCTCAACACCATAGTCCAACACCATGGCGCCATATCATAGAGCTAAGGTGCTAGCTTCTTGATTTACACACACTAAAATTTATAGAGTGTAGCACCATAAAGGCAGTGCCGAGGTGCTAGACCCATACCTATGAAATTAAATACATAAAGTCATATGTTTCTAACCAAAACTTTAATACAACACTTACACATGAATAAATATGCCCATTACTATATAATGAAATACATGAAACATTAATATACATATAAAGTCTACTAAAAGTCCTAATGAGTTCATGCTTTAGTTTGTGAGCAAGGGACAGGTGCTTTCTTCATTTGATGTGCTACATCAACTCCCTCAAGCCTCAAAGAACTATTCATTGAAGAGTTAGGATCATTGAAAGTCTTTAAGAAGATCAGGAGTGAACCTCTAAAGTCATCCATGTATCCTCACTTGGTGGTTTGTCTTTTCACTTTATTAAGAATCTCTGACTGGTAGTATCATCAATGGGTGCCTCAGTTGTGATGATGTTCTCCACCTCAAAGAATTTAGCTGGATATGCACCAATAAATAATTAATATCTCCTCCTATAAAAGTATCATCCTACAACTTTAGACGTTGGGTAACTCCTTTAAAAGATATTAGATCTTTCATATTAAAAACATGGCTAATAAACATGTGAAGGAAAAATTCAAGAACAAAATCATTAGTACCACATTTCCTAATAATTTTGAATAGCCCACTTGCTCTCTCACTTGTAAATTTTTATGTTTGGTAGATGGAAATCTCTCTAGATAGATACAAACCAATTCATATTCACCTACATCATATTTCTTAATTTTTTTGCCTTTCTGTTCAACCTAATAATTTCTTTAAAGATCAATCTTGCTATGAAAGATGCATCATTTGATTTTCAACTAGGTCTGAAATATGCCATCTTAGAAAATTGTTCTACTACAGTGAAGATACTATCATGCCCATGAGGTGTTCTAGGTAAACCTAATATGAAATCTATGGATAAGTCTTCCCAATGTCTAGAAAGAGTAGGTAATGATGTGTAATGACCTTCCCTTTGTTTGACAGTTTAAGCTTAACGACAAGTGTAACATTGGGTTACTATACACTCAACATCTTTTCTAATGGATGGCTAATAAAATCTTTGCTCAACTAATATTTGGGTATTTAATTTACAAAAATATCT
The DNA here is from genome assembly GCA_021442155.1 of Cymbidium sinense. NCBI lineage: Eukaryota > Viridiplantae > Streptophyta > Magnoliopsida > Asparagales > Orchidaceae > Cymbidium > Cymbidium sinense. Next base: position 19,343,968 of record CM038229.1, on the reverse strand, counting down.
TAATATACCTTTTGAATGTTATTTAGAGATAAGGAATTCTCTAAAAGAGATTTCATGAAAACATAATTGCTTATCTTTGTAAGGTATCCATTTAGAATGATAAATGAGCTATAAAAAGTTAAGGTCTTAGATTCATGTTCTAAGTATATTATATGGGAATTAAGATAAATTTTATTATCTTCATTCAAAGTAATAAATTCAAGAGTTTGAAACACAAAAGATGAAACCATTAAAGATACTCTAGATAGGGCGTCTATTGGTTTATTTTCCACCCCGTGTTTATATTTAAGCACAAAGAAAATGTTTTGAAGATATTTGACCCACATTGTATGTATATAACTTAATTTTTTTTGGAAGTTAGTAAACTTTAAAGCTTGATGATCAATGTTTGTAATAAACTCTTTATGTAATAGATAATGCCACTAATGCTTAAGAGTTTGAGTAATCGCATAAACCTATGATCATAAGTGAAATATTTTGTTTATCATCATTTAATTTCTCACTGAAGAAAGCTATGGAATGGTTTTCTTGACTTAATATTCCATCTATTCCAATACCTAAAGTATCGCAATCACTTCAAAGACTTTATTAAAGTAAAAAAGTCTTAAGATAGTTGAGAAATTCATAAGAGTTTTTATTTGTTGCATTGCTCTTTCAGTTTCCATGATCCACATAAATTTATATTTCTTTAATGTGTCCATGATAGGGGTTACAATAGTACTAAAGTTTCTAATAAACCTTCTATAGAAAGTCATTAATCCATGGAAACTTCTAACATCCCTAAAAGATTTTTGAGTTGGTCACTCCATAATAGATTTGATTTTTAATGGGTCAGCCTTTAGTCCATCAGCAGATATAATGAATCTTAAGAAAATGACTTCCATTAACAAAAAAAAAAAAAAAAATTCTTAGGGTTTACATATATTTTTTTGATCTTAACTTCTTTAAGATCATTTTTAAATGATGTAGATGTGACTTCTCAACTAGGCTATAAATAAGAATACCATCAAAATATACTACAAGGAATTTACCAAAATAAAGTTTCAAAATAGTATTCATTAGTCTCATGAATGCGCTAGGGGCATTTGAAAGACCAAACATCATTACTAATCATTCAAAAAGGCCATCGAGATTTCTAAGCACTATCTTTCATTCATCACCTGGTCTAATCCTTATTTGGAGGTATCCACTTCTCAAATTAATTTTAGAGAATAATGATCAACTTGAAATAAGATCTAGCATATCATCCAATCTAGGTATAAAATCTATATTTTATTATGATTTTATCTACTGCTCTACAATCCATACACATCCTTTAAGTTTCATCTTTCTTAGGAGTTTAAAGAGCAGGTACAACATAAGGACTAATATTTTCTTGTTTAAAACTCTTTTTCAAGTGTTCATTTACTTATAATTTTAACTCTTCATGCAATTTTGAATTCATCCTATAATAAGATAAATTAAGTATTTTTGAAGCAGGAATCAAATCTATAGCATTTTATATATCATTAATGGTGATAGCTCATTAGATAAGTCATCAAGAATTAAATCAATGAATTTAGATAATAGATCTAAGATAATAGTAGGTATGCTGTTGGCATCCTTAGTATCAATGGATATTTTCCAAAGATGCATGATAAATAAAGAAATAGGTTCATTGAATTCTCTAGTTAATGTTTAAACCCTAAAGTTATAATTTGAATTTTTGGTGATTCAGATGTATTGAGATGTATATTATAAGTATCCTTCCTATTGCTAAATGGTGATATCGCTATCAACTGGAGTTTTTTATTCTTTCTTTGATTGAGTTTAGGTTGATGTTCAAAATTGGGTTTGTCGAGGTGCAAGAAGAATTCTATGAGGGGTGTTTTGTAATTGGCCTCTTTTTGGTAGGTTTTATAGGGATTAACTTAAATTATTTTCTCATTATCCTCAAATATGTAAGTATTTTCACACCCATAATGGATCACGTTCAAAGACTTGGTCTTCCTAATAGGATATGAGTTATTTCCATTGAAGAATGTCATACAAAATTTGATCAATATAATTACCTATTTTAATTAGAACAAGATATCTATTAGTGATAGGTAGTGATGTGTGAAGTCTATGTTATACCTGCTCTTTCAAAGAATGTTGGTAGGCTTTACAATAGAGATAAGATATCTATCACAATAAAGGCTAGGCTTTTTAGTAGAGATAACTAGTTGGTAGTAACACAAACATTCTAAGAATTGCATGCAACATATATTTCGCAAGAATTTCTAAGTGAAATCACTAATTATATAAAAGAAAAACCCTTCTTCAGGAGTTCATCTACTTATCATTTAAACTTTTCATGCTCTATTGAATTCATCTTATAATGAGATAAATTAGGTATTTATGAATCACGAATCAAATATATAGCATGTTATATATCCCTTAATGGTGGTTGCTCATTAGGTAAGTCATTGGGAATTAAATCAACAAATTGAAATAATAAATCTATAACCATAGTAGGTATGTTGGCATCCTTAGTATCAATGGAGATTTTTTAAAGGTGCAAGATAAATGAAGAAGTTAGTCATTAAATTCTCTAGTTAAGTGTCTAAGCCCTAAAATTGTAATTTGAGTTCTAGGAGATTCACTTGTATTAGGATGTATATCAAAAGTATCATTTCTATCACTAGATAGTGATATCATTATCAACTGGAGTTTTTCATTCTTCCCTTTGTTGGGTTTGGGTTGTAGTTCAAAATTGGATTTATCAAGAGGTGTAGGAAAATTCTTTGAGGGGGGGGTTTGGTAGGCTTTGTAAAGAATAATTTAATTAATTTCTCATTATGCTTGAATACATCTTTTCATTCCCATAATGTATCACTTTCAAATCCATGGTCTTCTTAATAGGATATGAGTTATTTCCATTGGAAGAATACCACTCCAAATTTGATCATTGTAGCTACCTATTTTAATTAGAATAAGATATCTATTAGTGATAGGTAGGGATGTGTGATTTACCATACTGACTTGGAATGTTTTTGGGTGAGATTCTGTTGTAAGGTTAGCTCTAGTGATAGCATGGGTTGATATAACATTCACACCACTTTTCCTTACATAGAATATACATCAAAAAAATATTCCTCCTCTAATCTTCTTCTTCTCTAGAAGTAGTCATACACCTCATTACTGACATTAGATTATCTATATTTGATCTACTTCTTCATCAAATAAGGGTGTATCATCATGCATCTCTTGAATATCCTCTTCTTCTTTTAAATATTATAATTCATATATGAACATGATTTTTACTTTACATTGGTTTTGCATATGACCCCCTTCTTATGACATTTTAATAAAACTATCTTTTCCATAATTATAGAAGTAGTTTCATTGGGGTTTACTTTAGTGGGGCTGTTTAATGTAGAAGGATTAAACCAAATGTTGGCTTTTGAGGTTGAGATGTAGATGGATATTTAGAAGTTATTTGAGCCTTTAATTTAGATGTGGATTTAGTTTCTTATGCTTTTCTAAGAGTAAAGCATAATGAAAGGCATCTTCTAAAGTTTGGGGATCATGAAGCTCTACTTTATTCCTAATATCTCCTCTTAATCTAATAACCAATTTGTTAGCTATTTTCTAGTCTTGATCTGTGCATTGAGTTCTAGCTATTAAGTCTTCAAATTTGTTCATATATTCCACTACTAACATAGTTCCTTGCTTAAGAGTAGCCAATTTTTCATGGAGTCTATTGTCATGATTTCTAGGACAATATTTTTCCCTTAAGATTTCTTTCATTTGTACCAATATTATTTTCTACTATATCTCTCTTCTTTAGCTAAATTGTTATTCCAATAGATTTTTTCATGACCTATCATTTTCACTTTAACAAATGTTATTTTGTGGTATTCATCTATAAGATACCCACAAAATAATCATCCATTTAGGTTAACTAATCTAAAACTTTTATGTGGGTTATGAACACCATCATATGTTGGGGCTTATATTTTAACTTATTTTATAGGTTCTTGTGATGCTTCATGTATCCTAAGATGATCTTTTTTAAGGGTGTTCCTTAGGTTTGGCCTTCTCGTAAGATATTCATATCTTGAAAGTTTAATAATTTCTCCTTCTATGGGCTCTATGTCATGTAGACGGGGTATAGTTGGTGGGGTTTAAAGCCTAGTATGCAAAGTTTGAATTTCAGTGTTTAGACTTATGAGTAGGTCTTCTACGCTAGTGAATTTATCTTCACTTCTCATGGAAATCTCATCTACTTTTCTAGTTAAGTACTCTAATTGGTCCAAACTAATGGATTAAGGTGACATTATGTAAACACGAAGATGCAGTATGGCACTCCAAATTATGATTTTAACTAAGCAAAAAAGTTGAATGAAACTAAATGCAAAATGAGATGAACAAATTTTAAAATTATTAGCATTCAATAAACACGAAGAACATGTGGATACTACAAAATATTAAACACACTTAGAAAATAAATAAAACATAAAATATTTAAGTATATGATTTTGATTTGTATGTAGGTTAGTATCTAAGTTGGTTATTTAGTGAACTCACTATTACTCAAGTTGTCACTCAAGTATGATGGATTGTGATGAAGTTAAGTACAGGAAAGACTAGGCTTTATAGTAGAGACAACTAGTTGGAAGTAACACACATATTCATAGAATTACTTACCACTTAAATTTAACAAAAATTTCTAAGATAAATCACTAATTATATAAATGAAAGTATATAAAATCCAAAGTCTAAAACTAAACTTGCTTGGAGTTGATATGGATTATCTGTAAACACATTCTCCATGCCTCCAAACCATGGGATATGATAACAAAAATTGGTGAAGGGATGATAAAAGAGAGTAGGATGTAGCAGTGGTTGTGGAGAATGGGATGCTTCCACTCATGAAAGTGGAAGAGAGAAGAAAATCTTCCACTCATCGATGTGGAAGTCATTTGAAGTTCTACTCGCCTAAGTAGAACGGCAGTGAGAGATCACCAAATCTCTTGGATAGTCGGCCACCAAGCTCCAACCAAAGAGTTTTCACTCCAAATTCCACACACAAAGCCAAAAGTTCTTTGTTAGGTCAGAATATATGTTTAAATAAGTATAATACTCTAAGAGATGCATTCATTGTGAAGAAAAGTAATAACAAACTGAAAAAGGTCATAATAGTGATTTCGCATCGCCATGGCGCCATGAACCAGCGTTGAGGTGCTATAGTCTAGCACCATGGTGCCACATTCTAATGTCAGGATGCCAGCTTCTCGATTCGAACACAATAAAACCTACTAAGTGTAGTGCCATGAAGGCAGCGCTAAGGCGCTAGATTGACACCTATGAAATTAAATACATAAACTCACATATTTTCAATCATAACTTAAATCAACACTTACACATGATTAAATACATCCATTACTATATAATGAAACACATGAAACATAAATCCACATATAAATTCTACTGAAGGTCTTTTTAGTTCATGCTTTGGCTTGTGACTTAGTGATAGGTCCTTTCCTCCTTTGATGTATTATGTCACAATTAGATCTTGAAATAAGTGCATTTTTCAAAATAATTTTTCCATTTTAGGAATTCTTTGGTCGACTATCTATTTATTTAATTTTGATTGATTTAACTTATGTAAATGTTTTAAAAGATTTCTTAATTGAAATTTTTTTGATTTACATGTGCTTGATTACATTGATTGAAGTCGGATCCATGTATAGGAGTATTGGCCAAAAATCCCTCTTGCCTATTTAATTAATTTTATGGGATTTTAATTTTAAATCATTCCCTTTTTCATTCCAATCAATTTAGTTGAATTGTTATCTCATATTGTTTGAATTAATCATGATTGAATCCGATTTTAGAATATGCTTGGTTGGCCTATGCTCTTATCCTATTCAAATTAAATTTGTTTTGAATTATTTCAAATCCTCTCCATGCTAGGATATTTCCCTTAAATGAAGTTGATTCATTTATGTTAATTGCATTAATCTATTTTTCCCCTCTTAGACTTGGTCAACAACACTAATTCAAAATTTGATTTGAATTCAAATTATTATCATGTTTTAAATTGGTTAAAATCAAATTCTATTTGATTTGGTTAAAATCTTTTTTTCCCCTCTTAGACTTGGTCAACCACACTAATTTAAATTTTTATTTGAATTCAAATTATTATCATGTGTTAAATTGGTTAAAATCAAATTCTTGCCTAAAATTAATTTTCCTTCTAATTTATTTGGCTTGGCTGAAATTCACATGAGGTTATTTTATTATGAGAATTGTTTAATTAATTTTAATGATCTTTCACTCTCATATCCCTCTTGCTTGCCCAAATTTCAATCACTCTACTTTAATTTTAATTTGCATGTGTTCATTTATTTTTAATTAGAATTATTTCTTTATTGGCTTTCCCTCCTATTTCTTCCCTCTTCTTTTTTTTTTTCATGACTCCGAACCCTCCTTGTTTAAAGTCTATAAAAAGATGTTGTATCCTAACCTTTTTCTCTCTTGCTTCCTCCATCTAGGCCAAACCCTTGCCATTTGAATTCTTGGAATGCTTCTTGGGTCAAAAGTGCTAAAGCTTCCTTCTTCTTGCTTGATTCCACTTTGATAGAAACTTTGCTTAAGGTTTGCATGAAATGAAGAGCAGAAGATCATCTCCTCTCCTCACATCTTCAACAACCTTCAAGTGATAATTATCGTCAACATCTTCCAAGCCTCTTTCAAGCTTTGAAAAGATAATTTCAAGTCATTGATTTGATTATATACACATAAAAGACTTGAGTAAGAGTATTCATTTCACTTTGTACTTTTGAATCATTAACTTTTATTAGTTTGATTTGAATGAAAAGATTCATGTGCTTTAATATCAAAGCATTCTTTTAATCTCTTTTCATACTTTTTTAAAGTGATTTGAAAGACTTTCTTTTTGGTTAAATTGAATTGAAATCATTTCTTTAAGGCTTTCAGAAATATTGGTTTACTTGGTTTTTGTCATTAAGATCTTTGCAAATTATTTTGTGCAAGTGTTCTAGAATTCTCATTTCATTCTTGCATTTTTGTGTTAAAGATTCTTCAAAGACATTCACTTTCATAAAACACATATAATCTTGAGTTCTTCTTTCGTATTTGTCTTAATATTATTTAGTGTCCTTTGAGTGCAAAATTATTTTTAAAATTTGAAACTTAGATATTCAAATTGTAATTTTCATTTTCTTATTTTCTTGTACTTTATTAGGGTTTTTCTAGCCCTTCGTAGGAAAGTACAATGTTAGGGTTGTACTTATCTATTATATGTAAGTATGGAGTTAGGGTTGTACATGCTCAGTGTAGGAAAGTATGGACAATTGATTGTAGTCTCATTTTGGTTAGTGAATTTTTAGTAAGAGTAACTAGGCATGGATGTAGGCCAATTTTTTGGATTTAGTTGAATCCTATCTTTAATATTATGCACTCTTTTTTCATTTGATTTGGTTGGTTGATTTGAACTTTAATTGTAATCAAGTATACACTTTTAACAATTAACTTTTCTACAAAATTAAAATCTTAAGTTTTTTTTATTATATGCAAGATTGAATACTTATGGTTGTTCACATTTACATACTTTATCTAGCAGAGGTAAATCATTTATTGTTTCAAAATCATCTAGATATCGAACTTATGCTAATACAAATGTTTGGTGTAATTTTTGTAATAAAAGAGTTCATATATTATTTGATTGCCATGCACGTAAATCTCAAATATTTTCTAAATCAAATTTTATTTGGTTACCCAAAATAAAAAATGCAACAACACACTACACAGTATTCATTGTACACTATTTCTATAGGATGTGGACCAAAACATGTATGGGTTCTAAAAGTTGACCCTTGATTTTTATTTTTTATGAATGCATTCAAAACAAATTCAAAGAAGGCATGTGATACTTGGACAACAGATGTTCAATGCATATGATAGGTGAGTAGTCAATATTTACTCATATAGAGCCTTGTGAAGAAGGATGTCATTTATGGTGATAATGTTAAAGGTAAAATCATTGGTATCAGCTCTATATCAAAAAATTCAATGACATTAGGCATAATTTAATTTCAATTACACAATTATGTGAAAAATCTTTAAATGTTGAATTTAACTCTTCCTTTTATGTTATTAGAAATGAAGAAAATATTTTGGTCATAGGTCATAGGCAGAAAAAAATCTATTTAAATTTTCTTTGCTTCAAAAGTACACATGAAAATGTTTGTTGTGACATGCATTCTTTAAATAAAGTTGCAAAACTTAATTTCATAGACAGTTTGCCAAAAATTAAATTTTATTTTAATTATATTTGTAATGCATGCATATATAGAAAAAACTCAAAACATTCTTTCAAAAATAATAATATTTTTTATATTTATACAACATTAGAACTTTTGCATATTGATTTGATTTGTTTAGACCCGTTAACACTGCTAACTTAGGAGGAAAATATTATGGATTTATTATTGTTGATAGCTTTTTTTAGATTTACTTGGATTATGTTCTTCAGACATAAAAAAGAAGCATTTGATATTTTTAGAAAATTTGCAGAATATATTCAAAGAGATTAAGGTTATTGAATTAGTAGAATTCAAATATATCATTCAAGAGAGTTTGAAAATAATCTATTAGAGAATTTTGGTGATAAATTTAGAATTAAAGAAATTTTTTCTGCTCTTAGGACTCCCTAACAAAATGGTGTTGTAGAAAAGAATAAAATTTTGATTGAGTTGAGTAGAGCTATGTTGGATGACTATAGATTACCTAAATATTTTTTGGCTGAAGCTATTAATACTTCTTTTTTTTTAAAAAAAAGCAAAATTTTATTAAAGATTATCTTGAAAGTACATCATGTATAAGAAAAGAGAAAGTAAAGATCAATTACAATCTTTTAATGTTTGGTAGATCTAGCAAATAGCCTTTGAGAGGTGTAAGTATTAGAGGTGGAGGCCTACAAGATAAGATTGGTCTCTCAAGATGAGACCCATCCTTGCTAAGATATTTGCTAGTTGATTGCCTTTTATGTGGATATGACTTATTAGAAATTGAAAAGGTTGGGATAGCAATATGGTTTTTTAGAGGATGTAAGCAAGTTACCATGGGTGATGGTCATCTAATGTAATGTAATTATAGAGATTCAGTGAGTTGGTTTTGATCCAGATATTATGGAGATGTAAGGATTTTGCAAGTTTTAAGGCTGTCAGGATGCAATGGCTTCAATATGATGGGCATTATCTACATAACATGGAATGGAAAAGTTGAGAAAGCACTAACCCTTATGATCTCTAAAAAATTCACCATTATAAATAGACATGGAATCAGATATAAAGCTTCCATCAATATTGATCTTGGTGCATCCAGCTTCTGGTTTAATTCAAATGCACAAGGATGATGTTAGGTTGTCTTTTATGAGGGGAGTTAATGAGTGGATTGGCATTCTTCAGCTTTGCACATAGTTCTGAATGTAAGGGATTATATTTTTCAATCCAAGCCATTGATTATCATGCATGTTCATGTTTCTTGCCATCCAAATGAATGATATAGAAATAAGAAGAATAATAAAGGCAAGACTATGTTTGTGAGATTTGAATGTGCTCCAAGCCTTCAGGTAATCTTGTATGGATTCATCCTTTGGTTGTTGCATGTGGTATGTAGAAACCAGCTCAACAAACCTGTTTGCTGACTGAGCATAAGATGAATAAATGATGGATACTTTCCTCATCACTTCCACAAAGATGGCAAATAGATGTGAGTTTAAGTCCTTTCAACTTCAAAATATTATTAGTAGGGAGTAAACAATGCTATAGTCTCCAGCATGGGAAGGATACAATTGGTTTAATGACTGAACCCTAGAATGCTAGGTGTTTCAAATTTTTTGTTGGGGTAGTGTATAACATTGTAAAGGCTTTTGTCCAAGAAAGAACCATTGTTACATTTTAGTATTACTTTGTCAGCCATTTATGGAAGAATAGGGATGTTGCTGATTTCCTTTACTAGATCCTCATGTAGAAAGCTTCTTAGCTTTGGAATATCCCATTTATGATAGGCCCAGCATCCCAAAATAGCAGTTTGTTCAAGGTTAGAGAGCTTAGTAAGGTTAGATAGCAATCCATCATGAAACTACTGATATCTAAGGAAACTGATGCCTCCACCACCCAAAATGCCAGGATATCTGATTTTCAGCAATCTCCTTATGTTTTAGAAAATTTTTTCAATGATAGGAGTCTGTGTTCTAAGAATGCACCAAGGAGGGGTGAGTTTGCCTACAATATTTCTTAAGAAGAAACTAAGCCTAAAGAGTGTATTATTATTTAAATTTGATCCCAAGTTTTAGTTGGTTAATCTTGATAGAATCAACAATAGTTCTAAATCCCAAACCTCCTTCAGTTTTAGGCTTGCACACCTTTTTTTAGCTAACCCAGTGAATGGAATTGTTATGTCTGGTCCATAAGAATTTTTTAAAGATTCTTTTAATCTTTTGCTAAACTTGCAAAGGCATAACCATGGTTTGAGTTGAGTATAGGGGAATAGAGCAAAGAATGCTTTGTAGTAGAGTAAATCTGCCACTTATTGATAGAAAGATATTCTGCCAACAGTAACTTGATCTTGGATAGATTGGATGATTGCATCAAAGTGATGGGACTTGTTCCTCTCTTAATAAACATCAACTTCAAGATATTTAAGGGGTAAATAGGATTGGGTGAATCCAGTGTATTCCTTAATCCACTTATGATTAGTTCTATGGAATTTACCCATTATGAATTGGCACTTTGCTTTACTGAAATCCAAATTGGAGATGGCTTCAATAGAGTTTAGTATGTGCATGATTGGTTTAATGGAGTTCTTGGAGCCATTACCAAAAAAAGTAGGAGATCATCAACAAATGCTAGATGGGAAAAGGTAATCTTACCTTTGGAGTGGTAACTGATTTTCTTCTCAGAGGTATGAGATGCATCTAGCATTTTAGAAAGATAGTCAAAAGTTAGAATGAAGAGAGATGGGGATAGGGGGTCACTTTGTTTAATACCTCTAGAATCTTTTGAAAGGCCATTATAAACTTCCAGTTGATTGTGTCAAAAGATTTTTTTAATGTCCAACTTGATAACCAAGTTTCCCCTTTTGAACTCCTTATCTAGGTCTTGAGCCAAGAGTATGTTTTCAGCTATTGTTCTCCCCTTGATGAAAGCAGTTTGGTTAGGAAGCATAAGTTTAAGGAGGAATGGTTGTAATTTATTGGTAATGATTTTGCTGATAATCTTGCTAATAATAGAGGATAAGCTGTTGGGTCTGAAGTCCTCCCATTCATACTTGTTTGATTTGGGTATGAGTATTATGGTGGAGGTGATGAATAATTTATGAATATCCTTTCCCATGAAGAAGGCTTGGAGCTATTAATATTGCTTGTTATGTGATGAATATAGTTTATTTGAGACCTATATTGAATAAGACCTCTTATGAGTTATTCTTTAAAAAAAAACCTAAGATTAATCATTTTCACATTTGATTGCAAGTGTTTCATCTTGTATAATGGAAAAGTATCTTTAGAAAAAATTTGATAGAAAATTGAATGATGGAATCTTTTTGAGTTATACTATGTCTGGTAGATCTCATAGAGTATATAATAGAAGGAAGATAATTATAGAAGAATCTAAATATGTTATATTTGATGAAAAATTAGTTTATTCTATTAGAAATGATTTAGTTGATGATGAGATAAAAGAGTTTATGAAAATTAATTTGGAAGAAAATATTGATGATCCTATGCCTAAAGAGTGGAGATTTATTCATCCTAAAGACTTGATTATAGGAGATCCATCCCAAGTGTTAAGACTAGAAGTCATTTTAAGGATGTGATTAATCATTCTATTTTTTTTCTAAGATTGAACTTAATTCTATTAATGCATCATTAAAGATCATTATTGGATTATATCTATGGAAAATGAATTAAATTAATTTGATAGAAATGATGTTTGGGAATTAGTTCCTAGAACCTAACATAAAAATGTGATTGGAACTAAATGGGTCTTTTGAAGTAAGTTAGATGACTAGACTGTATTGTTAGAAAAAGGTATATGTTAGTTGCATAAGGGTACAAATAAGTTAAGGGGATATATTTTGAGGAACCTTTTGCACTCATAGTGAGAATAGAGGCTATTAGGTTGCTCCTTGCTTATACTTGTTATAGAGATTTTAAACTCTTTCAAATGGATGTTAAAAGTGCATTCTTGAATGAGTTTATTAACCAGGATGTCTTTTTGACCAACCCCTAGGTTTTAAGATGCTAGAATATCTCATTCATATTATTAAATAAAAAAATCCTTTATATGGTTTAAAGTAGGCTCCTCAGGCTTGGTATAATATAGGTTGAATAGTTTCCTTATTAACCATGGGTTTAGAAATGGCATAATGGACACCACCCTATTTCTTAAAACGTAGGTGAAGACTTGATTATTATGCAATATATGTGAATGACATTTTATTTGAAAGCACAAATAAATCTCTGTGTGTTGATTTCTCATCTTTGATGTCTAAAAAATTTGAAATGAGCATGCTAAGAGAACTGAATTTTTTTCTTGGGTATTCAAGTGAGATAGCAAGAAAATAACACCTTCATTTGTCAAGCTAGGCATACAAATAATTTGATTAAAATATTGGACATGAAGAAATTCAAATCTAGTAATGCCCTCATGAGCCCTTCCACTAAATTGAACTTAGAGATGAATCTAGTAAACTTGTTGATCAAAAGCTTTATAAGAGTATGATAGGTTCACTTTTATACCTTGTTAATAGCAGACCTGATATTATATTTGGTGTTTATTTGTATGCTTATTTTTAGGATGCTTCTAACGAATTTCATTTAACTACAGTAATGTATAAATTTAGTTATTTGATGAGCACTTTTAGGTTAGGTTTTTGGTATTCTAAAAATTCTTTGTCATGTGATTTGGTTGCTTATTCAAATGTTGACTTTGTAGGTTATATAATAGATAGGAAAAACATATCTAGAACGTGTCAATTTTTAGGATTATCTATTTTATCTTGGTCCTCTAGAAAATAAAATTTGCTCTTTCTATTACTGAGGCTGAGTACATAGTTATTGGAAGGTGTGTTGCTAAAGTTCTATTGTTAGAGCATTAATTAAAAATTTAGGGGGAGCTATTTTATTTTGTTGTTGCTGTGTGTTTTACTTAGCTACTTGATTTTACTTTGCTATATGTTTCATTTGATTTTGATTGAAACTTGTTTAACCTTTACTTGCAAAAATTTCTATATTAGTTAAATGCAACATTGCTTATAAAAATATGAAATGTCACTTTGCACCTTCACTCTAAACACTATCAACATAGGCTTGTCATCATCAAAAAGAGGGAGATTGTTGACTCCATGAGCTCAATTTCTTATGTAATTGATTTTGAAGTTAACAAATATATGATTGGATGGAACTAATACTTTATTGCAAGTATTTCAAGAAGCTAATCATACTCAGTGTGCTTAGATAGATTTGAGAAGTCAAGTTCAAGTAGACTAGGGCAGTTTGAGAATCTTCTTATGTTTTGCAATAATAAGATAAATAAGAGCTTAGGCATATAAAAATAATGACTTAAATATTTTCATATCATTTACTTGAATTTTTGTTTCTATATGTTAATTGCATCATTTTTTTAATTATTCCTCGAATTACCTTTTTTGGATAATTTGAGTACTTGCATGAGATTAAGTCTTATCTATTGCATTTAAAGTGTATTGGATTTATTTTACACTTAATTAAGTTATTTTCATACTTGGTCTTATTAATTATTCATTTATTTTAGCATGAAAATTAAATTATTCATACATAATACAAATTATTTATTTTCTCTCTCGTTTCAATAATCTCTTCCCAATTTTATTTTGGAAGATTTCTTCTTTGGATTTTGGCTTGAGAAATCTTATGGGATTTATTCAAAATATTGTCATATTATTTTTCATCATTTATCAAATTTTTAAGTTCATATTTATTTGAAATTTAAATTACATTTTGCCATTATTTATTTCCAAATGAGTTTTATGTCTTTATGGCATGATGTGGCCAACCCATAATGTATTTTTATTCATCATATTTGAATTTAATTAATTCAATCTAAGTTTATTTAAATTCAAATATAATTGGATCTTAAATTAAGTGCATTTTATAAATTAGTTTTTCCATTTTAGGAAATGACTGATCGATCTCTTATTTATTTGATTTTGATTGATTTAACTTATGTAAATATTTCAAAAGGTTTCTTAATTGAATTTTGCATGATTCAGATGTGACTGATTTTATTAATTGAAGTTGGATCCATGTATGGAAGGAGTATTGGCCAAAAATCCCTCTTGGCTATTTAATTAATTTCATGGGATTTTAATTTTAAATCTTGCCTTTTTTTTCATTCCAATCAATTTAGTTAAATTAATATCTCATATTATTTGGATTAAACATGATTGAATCCACTTTTGAAATATGCTTGGCCGGCCCATGCTCTTAACCCATTCAAATTAAATTTATTTTGAATTATTTCAAATCCACTCCATGTTAATTTCAAGTCATTTCTTTAATTGCATGCCGATAAAAGACATCTTTCATAAAATACAAATATAAGCTTGACTTCTTCCTTATTATTTGTCTTAATATTGCTTAGTGAGCTTCGAGTGTAAAATTGTTTTTAAAATTTGCGAGTTAGATATCCAAATTATAATTTTTTTTTCCTTATTCTTTTTGACTTTAAGGGGTCGTACTTGTCCATTGTAGGTAAGTATTGTATTGGGGTTGTACTTGCCTGTTATAGGAAAGTATGAGTTGGGATTGTCCTTTCCTAGTGTAAGAAAGTATGAGAGAATAATTATAATCTAATTTTGATTAGTGAGTTCCTAGTGAGGGTGACTAGGCGTGGACGTAGGCCAGTTTTTGGGATTTGGTTGAACCACATAAAAATTTTTATACGTCCTATCTTAACTTTTCTATCCTTTATTATTATTATTATTATTATTATTATTATTATTATTATTATTATTATTATTATTTGCATTTCTTTGGATGACTATTTTGATCTTTAGTTATAATATTAGTTGCAACTAACTTTTCTACAAAACAAAATTCTTAAGTTTTGGTTTAAAAATATTTTAATCAATCAATTCACCCATTTTTGGGTGCCATAGCTCCTTAGTAGCTTGAGCAATGGCTTAAGTCATCTCCACTTGCAAGTCCTTATCATTATCTTTTGCTAGAGCAGTGGTCTTACTCATGCCTAGCACCACCAAAACAGGAGGTGCTAATTCAAGCTTAGTTTCCTTCTTTATTTTCTTCTTCTTCTTCTTCGCTAGATAGGTTAAATCTCAATGGGGTCAATATCGCCGCATGATCTTTTGAAGTCCATTAAATGAACAGTTCACTTTATGAACGAAAGGAACTCCAAAAAAAAAGCTAGATGAATTTAATAAAGGTTATGAAAGTTGATGTGATAAATATTAAAAGAATTCTTGGTTAATATTTTTTAAATTAATACTTTTTTTTTTTGCAAGTTGCCTCCATAAGAAGCAAGAGGATTGGGGAGCTAAATGTACACCATGGAGTGTAGAAGAACCTAATGAGTATTCATGAATGACAAATGATTGACAAAGAAGCACTCAATTGTGAGAAGTGAAATTATGGCAAGTAATTCACTCACCCACAAAAACTCACTGTGATAGGACAAGCATAAGAAAAAGACCATTCCTATCAAGCACAGAAAATCAAGTAACTCACCTCATATATGAAGCCTCACCCATATACAAGCGACAAAGCACTCACATTAGATAACTAGCCCCACAAGCACAAGCGACCTGGCTTGAGAACTCGTCACTCGGCTAACACCGCTTGCCCACTCTCCAGATCATTGATGAGGTTATTATGTAGTCAACCTAGCAATGTGTATTTTTTAATGTACTTTCGTTATGTACTTACCTCCCAATCCTATAAAAAGAAAAATCCTTGAGACTTTTGGATCTTCTTTTCTATTAGCATCATTTCTCTTACCTATATTGACATTTTTAGAGATAGTGGATATTTTCATACTTTCTTGTACTTTTATGCTCTGCATTTTATTTTCATTGTCCCACCTAACTACCTTGCATCCTGTGTCTAAGGATAGGCTCTTCATCATTCCATAGGAAAATTCGATTCAACAGTTATCTTAAGAATGATGCTTAATTAGATGAATTTTCTTGTGACATATTACTTACCCCCTATATCATAATTTTTTTTAGTCTAAAATTAAAACCATTTAAAATTATATAAGCTATACAGACTTAATTCCATGTCAAATCATTATAATTTTTAAATCATTAATATCAACAATGCATTAAAACACATAATGATAACATTTCTATATTTTTTTTGTAATATATTAGATGAGATCATGATAAATCTTCTAATCATGATTAATAATATTGTATTATATTATATTATGATAAGTTTTTATAATAGAACATGATTACAATTCTCATATTTAAATTTTATAACTCCATTCATTTAATGTTTATTATTCTTCATTATGGTGAATGAGTGTAACTCTCATCTTTAAGTTTTGTAACTTTACTTCTTAAATATTTATAACTCGTCATATATATTTAGAATTCATTGAAACTATTATTTTTAAATTTTATTACACCTTTTTTTTTAATATTTCTATTTTATTCCAATTACTTTAAGTAAGAATACATCCATTGGTGATAAAAAAACCCACACCACTTAATTATTTTTTATAAGCAATAATTTCCATCTCTTTAAAGTAATTAAACACTATCTTGTATATGTCGTTTGCATTTCTCATTATAGTATCCAATATATTTACATAAATAGAGTCGAACTATCCTTCATCAATAGAGTGATGCGTATCTTCTAAGACTCTATTTTCTTAAGATAGAGCTTAAATCAGAGTTGTCTAGCGTCATTTATTCAGGTTGAAGTCAAGATTCCTAAGGTTCTCAATCCAGAAAATTAAGTTTTGATCTTCTTCTAAAAATAAATTTATTATCTTATTTGGGTAGATTGTGATATGACATAAAAGGATTTTTTTAATCTCATTTGACATTTTAGTTTTTTCTTTCAAAGGAGTCAATTGTCTACTAATATTTTTTTTTCAATTATGAATGTTTATTTGTTAAATACAAATTCACTTTTTGAACTTGGTGACATAAAATTGTCAACAAGAAGACTTCCCAAACAAATATCAGTAATTAGTATTATACCCTAATTTTTTAATTTTTAAGAGATTTTATAAATATTTTATAATTATTTTTTTCCTTGTATTTTAAATTTTTATTTGGCCAAATTTCCCTTTGATTTATAAAATTTTAAATTATATATAGCATCTTCTAAATTTTTTCTCTAAAAGAATTCTCAATTAATCATTGGTTAGTAGTTTTTGCACTACATTATCTCTATAGAGAAAAAATTGTTCAGGCATTAGTGAGCAAAATTTTCTAACATTTTTTAATGTTATAGAGAAAAGATAATCCAATAATCTATATCTTCGAAAATCTTTTGTGACTTTGATTTTGATCTAACCTAGATATGTGTTTTGTGTGAGTATATATATATATATATATATATATATATATATATATATATATATATATATATATATATATATATATATGTATATATATATATATATATATATATATATATATATACATATATATATATATATATATATGTATATATATATATGTATATATATATATATGTATATATATATATATATATATATATATATATATATATATATATATATATATATATATATATGTATATATATATATATGTATATATATATATATATACATGTAAGATATTATTAAAGAAGAATCTTGATGTTTAATTGAGTATCCCCTTGAAGTTTGTGAAGATTGAGGTCAAGTGAAGATTGTATGCTTAAACTAGAAGTGATGTTCAATAGATAAGGAGTTAGATTGAATTGGTGGTTATAGCAGTTATTTCCAACATCGAGAGTCCAGTCATAAGATGAAGATGGGGCTTGAGCTATATCTTTGAATATAAAAACATCCTCAATAAAAAGAAACCACCCTTATATAAGATAAAATTGGAAAAACTTTTTATGGATAGAAAAGATTTCAAAGGAGCCATAATTTATCAATTTCTTGATCAAAGTAAAGGATACAAAGCATCAATATCTTGAATGAGATTTTGTTTGTAGCTTCTTAAAGTAGCTTGAATTGGTACACTATAAAACTCAAGCCAACATTGAATGATTTTATTTTATTTAGGCATATGAAAACCTCTCCCTAATTGTTAATGATTTATGTTAAAATGAGTTGATGACAATGATGCTTCTTAATAGTGATGTATGATATGCAAATATCATGTAAATATAATAATTTTATTATGCATATTTTTATTATTATTGTAAAATAAGAGTACTCCTTTAGTTTAGCTCTTGAATGTTAGCTTTAATTTTCCTTTATGAATAAATATGATTAACATTCTATGATGGAGACATAGTTTGTTAATATTATATTCACCAAGCTACATATGCAAGTTAGAAAAAGTTCATGAAGTATTTTTATTAAAGTTTGTCTATTTTAGGCTATTTGAATGTGGTGCAACCTTGAATTTTAACCTATGATAGAAGATATTAAGAAAAACATAAAAAATAATAATTTATTAAGGTTATATATCATATTTGATTGAATTACCTATATGAAAATTGTCAAATCAAACCACTAGGATAAATTGAACATTAGTTGAGATGCAATAGTTAATACATAGTTTTTCAAATAAAGGTGAATGTTGTTCTATCTTTAAATTGCTACTATCTTTTAAAGGAAATGATGGTGTCCTTAATCAAAAGTAATACTCTAGATAGAAATTTTATATATAATTTAAAGTTTATTTGAAAATTTCTTATAAAATCCCTGATTGTTATAAGAAGTTAAAAAAAAAGTTTTTGTAGGGTTGCCTTACCTGAGTAGAAGAATGGTGAAAGGCAAGAGTTACCCAAATGTAACTATGAATGCATTGCTTGGTAGCATGAATATCTATTTGATACTACAACCAGAGTTATCTCTAGTTGTTGCTTACATTTAATTATACTAATGGAATAATGAATGAACATAAGGAGAATTTTTTTTTGCTAAATTAATTTCTAAGTTACATTTTTCTTAGATTATAATTAAGGCTACTCCTTATTTTCATTTCTTTTAAAATAGATAAACTAGTATATATATATATATATATGTGTGTGTGTGTGTGTGTGTGTGTGTGTATGCATGTGTTTTATCTTAGATTGTAACTATCCTTGCCCCCCAATTTTCACTTCTTTTAAAATAGATAAACTGGTACATGGAAAAGGGATAACCCTAGTCTATATTTGTCTACGTATGTGTGTGTACACACACACCCGCGCATACATACATATATACTACTAATCTCATTTTAATGAGGTTAGTCTCCTTCATTATCTTAGTACTTAGGACTCCCAATCCTAATCTAAGAACCCCTCAATTAGACACAAAGGCCATCCTCCCTTAATAACTAAGTGAAACACTAAAATTAAATCCTTGACAAATATAGCACCAAATTAACTCAAATGAAACACTAAACCTACGTAGATTCAAACCCCAAATCATAAGGATGGTCTAGTTTAGGGTAATAGGCCCCATTAGGACTTAACCTAATTCAATTAAATTAAATGGGTTCAAGGACTTCTAACTCAATGTAACTGAACTAAGTTTAAGATGAAAAGTATTTGAACCAAAGTCTAAAATCAATTGGCCCTTAATGTGGCTGATTGTGTTACCCATTCTAAACTAACCCATTTAAGTTCATGATTAAATCAAAATCAAACTGAATGAAATTATACCAATTAAATTAAATTAAATTAAGCCACCTCAAAAGCTTGGTATTGTTTTTCAAACATAATTGAACACAATTCTAAATCCAATTGAGGTTTAGCTTGACTATTTGAACCAATTAACCCATGTGAGTTCCATTAAGCCCAAACCATATCTAATAAGAGTAAAATATAATTGAAATAGTTTAAAAGCTTTCTAATTATTATTATGGCTTAATTTGGGCCTAATTTAGCCATTGGACCAAATTAAACCCAAATTGACTCCTGTGGGCCCACTAAGTCTAAACTAAATATAATCAAAATCAAATCAAATTGAACTTGTCTAAAGACCTAAAATCCTTATATCAACTTATTCAAAATTAATCCAAGCCTAATTTAAGTTTAATTTAGCCAATCAAGCCATTTGACTTAAATCGACTCCATGTGCGCCTCAGCAAGTCTAAATCAATTCTAATCAAAATCAAATCAAATTGAACTTGTCTAAAAGCTTAAAATCGTTGTATTAACTCATTCAAAATTAATCCAAGCTCAATTTGGGCCTAATTTGGCCTTTGTACCCAATAAAATTCAAAATAATCAATTAGGCCATTTGATTAAAATTCACTTATTTAGGTCAAATTGAGTTGACCTAGGCTTAAGTTAAATTAAATCAAGCTAATTAATCATAAGCGACATTAATGATTAATTTAACAAAATTTAAACTTAATCCTAAATTAGTTGGACAAATAGGAATCACTTGATTCAACCAAACTTAGTTTGGGTTTAGCTCAGTCAACC
This sequence comes from Cymbidium sinense, assembly GCA_021442155.1. Taxonomy (NCBI): domain Eukaryota; kingdom Viridiplantae; phylum Streptophyta; class Magnoliopsida; order Asparagales; family Orchidaceae; genus Cymbidium; species Cymbidium sinense. The sequence goes on along the minus strand of CM038229.1, from coordinate 19,323,302 downwards.
CAAATCATAACCTAAAATAAATTCTCTTACCTCCTCATACTCCAAATCCAATCAAAATTTTAGCTTTAATAAAAAGAGTCTTACAAAACACAAAGTAATAAAAAAAGGGGGAGATGAGCATGAGGAAAAAAAAAATACATTCAAGGAAATCTTCTAGCATCCACCGAACGTGGGCTTTAGTGAGTGAGTTAACTTCACAAAACTTTAGATCGGCCATAGTGTTTATGTTTTGTGAAAGAAATTTGTATGACCATAGAAGTTAACTTTAGATCCCCCTTACTTTTTTAATTCTATATATATTTAGTTTTTTAAAAAAATGAGGTCAATTACAAATGAAGTTCAGTGGAAAATTAGGTTTTGGTAGTGGCAAACCAGCCACCTCCTCTAGTTTTGCAGTTATGGGGAAGACAACTCACTTCCCATCTATCCTATCTGATTAGAATGGAAACTATGATTAAAACTCTATAGATGTGATTTTAAACTTCAATAAATTATAAGAAATAAATATGAATAAGCCCTCTATGGATTCAATTCTTCAATGGGAATCTAATGAACCTAAAATCCCCAAAATTTGTTGAGTTTTTAAAGAGTAATTTGAGTATTTGTGACAACTATTTTTCTTTAATTATTGTTAAAATACTAATCAAAATAAGTTAATATTTTTATTTAATGATCTTAAAGTTATTCCCAACCTAATATTAAAATTTCAAGTCCAATAGACTTTTGGATTAAGAATTATTAAATTTTGAAGTTCATTATTTGATTTTGAATAAATAAATAATAAAAAATAATAAAAAAGATCAAAATAGTTTAAAATATCCTAATAAATATTAATAAAACTAAGAAAAATATTTAAGCCCTTTGAATCACTTAAAATTTAAAAAAACTAATAACTTAGGGCATAATTAGGTCTTAATTAATTAACCTATGAGAGCCGAATTTTTGAAATTCAAAATAAATCAACACTTAGCCAAAAAATTTAAATAAATGCCCCAACCATTGGATTCACATTTCAAAGAGAAATCTAATGGTATTAAAATCCCAAAAACTTATTAAGTACATTAAATTGGGTTTTATTAAAAGAGTAATTCCTTAATTTTTCTTAGAAAATACACTATTGGCTAAAGTAAAATTTTTGTGTAATAATCTTATGTCAAGACCCACCTACCATAAAATTCTTAAGTCAAATAGAGCTTCAAGTTAAAATATATAACTTTTAAACCCTAATTAAGGTTATTTGCATAAAATAATTAATATGAAAATATAATAGATATCAAAATATGTGGGATTTGTTCAAAAACCTTTAATTAGCATCAAGGATTCCAAGACAATTAATTATAGTTAAATCATAAAATCACCTAACTTAGGGATTAATAATAATTAACTAAAATTTAAGTAGATGAAATAATTCAATCTGAACTTTAATAATTTATAAAAAATCAACCAATTGACGAGAAATTACAAATGAACTCTATTTCTGCTAAGCTAACATAGTGTTAACTAGTTAATTCAAAAGTGTTAATTTGTTTGAGATATTTTTAGCATAATTACTTAATAACTTAAAATATTAATTAGTATAATTAATCCCAAATTATATTTCTAAATGACTTCAAATTGCCTAAGCTTACTTTTACTGTTGTTATGCATGCTCATGATTTTTTTTAGAATTTTTGGGCATATACTTTGCAAGTCATTGCATTTTAGGACTAATTGGCTTTATAATTGAATTAATTCATTAATTAAACTATAGGAAATAATAAACTCAAATAAATAATTTTTAGATAATATATTGATTACAGAGGATTAGGGAATAATTATTAAATTAAATTAAAAATATTTAATGGTTTTAACCACTTTAATTAGGATTTAATTAAAATCTTCCTTAATTAATTCACCTTAAGATTAAATGATTTTATAATCTAGTTTTTGACTTTAGAGTTTGATGAATGTAATAAAAACATTATTCATATAATTTAATCACCATAAGTGTGTGAATGTGTACTATTATTATTAACTCAAATGTGTTTTCTTGAGCATGCTTCTTTATTACATAATCACATGAGCTTTTTAGATTAATTTATAAATCAAGTTTTTTTATATGTAATCATAATCAAACTCATGCATGCATCCTTGTGTATCTATTTTAAATAAGCATTAATCTGAAATCAAAAGAGTCCAAATTTCTTTTCATTTGTTTGGGTACTATGAATTAAATTAATCTTAAGATTATGTGAAGTCAAATTATTGCATATGTGTGCATCTAGCCTATAGGATTCTTGCAAGTACATATATATTATGATGTGATTGATGGTTGAATATCATGAAGAAGAATTCCTAATTAATAATTTAATTCTAACATCAACTTCATGATCATCAAACATTTTGGAGATTTTCTTTTTGAATTCTAGATCAACTAAGTTGTTGATAAGTTCTTAGTACTATGTCTTCATCATAAAAGATAGCCCTAGAACTTCTTTATAGTAAATGCCACATCAGGAAGTTGCTTATAATTAAAGAAGCCAAATTGTAGAAATATGTAATGATTTACTTAAGGATTGGCATCATTTTCATTTTATTTATTTTATTTTATTTTTTTATAGAGTATATGCAACTTCTCTAAGATGGGAAAAACATCATATTTTGAAGATGACTTATTTTCCATTTCTTTTCAATGTCATTTGAGGTGGCATGACTCTACTATTTTGAATTTGAATTCAATAATTTCCCTTTTGATACGGAGGGAAGGTAGGTTTAACTCTATCCTTAATAGATCAATAGACTTCATGATCTATTCATTTGGAAGATCATTATTTAAAGTAGAACCCTTGAGTAAAGGATGTGCTACTAAGGAGTTAGTTATGACTTGCACTTTTTTTACATCACAAAGAAGATTAGGGGTAATCTCAAATTGCAATGAAATTTTTTACCACCATGCTAAACAACAAGATAATGTCAGGCGGGTCATAAGATAATGCAATGGATTCACCTTATGTTCACTTCATAAAAGCATATAATGCCTTAATTTCTAAGCAGAGAAAGCTAAGGCACTCTTTTTTATTAATTTGGTCTCACAAAGTCCTAAGATATTTATCTATCAACCTAACAATGATAGAAGTTTCATACTTTCACTCAAAGAGATAGAAATATCACCTTTAGGACCCAATCTTAATGTCATGATTTTTTTAGAAGGATTGAAATTTTCATTTATTTTTTTAGGATTTATCCTTAAAATTAATTAAGGCCATTTATGAAATATCAATCATTCAATGGGAGAAGACTCTCATTAAGAAAGTTGATTTAAATTTATTAGATTTAAATTTCATTCATCTCAACTTTATTAGGAGAAAAAAATTATCTTACACTACCCTCTCTTTTCTTTTATTGATTAAGAACAAAAGTGAATCATAAAATCATTTTTTTCTTTATTCAAAATGTCATGTCATCTTCCTCTTTTGACTCTCTCCTAAACTCTTAAGGATTCAAGGTTTCTTGAAGGTCTAAAAGAGGGATATCTCCAAGTCACTCCCTAGAATTGGTCAATGAGGTTGAACAACTGATTTTCCAAAATTTAAATAGATATTTGGAGATGAATCAAGATTAAAGCTGATTTGTATTTATGTAAATTTTCTTCTATTAAGATAGAAGACTCACATTCAATTCTTTAATTGATCTCTGTCTAAGGTCAATAAGGCATTGTTTTGGTTTGATTTTTTATATCTATCCCTCTTTTACAATTTTCTTTGGAGTTGATTCACTTTTTTTTCTAGAATGCAAATCAAGTTTCAATCATATTGGTAAGGGAAATTGGTAAGACTATGTCCACCTCCTTTGATTTGGGTTTTCTCAGGATTTAAAATAACTCCTTCATTTAAATATACATTCTTAGGTATTTGCTACCTTTGAAAATATTAAAATAAAGGGTATCAATTCAAGGACCTTGGTTTGATTTTCTTTAGCTTTAGTACAAAAAACTAAAGTAGAATCAAGGACAAATTTAACTTTGAGATTTACTTTTAAGATTTATTTTTCAAAATTTGAGATAATTTTCAAAATTTTTTGAATATCACATTTCTTTTTCACACTGAAATGATATTAAATCCATCTTGACCAAACTTAAGTCTAATAAAAATGACTTAATTTTTATTTTTTTCACTCCCATTTTTATTTTAGGGTTTAGTTCTATGACCTATCGTTTAACTGAGGCAAATAAAGAGTTTTAGAACCCTAGTTCAGGATGTTGGATAGGCTCAACCAAGAATGAAATGGAGAGTTATCCAACAGAAAGAGAGAAAGTCTTGACCCATGAGTGGCACAAGTACTTTACCGATATATAGAAATAATAACTTATTTCTAAAGATGGAGAGAGGAACCATTCCCCAATATAGTCTCCAAAAAAATTTACTCTTTCTGATTTTTGCTGTTTCTTTCTTTTTTTATTTTATTTTATCCAAAATTGTTTATTTAGTATTGTGAAGTAAAAAACATTGGGTGAGGATATCTGGCCAAATTCTCAGCATCGTGGGTAAAAATTTGTTACACTACGTAGAGTTTAGGAATTTCTTATTTGGATAATCAAATGTGTTATTAATGAATTAACATATTATCTCGAATGATAAACATGTTATCTTATTATGGATACGATCATTTAATAAAAGAATCCTAAGTCTAGTGGGTCTTTCGTGTATCAGAGAAATTTCCCAGAACTACAACAGAGTCTATTTTAAACTGCCTTCATGGTTCCTTATAAAGGCAAACCCCTATAGTAATTACATCATAAGAAGGGTACCTTTCTAAGAATACTATCGATTAAAAAAAATAAGTTATTATTTATAAAGATTTTTAAGTTAGTTTTAAAAGGATTGATCTTTGGAATTTCAACTAGAAATGATCCAAAGTGGAAAGAGTTATTTTTTGAGACCAAATAGGATGAAGAAGGAAATGCCTATTGATACTAGGATTCCAGTAGACATTCCAACTATCCTATCATTGGCCTTTAAATTTTGAAATTTAATTTAGATTTTAATTTGATATTTTCTCAGAAATCCAGAACTTAGATTTTAGCAACACAAGACTGAAGAAATTCCTAGGGTTGAAGACATACTCTAATAAGGATGCTTCAGAACCTAAATCTATAAGTGCTTAGCACATGTCAGATGCTCAACCTAGTTTCATTTTGAGAATTATCGACCATTTCTCTCACTTGAGGGAACTAGCATATCCCTGACTCTTCTAAACTTACAATCCACCTGAAGAAGCTGCCACCTAACACCACCTAAGCGCATTTTAAATCCATGATGCTAACTCTCATGAATGCAAGATGGTCGAGCTATTATCTTTTTAGGAAAGAATCTAAGAATCCTAGACTTAGCCCCTAACCCCTAGGATCATATAGGGTATGAAATGCATCTGACTAATGCATATTTTTTAGAGTTTAAATTTTTTATTTCAAGATTCATTTAATGCTTGGGGTAATTCTATGTAATTAGAAATGGTTGTGGGCCAAATCAATTAAAGATAGGTAGGCTTCTCCAAGAAGGTGGTCATCTTAACAGATCAGATGCCCCTTATGTGCAATGGGAGAAGTGCCCATTAAAGAATTTAAAGCAATATGATTGCATAATTTTTAAGAGCTAATTATTTATAATTGATTTTAAGTTATTCTATAGTGCTTTAATTTATATGAGGTTTCAAGTTTTCTTTATTTTTTATTTGAGCTACTTAGATTTAGATTGGGTAAAAAATTTAATTTTCTTAAGAGCCTAATCGTCTAGGCATCCATCACAAGAAAGCACAACATAGATATAAACCTAAAAAAGCAAGTTGATTATATTATGCACCAATAATCAATTCAACAAATTTTTAATTTAAGAAAAAGGCCAATGCGCCGTTCCACTACACACCTCGTAAGAAAGTGTAAACGACAGTTGAGCACTGTCCTCATACAGCCTGGCCTAGAACTACAAGTTTAAATCTATGGGACTTCTTTCCAGGACCGTCTCCTTCAAGGACATCCATTGAGCTTCTTAGGGGACCACTGCACCTATCTTCTGGTAATGTCAGCTCTTGCTAATCATAGACCCATAGATCCTAACCAAATTCTAAGCTCAAATCCACATATTAAATTCAAAAATAAATCTTAAGCCCTATAAAACAAATGTTAGAAAAATACAAATAGCACACAACAGTTATATTTCACAAACATACAGGGTTAGCATTAGCTACTTGCCAAGATCACCTGTCCTATGGGCTATACTTAAGGAATTAAGCACACTTGCAAGAAAACAATATTTTTAATTTATTTATGATAACAGTCCTTTCTGGCATAGCCCCCTGTAGAAGATAATGTTAGATATAAAAAGAAAGTCCTATCATCCAGTCTAATGGGCAAACAATCCTAAGCATGCAGTCTAAAATAGCACAATAAAAAGACATGTGAAGCACATCACATCACAACATAGAGTATCATAAGAAGGAATCATAAAACAACCAAAACTAAGTATAGGGTTCATGACCTAACAATGTAGTGTGTGTAACAAAAATAGGCTTGAGTAGCAAGACTTTGCTAGGCCTCTTCAGTTTAAGATTCAATTTAAATTTTGAGTTTATTTGAATTTTTACCTTTGAATGGTTTCAATTCAAATGATTAATTGATTTATTTTCATTTTATGTTCATTTTCACTTTTATTTTGTTAAAGTGAAGTATAGGTTTTTAAGAATAATGAGTAGAATAGATTCCACTTTTGGGTTGAACCCATTCCATTCCACATCCTAACCCCTAGTGGAATGAAACTCTCATCCTATGATGAAGATCCATCCTAAAGATCTAACTGAGATCCTTAAGTATCTTAATTAATCCTTTTACTTTCATTCAGATGACTTAGGTTTGAAATTAGTTTAGATTTTGGATTAATATTTCAATTCTTGTCTTTAGAATTTGATTCCTCATTTTATTTCTTTTGATTTGATTTATTTTTTTTATTTTTAATTTAGTTTATTCTTTTAATTTGATTTGGTTTGAGTTATATTTAATTTTGTTGAGTTATGTTCATTTTATTAGGTTTAAATTATGTTAAATTAAGGAACTTAAGTTAATGTCTAAATTTATTATTAACTTACATTGATTGTGTTTTAAGGTTTGAGTAAGTTATTTCATTTGTTATGAGGTCATTAGCTTAAGGTTTAATTAAGCTTAACATGCATTATTAATTTGATTAACCTTTAAGTATGGAAGTGATCAAGTTCTTTCATTTAGGATGTTGCAAGAGTTGTCTTTGAATGTTATGATGTTGATGAAGATTACTTCAAATTACTTTATGATTTTGTGAATTTATGAGTTTTTTTAATTCATTATTTGATTTATAATGACCTAGAGATTTTGAAATTCAACAATTCTCTAACCAAAGGTCAATGAAATTTTTATGGAAAGTGGGGTTTGATGCCAATTTCATAATTCCAAAGTTTTATTTTGGTTAGATTCATAAATATGGTGTAATTAATGTTTTAATTATTTCATTAAAATAAAAATTAAGCCTAATTTCATGAGAATTAATTGGGAGTTTTATTTTTCTTTGATTCCTCTCTGAAAGATGTTTCCAAGGAGGGTTCATTCATAATTGTTGGAAGTTTGGTTGATTTATTGTGGTTTATTTAAATTCTGGTTAATTATTTTAATTATTTAATTCAATTAATTACCTAATTAAGCCATCTTGTGATTTATTAAGTTCCAATGGATTTCATTGATATTTTAAAGTTCATTTGGGTTTATTAAACTGATTTGAAATGATTAAATTTTTTTTCTTGATTTATTTCATTTTATTTTAATATTTTTAATTAAAATTAAAGTTTAAAGTTTAAAATTTGATATTTCTTAAATTACTTTGAGATAATGCGTGAAAATTTTTCCTAAGGTGTGTTTTAACTTAATATTCAATTCCCAAAGTTTCATTTGAATTGGATTAATGGTTTGTGATTCGTTAAGGTTTGGTTGATTTCATTCAAACCAAAATTAAGGCTAAAATACTCAAAATTAATTGGGAATTTTAATTTTTATAGATTCCTCTCATCAAGAGGAATCTATTGAGCCCAAGTTTACATTTTTTAACTTTATATTTAATTTTTTATAATTTTTAAAAATTTCTAGCATTTTTAATGATTTTTTAATTAATTTAAAAGGGATTTATCATTTAAAATAGCAGACCAACATGGCGTGGTGACATTGGGAAACACGGATCTCGCGTGGCGGCCACGTAGAAAGCGACGCCATGCATGATGAATCTCGACCATCCGATCTAAGATCGGATAGTCCCGATTCATTCCGCGATCTCTTTAAGGGAATTAATCTGATTGTCCAACTAGATCTCGATCGTTCATTCCAAATTGATGGAGCAGATAACAGAGATCATCACTAGAATATCTTCACTCAGAGGTAGACACCATCTATCATTTTTGACAATTTTTCATCGATCTCTAATGGATTTTGATGCGAGTTGCAATCAATTATATGGTTTGATCCTCATGGAGATCAAATTTGTTTTACAAAGGACTAAATCCGAATGCTTAGAGGTTGGTGGTGGAGTGTACCTCAATTTTGGCAATCACCGGTGGTGTGATCAAGTCCAATAACTTTGCCTCAATGTGATGAAGCCATGGGCATGATTTGGTGACTTCCTTCCATGCTAAACACCTTGGTGACCAACTTAAGGCCATTTATCGTCTGGTTTGGTCATTCTCTGGCTTGTTGGCGATGAGGGGTTGCGATGGCCATTCATTTGAGGTCACATTAACCTCTAGAACATGTTCGAACATTCAATTGGAGGTGGAAAACTCTCCATAGCTTTTCTCCATTAAAGAGGCTCAGTGATCGTTAGATTCAAACATTCTCCAATGTACTAGTGGCTAGGGGCTGGGGAAAGGGTTGCCTCCTTCTTCTCTTCCCTTGGTGAGTAAATTGGCTTGAAAAGAAGGAGGGAAAAGTCCCTCCCTCTCCTCTTTCCATACATGGCTAAGAACCATGTCTTTGGCCTTTTAGGTGGCTGGATTCCAGACACTTGCAGAGGGAGGGTTGGCAAAGGGGTGGATTCAATCCCCCTCGACCTTGTGAGAAAGTTTGGATAAGGGATTGGAAGGGAGGAGGGCATCTCCTCCCTTTTCCTTATTTGGTGAGCACATAGCTCCATGGACTTCTCTTCCTTGCTCTCTTGCTTCTCTCTTGGAGGAAGCAAAACTCTATTTTGCTTGAGGGCTGATCCCCCAAATTTTTAGCCTTGGAACCATTCTCCTAAGAGGTAGTCAAGGGTCAAAGATCACTTGTAAAAAATCCAAGAAATTTTGATGATGGAAAGGGGAGGAATCTACCCAGTATCATTACTTAATTAAAGATTTCCACTCATTTACTTTGGTTTCATATATTATTTTTCTATTGGCATCACTATCAATGCCCTTAGACTAATGTGTGGCTGTCCAACTAAAACTCAATGTGAGTTTGAGGCCAAGTTTAAATCCATTTGAATTGGATTGAAAATTTGAATCCAATCCAAGTATTTGGATTGAAAGTGTTTAATTTTAATTAAAGTCTTTTAATCTTGGATTCAATTATGTTTAATTGATGATTAATTATGTTTTAATTAATTAATTTAGATTTGAATTAAGTTTGGATTTTATTTCATTTCAACCCATTTAAACTTAAATGGGTTAAGTTTGATTCCAATTGGGTTCAAATGATCAATTTGGCTCAATTGGAATTAGTTTGAGCTCTAATCATGCTTGATCACATGTGTGAGATGATTTGGGATGACTGATTTCATTTAATTTCAAGTGGATTACAATTTGAACCCATTTGACCCAAGTTGGTCTTAATGTGATAAGCTTGGGTTTCATTTGGGTCAAATGACTAATTATACCAAATTAGACTAAACGATGGGTTGTATTGTGGTTGATTGTTATTTCCACATGATTTTGAGTAATCAAATTGAATTGATTTGAATTTGATTTTGGTTTGAATCCAAAAAGACCCATTTAGATTCATTTTTACTAAGTGGTCTAATTAACCCAATTAAGGCCTAAATAAATTTAAAATTCTTTAGATTCATGATTAAACATATTTATTTAATCATTTGGAATACCTAGAATGATTTAATTTGGTCAAATTTTTGGTGGGTTGACCTTTGACTTGGTGGGACCCACCTAAGTCAAACATATGTCAGATGGTTTGACAATATTTAACTTTGTTTTAATTTGGGATTCATTTATTTGTGTTAATTTGAGTTTAATTTGATTTGATTTAATCCAAATTTGAAATTTGGGTTGAGTCCACCTAAGCCCATTTGGTTAGATCAAACCTAAGGAGAGTGCACTAAGTCACAAGGTATAGTATACTGAGAACTTAATTAGAAGGTTCCTAATCTTTGATTAGGTTTCCTAATTATCAATTTCAGAATTAATGTTAATCTCATCCAAAAATGAGGTCAACAACTCCCATTGACTTTCATTTATTATAATATTTACTATAAGCCAAGCTATTTAAAAGTAAAGCTCAACTGTCCACTTGTTTTCTTTTTTCAAGCTGTATAGTCCAACCTAGCCACACTGCCCATTAATTGTTCTTTTAACTTGAATGTCTAGTGTGTTTATATTGTTTGTGCATTAAAACTAACATTCTTTTTCATAAGTTTCTAAAAGTGTGATGATTGTTCTATGTGGCCTGAATTTTAGTAAGCTCTTTAGTATTTAAATTTTCTATCCCAACGTAACAATCAAACTAATAATTAATATAACTCACAATCTCATTTTTATAGCCTTAGGTTTAATCCATAAAACTGATATAAATGTTATAGGTCTGTGATGTGATAATCATAATTACATATTATCTTCCAACTTTGTTATGTGGGTCTTCACTCATTGCATGATAAGGTGAAAAGGCAGACTATTGATGGTAGTCACCCATTAGTGAAGAACACCTCCCTAACAAATTGACCATAACTTAATTTTATCATGTATATAGATATAATTACATATCTGAGCCTATGTCAATAAAAGTTTGTGTCTAAAATACATTAAATATGAAAGTTGTTACATTAGCTAGGTGCATTTTCACACTAGTCATGATTTAGAATCTAGGGAGTGAGTTTAAGCTCTTAGGTTTCATTCTTATAAAATAATATGTTAGCCATCTTACATTTACAAAAGACTTAGCCTCATGATTTTAAAGAGTACGTAGTGTTATCTAATAGCCCTTGTAGGCAATTGAATGTCCAACTGAGTCAAAATTGGTTCACTCTCTTTAGTAGATATAAACCAATACATCCCAATTTCTCCCAAAAGATTAAAATGAGTTCTCAATTTGTGCTAGAGTACTCTAGTTTTAAGGTTTGAGCTTGTTTGTTTCCTTTTTGTTACAATCATAAACCCTCACATCTTACACATTTTCATAATCTTTATTGGGATATAAACCATAATAGTATAATAAAATTTCAATTGAAAATCCAATATAAATTTTAATTAAACATAAAGCTCAACTATAAGATTCACTAAAGTGCTTACCAAGATTCCTAGAATCAAAGCACTTTCTACATATCTTACTTTAGAATTTATAAAGAATTATTCATATTTGAGGTCTCTCATTTGCACTCATAAAATTGTCAATCCTTCATCTAGACTTTCAAATCTATAATGATATTAGCTGGCTACTTTAATCGAGAATTTTCTTAGGAGATTTATATTTCTAAGATGTAATTAATTAAGGGGGCTGGTCTCTATAAGAAACTTATTAACCCAACTTAAAATAAACCCCTACCATACTTTATCCATATGAAGTAGGGTAAAATCCTTTGGTACACGTTGACGCATCAGCCTTAGGAGTTTTTATTAGATCATTGAATTCATCATAAAGTAATATTTTTATCTTTCAAGATAGTATATTATTTCTTGGTGCCGTATTCGATAATTTAAATAACTACTCTTAAGATCTGTGTGGTGTCCCATCCTTACCAAAATTTAAACACCACACATTCATACATACATACATACATACATGCATACATACATACATACATACATACATGTATTGCTTACAAATGATATTTTTTCTCATTATTATGTATTGACATAATGTTGTATACATAAAATATATAGAGTAAATTTTGTAATGGGAGTTTGAGGAGCCTTAGATATTAAAGTTGTTTTTATGATATTTCTTTTGGTCCTTTTGATAATTGTCCTTTAAGGAGAGGAGACTCAAGACAAATTGTCCTACATTAGTCTTGGTATTGATGCTAGGAGTTAGGGGTTAGTTTTCATGGCATGCATCAACCTTACTTAAGGCATTGTTGAGGATGGCAAGGTGTATATGTTTATATTGATGGTGTGCATTGAATTTATAAATGATGATGTGCATTAACATTATTTTTAATGATTGGCGATGAAGTCAACAAATAATAGTGTTTGTATTAACTGCATACATCATCCTTATAGATGATGACATACACTGATGTTATTAGAGACGATGAGCAATTGTTGGTGGGTGTTGGTATTTGTGTTGATAATGTGTATCATTGTTATAGACTATTGCATGCATCAATATTATTGATGATGATACACAATAGATCGACAAGTGTTAGTGCTTGTGTTGAATATGTGTATCAACTTTATAAATGATAACATGTATCGACATCATTAATAATAATGGGTGACAAAGTGAATGGGCATCGACATTTAGAGTGATGACTATTGAGTGATGGTGGATAAAAATCATAATTAAAAAATAGTGGTCAAGAGACTATAATCAAATAATGTTGATTGGGAGAAGGTGTTATGGGTAATGGGCTATAGTAGCTAGCCGATAGTGATTGCTACTAGTTATCATCAATTTCAAAAGTCGGCTTTTAAGTTCTTTAGATTGCTAAGTACTTTCAAATTTGTAATCTAAGTTCTCTATCATGTGAAAAATGAAAATCTATTTATAATTTTTTTAGTGTCATTTCGATAACGTTAATCAAAATTTGAAAACACTTCATCAATTGACAAATGTCAATTCTTTACTTGTAGACAATTCTTTTAGCTTTTAAGTATCTTAATAACATTGAAATTGAACTAAAATAGAATCGTTTAATTCCTTTCATTGAGACCCTAATTTTGATTGTACTATAAAAACTAGATATCAATTGGTTTCTTAGTAAATGCCCTAAAATTTTCAACTGCATTTCAAGTATTTGATTTTGGCTAATTTAGACTTAAATTATAACATTTTTTATTTCATTGAGCTCATCTGATTGAAACGTTTGATTTAATTTTAAGTTTTTTTGTAATTGTGATTTAGATGATCTTAAATTTAATTACTAAAATTTTAATTCAAATGTTGTATTTGGATTCATATTTCATTTGGTGTGTGTGTGTATATATATATATATATATATATATGATTTCGATACATGTGTAAAAATGTGTTGTGCAAATTAATTTGGACAGTAGCGTGAAGGAGAAGCGATTGGCTTTGCTTTGCATAGAAAAGAAAAGAACATTGGATGTTGACTCTGCGTAGCCAAATCAAGCAAAAAATAAGAAGAAATCTTATAAGAAAAAAGTGATCAGTAATAGTGCGTCGCCCATTTGCAGAGGACAGTGCTGGACAATCGTGCATCACAAATTTTTTTTTTTCTTATCATTGAAATATATGTTCTTTTATTCTTATAATATGAATGATCGAAGCATTTCTGGATAATCGTCTTGTGATTCACCTTCGACCGTTGTAGACCATGTTGAGCTTTCCTGAGAAAGTATATGACAAGCTTGAAATAGCTTTAGGCTAAACAAAAGATTAAAAAAAAAGGTTGGAATAGCTTTCACTTTTAAATTTTGAGATGTGTTAATAATTGATATAAAAATATATTAAATTTTTATCCTGCCATTTTTAAATCAGGACTGAACTTAATATATTTTCGCCTATTTTGTTATGGTAATGTTTTTGAAAGGAAATTTTTGATTCTAAGTTAAAATTTTTGCTTAAAATTTATTATTGGTCGAAGACATTTTAAGGCACATAATTGATGGTTATATATTTCAGAAAAAAAACTATTATGTTCTAAAAAGTTACAACACTAGTTACAATTTACCAATTATGAATTGAACAAATATCTCATTCACATACATATAAATTTAGATCAAGACATTGAATATTTGAGATTTTTTACACTAAAAATCTAGGAAGAAAAAAAAAAATCAAGGTGCCTATCTTAGTTTAAGTAATTCTATTCGAATCCTTCAAGAATTAGAAAAGATAGCATTTTTGAGAGATAGGGATGGTACTAATAAAAAAAGAAGGAAATGAACCATAAAAAAAATCTTTAATAATGACTTCAAGAGGAGTTTTCAGATATTGAAGTTGTCATAGGACATCGATTGATGTGGTAATTATTGAAGAATGTTCTTAAATGAGTCTATTGAAGAGTTAAAGCTTTGGGAATGATTTCAATATGGTTTGATAGGATAATTTAAGTTAGGAAGTCAACTAGGTAAAATTTGTCTATATTTGACCAACTTTGGCAAAGTGCTTGTTATTTAAAAATTATCAATTGAAAATATTAGGTTTTACTTGAACTGGATAAAGAACACTTCAAGGGAGTGATCCAGATATTTTTTTATAAAGTTTATTTGATATTTATTTTGGATCTTTATAGCGGTTGGATAGAGAACAAAAGGGTATGGTTTTCGAATTTGATATTTAACAAAAAATTATGAAAATCCAAAGTAAACACATGAATATTGATCTACAATGAATGAATCTTAAATCTGGAGAATTTGAAGTTATGTGGCGGAGTTTAGGATGGCCTAAGACAAGATGTAATCATTCAAGGTCAAATTTCAGCCAAAGCTTGGCCAACCCTTGTAGTTGGTTTTAGAGAGAGAATTTTGTGGTATAAAATTTAACAAAATATGTAAAAAGATTCATTAAATGAAGAAAAATAATCTCTAAGAAAAGATTTATAAAAACACCAAAGGGATAACCACACACTACTCACTAAAATATTGTGCCAAGGGATAAGGATACCTCCAAGCAACCTTCAAGGTTTTGGCCACCAAACCTAAAACAGAATATAATTTTAAAATTATTCACAAGAAAATATTGAATAACTTCTCATTACATCAGGAATTTATAATTACATGGTCACAAGTCATTTTTCCATATGTCACACATCCATTTCATGGCCAAAAGACACAACTCTTCTTAAAACTACCTCCATAGATACAAAGACCAAAAGAGGCACTATTTGTAATTAAGCACATGGTTAATTAAGTTATTTTGGCCACTTAATTGCACTCCTGACCAACTACCCAAATGACATAATAGATCATTACATATTTTAATTGCAGCCATAAGCTTAAACAAGCCTTGCCTAAGCCCATAGAACCCAAGCAAACACTTACATTAACTCCTAAAGGTCATGCAAAAACACATTTATAATTAAACCACAATTTAACCAAAATTACATATAATTAATCACAAATACATAACACACAAAAGACATAAAATTCAGCTATTCATCTACAATAAAGCATGCTAAAAAATGACTTTACTTTTCTTAAGTTATTTTCAGGTGATAATGTTTTTTCAAGTTGTTTCCATCAATTACATTATCTAAATGAGTGTATAAATCTTCATTTCTCTTTGATATTGATCTAGTAATGGGTCTTTGTGATATGTCTTTCACTGATTGATGCACTTGTGATGAATCATGAAGATTGACGAATGTTTGATGCTAGGTGTTTACAAGTGTTATAGTCAATATAAAAGGTTGATTGTTAGGCAAGGTTGAGTAATCATCTTAGTCTCTCATGTAACAAAAGAAGAGATTAGGTGACTATGAAGAAAGTACCAAACATTAGTGGTTGAAAAATAACAAATTTATGTTGGTGGACAAGATATTCTCATTGGTAGGTATAAAGTAATAATTGATATGAAGCATGAAATGTTGGTTTACAGTTACAATTGATCAATTATAATACAAGTACTAATGTTACTTAATAGCTTGCATCAAGTGACAAATAAAGGTTGACATGGATGTTTGCGGATAACTAATAATTCATTATAAATTATGATAGGTTTTAACACTATCTAATTTTATATATGAACCTCAATATTATCAAGCTCAAGGTGCATTCATAAAAAATGTAGTGGACTTATACGGACCATTTTCCCTAACTCACTCTAATTTTACCTTAGCTAAAAAACCCTTGCACTAATTTTGGGGCCCCTTACTAAGTAAATCGGAGGTATTGGCCCATCCATATTGCAATTTAGTAAATTCCATTAACTTGTCAACATTTCTTCTAAAGGTCTCAGTTAGGTGGTGTAAATGTATTAACTAAGTGGCATAATTTATAAATAAGATATTTTATAAAAATAGATAAAAGGCAAAATCTAATCTAGATTGTGTATCTTGTCTAATCTTATGATAAATATTTATTTATAAGTATTTATAAGTATTATAATAAGTAAATGAAGAAGAAGAGAGTATGGGTTACTAAGTCTTTTAAGGAGATGGATCAACCTTGATTAACAATACTAACAAACTCCTTTATAAGAATGTCCCAATAAATGAAGGCATAAAATTAATTCAAAATTATTATTCTTTTGAGGATTTCTAAGAGAAAAGTTCAAAGTTCAATAAAAACTATGATAGTAATGAAGTCAATTATCAAATATCAATTTGTAAGGTTGAGGGTGAATCACCATAATCAAACTAGATGATAACCCAGTATACAAATGGTCAACATGATAATCACTATGAAACCATGAAGAACTCTATAAAGATTACAACAGGCTCAAAGTGGTTATGGTCAAAAGAAAAAACCAAAGAAAATATAGAAATAAACTTAATCTAGATTGCATGGATCCATCATTCTAAATTGTTGAACTTATAGGCATTTAGCTTGAGAAGGTGGTTAACCCAAACCAATTGAGAGTTGAGTTATTACTATTCCCAAGTTGATAGTCCAGAGTTGACCTCATGACATAGACTAAGTGTTGACCTCACTTTTGGAGTGAGTTCTCAATTTCTTCTTCATAGACTTAGGAATCTTCTAGACACTAAGACTTCCTTGTCATAAGACACTTCTAGCACTTAGGTGAATAGTTAACCTAAGCCTAGAGACTTAGAAGTGTTAACCATAGGATTATGATATGCCTTAGGACTTAGGGAGATATACTTATCCTATAGCCTAAATTGAATATATGTTCACCTTCTTAAGCCAAAACCAATCCTCAAATTCAACTCAAATATCAAATCAAAACACAAATCCAAATCCCAAGTCAAATGATTGAAGCTCATGATCAAACTAAACCAAATTAAATCAAAACCATTCCTACACCATATGAATCAAACTTCACGAGCTTAGCCAAATCCTAACCCAAATCACTTCCAACTCAATTAATTTTCTCATGAATCAATTATATCTTCAATCATCTTCACAAATATAAATAAAATATACATTTAAATCATCAAAACTAAATCAAACTAAATCAAAATTCAAACCCAAGCACGTAACCCAACTACATGAACTTAGCCAAATTCTCTCATTGCACAACCCAAATTCAATTGATTTTCTCATAAATCAATTATTCCTTCAAACATCTCTCCAAACATAAATGAAATCTACAATCATCAAGCCAAATCAAAATCAACCCAAGTCAAACCCAACTTAGCCCATTTGACTTGAAGTATTCAAATGAACCAAAACCCATTTGAACCAAAACTAATTACAATTGAATTTATATATCAATCCCAAATCCATATATAAACTCAACTAAATCAAACTCAACCCAAAATAAAGCCAACTAAACCTAATTGACTAATTTGACCCAAAGTGACCAATTTGACCAAATTGAACCAAAATCTAATTCAAGCTAAACCAAAGTGAATTAAGCCAATCCAAACTTTATAACATGATTGTTGGTCATCCTAGGTTGATAAATTATCATAAATGGGGTCAAACCAAGTCAATCTAACACTTTGACCAAACCCAATCCCTTAACCCATATGGACCTAAACTAGCTAAATTGTGACCTAAGCCAAATTAGTTGAAACCAATGATTCATACCAGCTCAAAATCAATAGTTGAACATGACTTGACCTTCAATTAAGCCAAACCAAACCCAATTGGCCCTCTTGACCCAAGTTGACCCAAATTGACCTAAAAGACCAAATTGGGTCAAACCAAATTGGGTTCATTCCAAATTGACTATTGAACTTGACCAAAGACTCAATTGAGCCCAATTGACCCACTATACCCAAATGATATATTGAACCCAACTTGACCTAAAGAGTCAAACCAACCTAAAACTTAATCAAATCAAAATTGAACTCAACCAAAGCCCACAAAATATTCTAAATGATCAACCAAACCCAAACCAAGCTATGACCCAAGCCACTTTGGTCAATTGGGTTAAATTGGTCAACTTGATCCAACCCATTTGACCCAAATGAACTCAAATGAACCAAAATAAAATCTAAACCAAATTGAACCAAACCAATGACACCAATACACTTTAAATGATCATATGAACTTCACCCAACCATTGGTTTGACACAATTTGAACAATTGGTCAACTTGACCCAACCTAACCCAATTTGACCTAAATGGGTCAAATTGAGCCAAATTGAACCTAACCAACTCCAAATGACCTGAAATTTGGCCCAACCCACTTTCACTCATTTCAAATATGTCCAAATCAAATCCAATGCTAAATGACCATCCTACACTTAGACTAAGGGTAACACATGAGGCAAATCACCCATGTAAGTGGTCATTTCCATTCCTTAACCACTTGGTACCCTCCCATTGGTCCACCTAGGCTCCTAGGACACTGCCCAACCTAACCAAAAACTGGTTGGGTCAGCCATGACCCATGAGGAGGTGAAATCACCTCACCTACCCCATTGAAGCACTTCAAACACCAAGGACACCCACTAATCCCCCTTAGGCCACCTGCCATGCCTTGGCCACTCAAACTGAGCTGCTTAAGGAGATTCTCTGCCATTCCTAGCCACCACCGATGGCCAAGCATCCACAAGAAGCCAAACAAGGTCGAACCATCTGATCTAGAGGGAGGGGGGTATACACCCCCTCATTTCAATTCTAATAGACAAAATTCATTTCCTAGAGCAAGAGAACCCTAAGATGAGCCGCCGAGAGCTTCCTAGAGAGTTCTCAAGGTTCCCCAACTTCCTCACTCTCAGTTTCCTTCAAGCCAAAATAGGACAACATCCCATTCATTCCCATTTGCTTAAGGCTTAACCAAAGTGCAATTAACTTTGCACACACTTTTCTTGGAGCTACTCAAGTAAGAATGAAACATCCCCCAAGCGCTCCGACAATCAGATGACCAACTTCGATTAACATCGACCACCTATGCTTTGGGTGTTGGCCTTCTATGCATACCACTTCAAATTGGATCTCGTGCTAATCAATAGAGCTTCATCTCAATTAGATGAAGCTTCCTCAATCAGATTTGGCACCGATCTTGAGCTCTGGTGAGGTATGCCATTGAAATTGATCTTAAGGCAAAAAATGAGTTAAGGCCTTTAGAAGAAATCGTGCATTTTGCACTATCTTGGCAGTTGGATCCCTTTGAAACCTCCTTGCGAAGGTATGCGATCGATTTGAGATCGATCCAAGCTCGGGCAAGCTCGAATCGATCAAAGGAAGGAGGACGGTGTCGGCCTTCCATTGATCAATTTATAATGGATCATACACCGTCCATTCCTCATGATTGGAATGGACGGTCATGATTAAATCTGTTAGAATTATCCTACTTTATTCTTTAGCACCGTGGTTTTAATCATAGTCATCTGATCTTAGATAGGATGATGCACGAGAAAGCGCATTCGGCCACCACCATGCAAGCGCTGACTCAAATTATTTTTAATAACCAATCTAGCAGCGTCACGTGGAAAGTGCGCCCCATCAGCGTGCCACATGGCCAATGGGATTAAGATTTAATTAGGCTTAATTAATATATTTTAATGGCTAAAACTTCCAGAAGTCATAACTAAGTATAGAAAAATCATAAAAATATAAAAAATACTCATTTTAAAGGTATTTCATAAGAGAATTTATTAAAAATATTCTTAATTAATTTTAAATAGTAATTAGAGCTTAATTAAAGTTTAATTAAAAAATTAATTAGCTTAATTACTCTTTAATTAGTTAAGTAATTAATCTCAAACTTTGTGGGTTAATTCAATGGGATGACCTCCGCCTCCCATAATTTTCTTGGAATTTATTGCTTAATTAATTGAGGAAATTGACTAATTAAGCTTTAATTACTCTCTTAAGTTAATTAATCATTAATTAATCACATGAATAGTAAAATGTTAGTTAATTAAGTGGTAAATAATTATCCAACAATGAATGGACTATTGGAATGGGATTGAGGCCTCCTCCCTAATCTATTTCCCTAACTTCATTTCATTAATCAGACTAATTAAGGCTTAATTAACTAATTAAATTACTTAATTAATTAAATTGAAATCATAATCATATCAGAACTTACTTAAATAAGTCCTAGGTAGATCTTTGGGTGTTCAATAACCTAAAGAGGTCTTAAGAAAATTATGATCAACCCACATGTCTGGGGAGACCATAAGAATACTTAATTAAGTTTCCTTAGCATAATTAACCATTAAATGTGTGCCAATTTCATTAGGCCCCTTTCCTTTCTTAGGATCATTGCTAATTTTGTTTACAATGCATGTACATACCATGTTGGCTCATAATTGTTTGGTTAATTATGCTAAGGCAATATAGGAAAGGGTTAATTAATGAATTTAATACATATTATAATGTAATTAACACATAAAATCAACTTAATTATTTTTCATTAAATTAAATCAATTAACGGACATGGGAATGGGTTAGGATCAGCAAACCTTTTTTAACATCCTTAAATCAAATCAAAACATGAAATTAAAAGTGGAATTAAAGAAACTTTGGTTTATTTTAAACAATTTTATTTTATAAGAGAAATCATGTGTTTATATTTATTTTGTTCCTTTCCAATCATGTTAAATGTTGTATGTCATTTGTAATCATGCATTCATTCTTTCAACGTTAATTGAATCAAATGGTTTTCCTTTATGTAAGCTTGCATGTGTTGGATTAATGTATAATATGTGTGTCTATTTTCATTAATAAATTCAAATTATTTTTTAAATTCTATGAATCAATTTCATTGATTAGAGTGATAGTAGTTATGATCATATATACATAGCTTTTCATGTTCTTATAGCTTAGACATGTAAAGTAAAGCTTTCTTTTCCTTAATTCATATGTAGTTTTACATGTATCTGAATGTTAAAATGTATATAGTCCAAACATCTCGGGAATATGAGGCTTTAGTTAGCCCCAAAGAGGTCGTTTGATTATGTCACTTCCCTAGTTAACAATAACATGTACTTATTTGATTTCATTTACATGTGTTCCAACATTATAATTTGGATAAAACTTTACTCCATATGTATAAATGATTCAATCAAATAAAAATACAACCTTTGCATGGTTTTCCTTCCTTTATTTATGTATACATCATATGTACTTGAGAAAAGCAAGTGTTTAGTCTGGACATCCTAGGAATACAAGGCTTTAAGTAGTCCCAAGTAGATCATTTGATTACCTCTCTTCCTTAGTTAACAATGGTATGTACTAGCTTATGTCTCTTATACATGTGTGTGTGTATTTAATTATGAAATTAGAACCCCTTTTCTTTAATCAAGGATACATGCATTCATAATTGACTAAGTGATTGAATTAGTTGGTTATGTGATTTGGAGCTTTCTTTCTTACATTCATGCATTCAAATTTACATATGTTTGAATGCAAATGGGTATATAGTTTGAAATCCCAAAAATATGAGACTTTAGTTAGCCCCAAGGAGGTCATTTGATTACCTCACTTCTCCAGTTAACAATGACATGTACCTATTTAATGTCATCCTTATATATTTTTGTATAAGAATTTAGATAGAGCTTTAAACTAATATGTTTAACTAATTCAATCACATAAAATGACATAAACTTTAAATACATGTATGCATTCATCATATAAGTGTGCCAAAATATATTGCATGTACATATACACTTAGGATTAAATCATATATACACTTAAGATGCCTTTCACATTGGATAAGATTATTTAAAGTGAACCTAATCTTAGGATTAATTTAAAATATGTAATAAACTATTCACTAAAAAACTAAATCAAATTAATATACTTTAGAAGTGGCTTAAGGTAGGAATGAATGAGGGAAATCTTCTTTCTTCTCTTTATAACACTTAGCTACTAAGTGTAATCATATGAAACAAAAGAAAACATAAATTAAAATTCTCAAATCAATTAAACAACTTCAAGTGAAATCAACCTTTCATTTTAAATTATTTTTTCCCACACTTAGAAAATACAACACTAATGCTTAGTTGAAACATAACATTCAAGCCTTAACACACATTAGAATTAAGTCACCACTTCTAGTGCTAAGTTAGGATGACGTATGTATAGTGTATGTTTTGTTTTATGAAGAATTGTTTTAGATTATAGGTGTTTATAGACGATGTTAGCCATTTAGCCTAATCATATTTTCTGGGATTGTACTTAAGGGGATGCTTAAAATAAATGTAAATGCTCTTTTGTGTTGCTTAAACCTTAAACATAGTTTAACATAAGTCCATGTGGGGGTATATATATATGTATATATATATATATATATATATATATATATATATATATATATGTATATATATATATATATATATATATATATAAGTGCTTAAGATTGTATGTGTGTTTAGCTAACCTCTATTTTGCAAGTGTAGTTAGATTCACTTTTCATATTTTTAATGTTATTTTGCATTAGGAATTAAGATTAGTGCTATGGGGGACTATGATGACATATTAGAAGGTTTAGTCAAGAGGCCCATGATGAAGCACCAACCAAATCAAGGAAGGAGGAAAATGAAGACCCCATAGCATGTATTCATATAAATTGTAATTATTATTTTATATATTGTTGTATAAGGTAAATCCCATCTTCATATTTTCTGGGTTATAATGATACCTACACCACCTTTTTTATTCTTTTTCGATAGTTATAAAATTGATTGATGATATAAATTAATTGTGCATTAGAAATGGCATGCTTTTCATAGTTTCTTATGATTGATGCTTTAATGTGTGGCTTGGATGCGATTAGACTCTCAGAATAAAATAATTTTTCCACCCAAGTAATAACTTATAACTAAAATTTTCTACAACTTATAACCTCACCATAAAGCCTATGATGTAAATCAAGATAATTAAAAGATTTAACAAACCCTTAGCTGAATGGTTGAATATTTTACATCATGCATATCATAATATTTCGCTCTTGAAAATAGGGGATTTCCATCTTTGCACGATAGGAAAATGCCTGACCTGTCAAGGCATCCCTTGTGTTAGAAAACACCCCTTTCTTGATTTAGTCAACAATCTTATTTTGTCATGCATGTAGGCATCAAAATCCTAAAGCCTTTGTCCAAATGATGTGTCTAAAATGGAATAAAACTTGAAAAGATTTTTGCATTTGATTAAGCCATTACTCATACCACTCATGCTATAGTCTTTTAGGAAGTGGGTTTAAAGACTTTAGTATCTTTTCTAAATAAATAAAAGCCCAACTATCTTACAATTTCATATGATCGGACTACATGATTTTAAAATTGTAGGAGGAGTTAGTTGGCCACTCCAAATACTTATAAGCCTCGCAGTCGAGTGGTTTATCCCCTCTTATGGAGGTAAACTTTTTGCCCACCTTCGCTTAGATTTAGGTCATGCTTTAGCTTATGCTTAAGCTCCCTAGATTTAGGATATGAGATTGCTATTTTTTTCAGGCTATAAGCATAAATCCTCACCTCTTATGCATCTCCACAATCTTGTGTTATTGGATTATAATCCCTAGTAATCTAATAAAATTTCAACTCAAAACATAAGAATCTCTTCACTTTCAAATATATATAGCCCAAATTATAGGATAGATTGGAATATTCATTAGGCTTCTTAATATCATGAGCATTTCCTACTCAATCATTTTGGCTTCCAAAATATGTCTCTTCTTAAACTTTTCCAATTGATTTTCCAAATACAACCTATCCTTTGATAGTCTAACCATGAAATCTTTGGAGACCCTAATTTTCTACTTTAATTGAGAGTATTCCTAAGGAATTCACCTTCCCTATGATGTGATTAACAGTGGAGGCTTGCCTCCATAGGGAACTTTAGAATCTAGTTTAATATAAATCCTATTTTATTCATCCATGTAAAACAAGGAAAAATCTCTGGTATATTCAAAGACACCCATCATTCCTTAAGAGTCCTTATTAGGTGATTAGGTCTATTGGAAGGTGATGTCTCTATCTTTCGAGATAGTTCATCATACCTTTATGTCATACCCAATCACTTCAATACGTAGCCCCTTTGATCTGCGTGGTGTCCCTCACATACATCCAAAAATAAATAACATAAATTTTTTTGGTGACACCGATGGGGATTGTTCTCTCTCCATATTTAGTAGACAATTATTATCTCCAACCCTCAATAGTGCACTTATATTCTATATAATCCCAAGACTATCTTTGTTTATGTTGGCACTTAGCTTATTTCATTCTTAAGCAAAGCTAGCTAACATCTTTTAGGTTTTAGGACCTCACTCCATGTAGGTCTTGAAACCCCTATTAGGTCCCCTAATAGATATAAATAAATTAAATAATGAAAGGAGATGACTAAATATAGAACCTCTTTACCACTAGCTTGGTGAAGCAAGGTTCATCCCAAATTCAAGAAAGTATCAATAAAGTCCAAACTAAACAAATAAAGTCTTTTGCAAAATTTTTCAAAAAGCACTCTTTCTAAATAAAATCATTTTGAAATGCACTTCACATAACATAAGTTTTACAAAATATAAAACTTTCAAACCTCTTTTCAAATAATAAAAAAACAAGCCTCATTTAACACACTTAAATATGTTAAATGCGGATCCTTTTCAAGACAAAATCAAAATCAAAATATGCATCATCACAACCTTTTTCAATGAATTTTCAAAAACACATTTTTCAAAATAAAATTAATCAACCAACTCCATTTAACATACTCAAAATTGTTAAATGAGAGTTCTTCAAAATATTTCAAACAAATATTTCAAAAAATTAACCAACCCCATTTAACATACCTAAATTTATTAAATGCTGTTTCATTTTCAAAAAAAAAAAAAAAATTAAAAATCAACATTCCATTGAACCTCACTTAACATACCCAAATTTGTTAAGTGAGAGTTCCCTCTTTTCAAAAGCAAATATTACACATAAAATCAAAACATATTTGAACTCCATTTGACATACCCAAATTTGTCAAATGATAGTTCCATTTTTCAAACTCAAAACAAATTGAATTCTATTTACTTACATTTGTTAGGTAGTGTTCCCCTTTTCCAGAACCATGAAAGTCAGAACACATTTGAATTCCATTTGACATACCAAAAATTTTCAAATAGGAATTCCATCATCAAATAACACATAAAACCAATTAAACTCTATTTAACATACCCACATTTGTTAAATAAGAGTTTCCCTTTTTAAAATCTAAACATAATATCAAACACACTTGAACCCTACTTAACATAGTAAGGGTTTCCTTTTCAAAACAAAATATCAAACACATTTGCGTTTTACTTAGCATACCTAAATATGTTAAGTAAGGATCCCATTCTCAAATCAAAATCAAATCAGATAAATCAAACATATGGAAAACATCATCGCAATCAAAAATGCTTTCAAAATTTATTTTAAAACACATTTGAATCTCATCTAGCATACCTAAATTTGCTTAATAAAGATTCCAAAATCAAATTTTGAAACAAAGAAAATTCATCTCTAAAGTCTCTCCAAATGAATGAACCCCACTCAACATACCTAAATTTATTGAAAGTGGGTTCCAAATCAAAATCAAATTCTATGGCAAAGTCTCTCCTCAAATATATAAATCTTTCCAATTTAATGAACCCCACTTAGCATACCTAAATTTGTTAAGTGTGAGTTCACATTCCAAAATCAATAATCAATGATTGAAGGCAATTATTAAAGCAAGGGTCTGATTCGGTTCTATTTTCAACAAATGTAGAGATAGCAGTTTAGTCCTTCATTTCACTTCTTCAGTCAATTTTTCACCATGTCTGTCAGAAAGATGATCTTTTCCTTCCCCTCTATTATGGATTTGGCCTTGGACCAGGCCATACCGCCCAACACCACCACACACATCATTCAGTTCGAGCATGGATTTGAGCATATCTGAGTCACCTACGACGGGCTAGCCAACACGACCATCAATAGGGAGAAGGTGGCAGGGCAGAAGCCACTCCTTCGCTTTGACATGCCATCGGATTTTGAGTTTCTTTCATTGAAGAGGAAGGACATTGAGGTTCCCATGGTAGTGTTAGTATTAGTTTCATCTATTTTGGTTTCGCTATACTGCGTCATTCACCGTTGTCACCCCTACAGCCCCATGATAGCTCCCTCATTGGTTTCCCCAATATGAAGGGGAAAGCTATCTTGGCATCCGAGACAGTCTCTCCTTCCTTTAAGGTAGGTTCTAGTTTTTGTTCTACTCCGCTCACCAGGATGCAACACCACAACAAGAATCAAAAGGTTAAGCAGCATCACGAGAAAGTAGCTAGGGAGGTAGACGTTGCCTCTCACATTGCTGACAAGGGTTCCCCTTGTGAGACCTCTCTACTCTTGAGTGGTAGTAGGTTTCACCCCCTCTCAGCTTTGGATGGAGGGGAGGACTATAGGAGGATTGCTGCATTGCCTTCACCACCAGCATAGTTTTAGGTACTAGCTAGGGAGAGGACGAATCCCTACGGTGGTCTATGATCAGTTCTTCTCCAGGTTGGAAGAGCCAATGGACGTTTGGAGTCTAGTACATTGTTTGATTTGAGGACTCTAATCTCTAGAAGGTTTAGGGATTAGACATAGAGAGAAAGCCTCAGAGACTAGAGTTGCAGCCCAAGTGGGCAAGAAGGAGAGAAGGATGTACGCCAGATAATCGGTGACTTCAACATTGATGGATTTTCACGATCGATGGGCTACCCAAGCTGATCATACCGACAACATAGTCCTTATAGGCACAACTAGCCATAGGAGGATAGCTCCAATAGAGAGAAAATCAGTGTCTCCACCACCACACCTCTCCGCTCATCGCCCACCATCACCTGACCAAGTCCCTCCATCCAGTCCCCACCAAAGTATAAAAACCTTCATCTGGAGAGAGGACATCTCCATTGGTGATCTGGCTATGGCCTAAGGATCCTACTCCATTTATGCCACTTATTGAGGTGAGGTCGAGCTCTCCCATTCAACCTTCCACTTCAATAGTGGCGAAGAAGGAGTGGCAACCCAAAAGTGTCATAGTCGCTCCACCACTACAGTCAACAGTAGAGGAAGTAGGGGATACTAGTGTAGTCCCCATGGAAGTTAATCCCTTTAGGGAGAGCACTCCATTATTAGGTTGTGTCTATATATAGATTCAGATGAGCATAATCTCATAGTCAGCAGTTAGCAGGTGTTTGTATCAGTTCAGCTAGGTAGAGTAAGAGATCATTCATTATATGATATCCTAGAAGACTACTTTGTTGAGAAGGAACAACATCTTGGGAGTGATCATTCTGATCAAGAAGAGGGTAGAGTAGATTTTGACTCTAATGAGGATGACCTATTTGAGGATTCAGTAGAAATCCTCATGGTCAATACTCGAGGATCCCTCCACAGAGACCATCGAGTTAGGAAGGTGTTATGATTGAGGAAGATGACACCTCTCACTCAACCCAACACCTCCTTCAGTAGCTCAGACAGAAGGATGAGTAGATTAATAAGATGGAAGAGAGGGTTGAGGATTTTTTAGCAGTAGTTCTAGCACTATAAAACCAAGTTCCAGTTTCACAGCCTAGTCCCATGGAGGCCGATCGGCCTGAGCTCTTACATGTCTTAGATCCTCTCAAGAGTGCCTCACTTGTGGATTAGGATAGTGGTAGTTTGCATAGGAAGGTCATAGATAGTACTTATGTGCATGAGAAACACATTAAGCAGATGGTGGAGCAATAAGTGAGGGAAGCATTTTCATAAGCTTGGGGGAGCTCATCCATTCCAAAAGGTAGAGCTTAATCGAAAGAATTCGATGTGGTCCAATACCTCAAAGGGTTTGTGCCACCTTCCTTCAAGAGTTTTGATGGTAGTGGGAACCCACAACAACATATGGCACATTTTAGAGCTGGCTACTACAACGCCAGTGGCAGGGATGAACTTCTCTCCGCATTTTGTTAGTAGTTTGGCAAGGATTGCATTCATTTGGTATGTTGAACTGCCCAATGGTTCGGTGAAGACTTTTGCTGAGTTGGAGCAATTCTTTATTAAGAGATTTGCTGGAGCCCAATAAAGGGTAACTGTGGGTGACCTTGTTGTAGAAAAATAAAATCATAATGAGTACCTTATTGATTACATTCTTCGGTGACATAACATGAGTATAAAATTTGAACCATACTATCTGAACAACAAGCCATTGAAATTCTTTGCAAGAATATCCATGGCCTGGTTTCTTTCATGCTCAAGTGATTTACAATCAAAACCTTTAAGATATTAATCAACAAGGTGGCTAGTCTATAAGAGGAAGCCAAACAATTTCCTTTCCAAGACCAATCGTCCAAACCCAAGCTGCAGAAAGTGTTCAAGAAGATCCTAGGGATAGTTATGTCAATGGATAGAGGGAAGCAGCCAGCTGGAGTTCAATTTGAGAGACCATGAGCTGCCTCTGCACTTTTTTCCACCACCTGCCAT
The DNA here is from genome assembly GCA_021442155.1 of Cymbidium sinense. Classification (NCBI taxonomy): domain Eukaryota; kingdom Viridiplantae; phylum Streptophyta; class Magnoliopsida; order Asparagales; family Orchidaceae; genus Cymbidium; species Cymbidium sinense. The sequence goes on along the minus strand of CM038229.1, from coordinate 19,294,401 downwards.
CATACCTACCACCATAGAGCTACCTCCACCATCGCCTCCACAACAGTACACTTTGCAGTGGTATTCATATCCACTGCTAGGTAGCTACTATCCACCTACTCTTTTGAATAAATTAAATAAGCCCTATTCATCCTAGATGGAGGTAGTCAGGAAGATCTTCAAGAATCTCTTAAAGTAATATAATTTCTACTATCGGAGCCTAAGAGGTCAAAGGAATTAGGCAAGAGTGATGATCCTAACTTTTGCTCTACCACCGCATGTTAGTCCATGTCTGAGAGGATTTCATCAACTTCAAAGACTGGCTTGAGCATAACTACAAGTCGGGCACCATTATTATCCCTAAGGAATACTTGTTAGAATAACCATCTAGTTCTATGAAAGTAATCTTTGGGGATACATGTGATTCTCTCAAGATAAAAGAAGGTTGGGATATCTCCTTATCCCGAACCTCTAAAATGATTGTCTCAAAGATCAAGAAACTTTGCTTACATGTGCTTGAGGTAGCTCAAACCTCCAACATCAAGGAAGGTTTGCAAGCCAAAACAACAATTTGAGGGTGGGAGCTCAAGAAGACGTACCACACTTGTCAGATAGCCAAGTAGTAAACCACCATCCCTCCAAAGATTCCTTCCATCAGCTACTACCACTTCATCCAGCTCTTCTTTTACTAGCATAAATATTGTATCTATGAATGAAGGCACCCCTCGCTCTACTTGCTTTACTTGATTTCTATCATATACCTCCACCTAGGAAGAAATCAATGGAGAAAGCAGATTCCACTTATATCTTCTCTACTTTTGATAGTCTTGATGATATCATTCCAGTTGAAAGCTCTCCAAGTCTAAATAATAATAAAAGCACAACATAATTTTGATCCTTACTCTTATGATTCAGAATTAGATTTTCTTTTTCTAAATCAATCAGGTTCACCCATTGAGATTGACTTGGAGTCATCCGACTCTGAGGGTCCCTTAGGAGAAGCTAAAAGTATGCCCGATGAGCAAGTAGAACTTTTCACTAACCCACCACTTGAAGTCACTGAAGTCAACCTATGCGGTGGCAAAGTTCTACCTCCTAAGGTAGCACCTCAGGATAAGGGTAAGTAGGTCATTAGTTTTAGTGAGTAGATAGCCCCCCCATAGGATGCTCCACTTATGGATATGCTTATGGAGGACCAAGCTAGAGTTGATTACAATTTCTAACTCATCTTAGAAAGCTACCAGCTAAGTTAAGCATATACAACACTCTTGTCTTATCTAAAGAGATGAGAGAATCTCTAATTAAAACCCTACTTGATCCTGAGATATGCTTAGCTTAGATGATTGCTACTAAAGAGGAGGCATGCCACTCAAAGGAAATCTTAGAAGTTACATTTAGTGATGAAGACCTACTTCAAGGGAGGACCGTGCACAGCCGTCCTCTTTACATTATAGGGGATGTTGGCAGATACAGGCTATCTGGAGTGTTGGTTGATCTAGGTGCATCAGTTAATATTATGAGTCTAAGAACCCTTGTCTACTTGTGGATTGACATCTCTAAACTCTTAAAGAAAGGATGATGTTGAGAGGATTCAATGAAGAAGGTGAAAGGGCCTTAAGCTCTATAGTGTTGCCCTTGGAGATAGGTGATTAGAAGACTGAAGCTAAGTTTCACATTATAGACTCAAATACATCTTTCAATGCTTTGCTTGGGAGACCATGGATACATGAAAACAACATGGTTCCATCCTCTTTACATAAGTGTATGAAGTTTTTGAGAGGTGGGATCACCTGCTATGTCAAAGGAGATCTTAAGCCATTTTCAGTTCACGAGGTCAGGATATACGAGGATGCAGTTACTACCTCCCTCAAAATCAACAAGTCTATTCTTATGAACTTGGCCAAAGTTCAAAAACAAAAGAAAAAGAAAAAGAAAGAGAAAAAGAAAAATAAAAGGAAAAAGAAAATGAAAAAGAAAATAAAAGGGAATGAGAAAGAGACTTGGAGGAGGAAGTGGAGCATGACATTAAATTCCCCCCATACCTCGTTACTCCATTCAAACATATGGGTAGAATGACCTGACCTCCACCTGGTAGAGGAAGAGGCCAGTTTAGAGGCAATCCTAGGGGTGGAAAACCTTCTTTATTGGACAACTAATAGGAGATATATCCCAGCTACCAAGAGTACACCCGCTATCCATATAAACTTAAAATCTAGTTCAGATGATGAGTCTTATATGGATCAGTACACCAACCAGCTCTTCTTAGTAGTAGATTCTTTTGGAGGTGACATTTGAGCCAGATAGCGATGAATACCACCCTCTAAAGCAAAGCATAAGTGTATCCAAGTCTATACGTAAAATAGTTAGGAATCAGTTAGGAACCTTAGCTCTAACCCTACTTTTCTCATAAAAAGTTGAGGGTTTGGTAGTTAAGGAAGCCCCCAAGTCATCCACAGATGTGAAGACTTAGAGGTTCTTTCTGGGAGCATCATCCTCAAGTGAAGAAGTTGATGTAGAACTTGGGGATGATTCATATACAGATTTAATAGAATTACATTTTGATTGGTATTCACAGTGTGTTCTAAATTTAATAAAGAAAGGATTGATTCCAAATGCTTGGTCTAAACATAGCTCAGATTACTTCAAGAGTTTATGGGACAACAAATACATGCATTATCAATCAAGACCAAGACTAGGAATTAGTATAGTGGGTTTAATAGATGATGATGATTATTACTTAGTCATCACCAATCATTTGGAATCTGATAGATTCTTTTCAAATCTCAATAACTAATATGAGAAGGTGTGCTTAGAAATTTCATATGGTCAAGATGATTTTGAAGTCAAAGATGCATCGCTAGAGTTCGAAGAAGCGATCAAGTCAACCATCAACAAGCTCAAAGAGATCAACTTAAGAACTGAAGAAAATCCACACCCAATTACTTAGTTAGGCTATTGATTGAGTCTAAGGACTACTTCACATGGAGTTATGAAGAGATGCCTAGTTTATCTCTTGATGTAGCTGTCCACAAAATAGCTATAGAGCTTAGTACTAACCCTATCAAACAAGCTCCTAGATGCATGCGATTAGACATTGAACAACAGGTCATTTTTGAAGTCAAGAAACTGATCGATGCTAGTTTCATCTAGGAAGAAAAATACCTTAGATAGTTGGCCAGTGTCATCCTAATCAATAAGAAGAATGATCAAATTCGCATATGTGTCAATTTTAGGGACTCAAATAAGGCATGTCCAAAAGATGAATTTCTTGTACCAATACTAGAGCTAATGGTGGACATTACCTCATCTCATGGAGTCTTCTCTTTCATGGATGACTTGTCTGGATACAACCAAATAATGATGGCCCTTGAAGATGAGAAGAATGCTGATTTTTGAACCCCGATCATAATCTATTGCTATAAAGTCATGCCTTTCAGCCTTAAAAAATGCCAGCGCTACCTACCAGCGAGCCATGACTTGAATCTTTAATGAACTAATTCATCATTAAGTTGAATGTTACGCTGATGATCTCATAGTCAAATGTACAGAAAAGAAAGACCTCTTTGACTTGAGAGTAATTTTTGAATAGTTAAGATAATTTAACCTCAAAATGAATCCCTTGAAGTGTCCATTTAGAGTAGCTTCAGGGAAATTCCTTAGGTTTGTTGTCCGACACCATGGAATCAAGATTGATCTGGAGAAGATCAAAGCGATATTAGAAATGCCACCCCCTAAAAGGCTAACTCAACTCAGATCATTTCAAGGGTGGCTGGTGTATGCAAAATGCTTTATATCCAACCTATCAGAAAGATTCCAATAATTTTTAGCACTTGTCAAAAAGGATTCCAAGTTCAAGTGGGATGATAAGTACCAACATGCCTTCGAAGACATCAAGCACTACCCGATGTGGCTTCCAATTCTAGCAACCCTTATCTCGGGCAAGCCACTCATACTTTAGACTACTGCATTAGATGACTCCCTTGGCTCTTTGTTGGCTCAAGACAATGAAGTAAGGAAAGAGAATGCCCTCTACTATCTCAGTCATCATCTGATCCTTGTTGAAGCAAATTATCCACCCTTCAAGAAGCATTGCCTAGCTTTAATCTTCACATCCCAAAAGCTGTGACATTATATACTTGCTTATAAAGTGAACTTGATTGCCAAGATCAATCTACTCTAATATCTCATGACATGTCTGACATTATTTGGATGGTTGGCACGTTATTCTATGATTTTGTCATAGTTTGATATTTCTTTTGTACCCCTCCATGCGGTGAAAGGACAAGCAATGATAGATTTCTTAGCAGCACACCCACTTCTTACTGACTCTCTGCTTAGTGATGACATCCCTGATGAATGAATCATGAACTTAGGGGACACTAGGCATTCACCATTGGGAGATGTATTTTGATGGTGCAGCTTTCCCTCAAAGAGAAGAAGAACCATAATCTACTATCCCAAGAAAGGCAGGGGTGGAAGTAGTTCTCCTAACTCCGGACCATGATATGATGAGATTCTCATATCACCTGTCCAATGCTTGCACCAACAATGAAGCTGAATCTGATGCTTTGATTGTAGGTATGGAGTTAGCCATTACTCTAAGCATCCAGAACATCAACATCTTTGGAGATTCTTAGTTAGTCATCAATTAAATCATTGGATCCTATAAGGTTCTAAAGCCTAAGCTCCATCACTACCATAAGTATACTATGGAGTTGTTAGCCCAAATCTTAGAGGTTACCATTTACAAGATTCCTCAAGGAGAAAATGTCATAATAAATGCTTTAGCCAAACTTGCCAATGAGTTGGCATGTCCAGAAGATGAGTCCATATCAATAAGGGTCCAAAATAAATAAATCATATCCCTTATTGATACTGAACTCTTCAAAAAAATACACTATTGAATGGGAGGTTGCCATTGCCAAAAAAGATGATGAGTTAGATTGGAGGCAACCATTCATGGATTACCTAACTAAAGGTAAACTTCCTCAAGAGAAGTCACTAGTACATTAGGTGAAGCAGAGAGAACTTTCCTACACTCTTGTGGATGGAGCCTTATATCAATGGTCCTTCGATCATATGTGGTTATGTTGTTTAGACAAATACAAAGCTTATAAGATTGTGATCGAGGTGCATTCAGAATTATATGGAGCTCACCAATCTGGTTCAAAGATGAAAGCTAAGATCAAGAGACTAGGATACTACTGGCCATCGATGATTACAGATTGCATGGACGTAGCTAGGCAATGCCACCAAAGTCAGGTACACAGTGTGATCCTACACTAACCACCCAACATTATACACCCAAGATTGGCCTCATGGCCAATCGAGTGTTGGGGTACTAACATAGTGGGTCTGATTGACCCTCCTTCTTCCAAAGGTCATAGGTTCATCCTAGCTACTACCGACTACTTTTCCAAGTGGGCAGAGGTGATTCTGCTCAGAGAGATCATAGCCCAACATGTGCTCCAGTTTTTTAGGAACCATATTGTATATTGGTTCGGAGTGTCTCGATGAATTATATCCAATAATGGTATTGCATTCAAGAGCACCAAGATCAACAACTTTTCCTGGAGACACATCATAGATTGGAGATATTCTACCATCTACTATCAAAGGGAAAATGGCTTGGTAGAAGCCTTCAGCAAAACTCTCACCTAAATATTAAAGCAGACACTCGACGACAACAAGCGACAGTGGCATGAGTATTTAGTTGAAGCTTTGTGGGCTTATTGCACCACATAAAAAACTCTAAATTAGTCTACTCCTTTCTCCTTAGTGTATGGGTCTAAAGTTGTTCTACCATTAGAAGTCTAACTCCCATCATTAAGGATAGCTGTGGGTAACAAGATCATAACGATGTAGAACGCTATGTTGTGATTTGGAAAGCTCAAAGGTTTGGAGGAGAGACACCTACGGGCATGCCAAAACCTCGAGTTGTATAAAGATAAATTGATTCAAGCTCATAATAAGTTAGTCCACCCTAGAGTTTTTAAAGTAAGAGAACTTATTTTAGTTCTAAAGAGACTAATTATTTCCCATCGCAAGATGGGAGGCAAGTTTGAACCCACTTGGGAAGACTTTTTTTCCATAGAGAAGGCCTACCAAGGAAGATCATATTAGTTTATTAATCGTAAAGGAGAGCGCCCGATGCTTCTAATCAATAGACTTTACTTAAAGAAATATTATTCTTAAATTCATGTTTGGAAATCTTTATCAACTCTTTCTTCCTAACTTTGCCACTACACACTGATGAGCACCTTGTTAGTATGGTAGACCTTACTGCTCGACTAGTAAGCGACCTCATGTTGGCTTCATTTAAGAAGATATAAATCTGCTACGCCTTCTTCTTGAACTAGCCATCATGCACTGACTTGGTCGAGTATATTTGAGGCCTATGATAAGTACACCAACAGCTCCTTTCCTCTTGACTACTTTAAGTTTGGGTCTAGTCCTTCTTTGTGACTCCCAACTTAGTAGTCACCCTTATGTCAGGGCAATCTATTATGCCAATAGTGGGTCACCATAGTGGTTGTTCCTCACTTTGGAAGATGTAATTCTACTATGCATTCTTCTTAGCACAGCTATTGCACATCGACAGGCAGCCTTAGGTCAGATAGCACCTAACGAGTTGATGATAGACTATCCGAAGATCGATTCCTCTTTAGGGAGATGTAAGTTTACATGCTTTCTTCCTAGATTGATCGTCGCACACTGACAGGCACCTTAGATTGGTTGGTGTTCGCTATGCTGATAGTGACCCATCTGGTGGATATGCCACTCATGCTAGATATAAGTTTACTATGCTTTATCCCTTGTGGCACCACCCCTGTGGGCACTCTATTTGGATCATGTCCTTTGTGACCCCATCTAGACACTACCCGGGTTACTCCTAGATTGGACAGTCAGCCTTTCCTAATAACCACCCCTGTGGTTGGAGATTCTATTCCATGGATGCTAGCTTGCTTCGTTCAGTTTGCGTATTCGGTAGGATGCTTTTCTTAGTATAGTCCTCATAAACTCCATAATAATAAAAAAATAAAATATATATTCGCTTATGGGTTAGGAGAATGTCCCCAGTGGTACCTTTCCCAAGTAGGCATCCTATCTTTAGGGCAGTGTTAGCAAAACTCCTTATAGAAATCGCCTGACTACTCTTGAGTTAAAATAAGTCCTGATGGCACTCTCTCAGTAGTCACCCTTAGGTTGGGTTTGACTTGTTATGCCACCAACAGGTCTCCCCAGCGGCTATCCTTTTCTTTGGAAGATGTAAATCTGCTACACTTTCTCCCTGGCATAGCGTTACACACTGAAAGGCACCCCTTAGGTCGGATAGTCCTACCCTTTAGATCGGTAAGCCTGAGATAGGCCCAGGCTGACATAGACCCTTCTCAATGTGGTTGATTGCACATCGATGGGATCCATCAAATGAAATCAAAACAAATGAAAAGAAACCAAATGAAATTAACTTGGACTACTTTTGAGCTGACATAAGTCCCCCAACAGCATTTACTAAGTAGTCACCTTAGGTCAGGCTCAATTTTTGTGCCATCGACAGATGGTCCCTGCTTTGAAAGATGTAAGTCTGCTATGCTTTCTTCCTAACATAGCCACTACACACCAAAAGGTAGCCCATTAGGTCGGGTAGTCCTACCTTGTGGGTGGCAGACTATCCCTTTGGATTTATAAATCTGAGGTAGGCTAAGGTTGACATAGCCCCTTCTCACTGAGTCCATCACACACCAATGAAGTCCATGAATCAAATCCATCACATTCAACTGAGTTCACATTCCTGGTAGATGTGTCCTCAATTCAAAACCATCCTCCCTGGTGGAGCCATAACAAATCCAACCAATCTTTTACCCCTAGTGGATACATCCCCAAACAGATCAATGAAATCAAACTCTTATCCCCAGTAGATAGCCAGAACTTGCTTACCTAATGGAAGGTTCACATTCCCAATCCCTAGCAGATATGCCTCCATATCAATTAGAATAAAACAAATTAAAATTGATTCAATCTTAATCCCTGGAGGATTATAGATTCTTATCCCCAGTAGGTCTTCTTCCCATAAATCATATTCAAAATCAAACTCAAATCCATATCCCCAATGGAAAGCTTCAACCTGCTTCCCTAGTGGAAGGTTCACATACTCAATCCCTGGTGGATTCCTCCTTTCATGCCCTCAGAATAAACCCCTCACATGTCATGCCCACTACATGTGTGATCCCCTAGCGGATCTCTCTTCATGTCCTTGAAATGAAATTCTCATCAAATCCTTCTAGCTCTCTTATGCCCTTGGCATAAGTTGAGTTGTATTGCACTAAAATTGTGACTCTATCTACCTTTCAAGCTTAGGTATAGATGGTTCTCGTTAATGCTTGCAATCCTTTGGACATTGTAGATTATCTTGGTCAATGCTAATGCGTGCGATGTGCCTTGTCAGTTATACTACACCTATTGAGGGTCTTTTATGACATCATTTTTGGAGTGAGTTCTCTATCTCCTCTTCTTAAACTTAGGAATCTTCTAAATACTAAGACATCTTTAGTCATGAGACACTTCTAGCACTTAGGTGAACACTTAACCCAAGCCTAGATACTTGGAAGGGTTAACCATAGGATTAGGCTATACCTCAGGACTTAGGGAGATCCACTTACCATATAGCCTAAACCTAATCTATGTTCACCTTCTTAAGCCAAAACCAAACCTCAAATTCAACTCAAATACCAAATCCAAACCGAAATCCAAATCCCAAGTCAAATGATTGAAGCTCATGATCAAGCTAAACCAAATTAAATCACAAATGTTTCTAAGTCATATGAATTAAACTTCATTAGCTTAGCCAAATCCTAACCCAAATCACTTCCAACTCAATTGATTTTCTCATGAATCAATCATATCTTCAATCATCTTCACAAATATAAATATAATATACATTTAAAACATTGAAACAAAATTAAACTAAATCAAAATCCAAACCCAAGCACATGACCCAACTCCATGGACTTGGCTAAATTCTCTCATTGCACAAGCCAAATTCAATTGATTTTCTCATAAATAAATTATTCCTTCAAACATCTCACCAAACATAAATGAAATCTATGATCATCAAGCCAAATCAAAATCAACCTAAGTCAAACCCAACTTAGCCCATTTGACTTGAAGTATTCAAATGAACCAAAACCCATTTGAACCCAAATGAATTGCAATTGAATTGATATATCAATCCAAAATCCATATATAAACTCAACTAAATCAAAATCAACACAAAATCAAGTCAACTAAACCCAATTGGCTCACTTGACCCAAAGTGACCAATTTAACTTATTTGAACCAAAATCCAATTCAAGCCAAACCAAAGTGAATTAAGCCAATCCAAACTTCATAACATAATTATTGGTCATCCTAGGTTGACCAATTATCATAAATTTGATCAAACCAAGTCAACCTAGCCCATTCACCAAACCCAATCCCTTAACCCATATGGATCTAAATTAGCTAAATTATGACCTAAGGCAAATTAATTAAAACTAATGATTCATACCAACTCAAAATCAATAGTTAACATAACTTGACCTTCAATTAAGCCAAAGCAAACCCAATTGGCCTTGACCAAAATTGACCTAAAGGACCAAATTGGGTAAAATTAAAATCTAAACCAAATTAATTATAACCAATGACTCAAGTTCATTCCAAATTGACTATTGAACTTGGCCAAAGCCTCAATTGAGCCCAATTGACCCATTAAACCCAAATGTCCTATTGAATCCAATTTGACCTAAAGAGTCAAACCAACCTAAAACCCAATCAAATCCAAAATAAACTCAATAAAAGCTCTCAACATATTCTAAATGATCAACCAAACCTAAACCAAGCTATGACCCAAACCAATTTTATCAACTTGACCCATTTGACCCAAATGAACTCAAATGAACCAAAATCAAATCTAAATCAAATTAAACCAAACCAATGACACCAATACACTCCAAATGATCAAATGAACTTGACCCAACCCTTGGTTTGACCCAATTTGACCAATTGGTCAAGTTGACCCAACCAAACCCAATTTGACCTAAATGGGTCTAATTGAGCCAAATTGAAGCTAATCGACTCCAAATGACATGAAAATTGGCCCAACCCACTTTTGACTCATTTCAAATATGGCCAAATTAAGTCTAATGCCAAATGACCATCCTACCCCTAAGCTAGAGGTAACACATGAGGGAAATCACCCATGTAAGTGGTCATTTCAAATCCTTTATCACTTATCACCCTCCCATTGGTCCACTTAGGCTCTAGGACACTGTCCAACCTAACCCAAAGGTGGTTGGGTTGACCATGACCCATTGGGAGGTGAAATCACCTCATCTCCCCCATTAGAGCACTTGAAACACCAACGACACCCACTAATCCCCCTTTAGAGCCACCTCCCATGCCTTGACCACTCAAATAGAACCACCTAAGAAGATTCTATGCCATTCCAAGCCACCACTGATGGCCAAGCATCAATAAGAATCCAAACAAGGATGAACCATCCGATTAGAGGGAAGGGGGGTATACACCCCCTCATTTCAACTCCAACAAATAATAATTCATTCCCTAGAGCAAAAGAACCCTAAGACAAGCTACCAAGAGCTTCCCAGAGAGTTCTCAAGCTTCCCCATCTTCCTCACTCTTGATTTTATTCAAGCTAAAATAGGACAAAATTCCATTCATTATCATTTTCTCAAGGCTTAACCAAAGTGCAATTAAGTTTGCACACACCTTCCTTGGAGCTAGTCGAGCAAAAATGAAACATCACCCAAGCCCTCCGACCATCAGATGACCAAAATTTGTTTAACATCGACCACCAACGCTTCTGGTGTTGACCTTCTATGGAGAAAAATTTCTATACGGAGTCTTCAAATTTATTGGTAGAAATGAAAGAGACAACTTTATAGAAATTGATCTTTTTAAGATGCCACACAGATTCACAGATGTACTTATTCAAGTGATTGAGTACATCATCAAGGAAATAGTATATTATCTCGAAAGATAGAAGTCACTACCCTTTAATGGACTTCATCACCTCAATAAGGACTCCTAAGGATGATGGGTCTGCATATGTACCAGAGATTCTTCCCTTAGTTTATTTGAAAAAGTAAAGCATGATTTATTTTAAACCAGGTTCATGAAGTTTCCTATAGGGGCAAGCCCCCATAGTTAATTACATTCTAAGGAATGGGGATTCCTTAGGAAAACTCTTGATTAAGGTAAATGATCATGGTCTTTGAAGATTTCAATAGGAAGGACTATTAATTGATTAGTTCATATTTTTGAAGATCAAATGGGATTGATCAAAAGAGAGAGTTATTATCAAAGCCAAAATGGAAGATCAATAGGAGATGTTCATGATGCTAGGAAACCTAATGAGCATCTCAAACTATCCTATAGTTGAGCTTTACATTTTTAAAATTGATTTAGTTTGTTTGAATTGCATTTTTTATTGGAAATTTAAGACTTATGATTCCTTAACACAAGATTAAGGAAATGCCTAAGAGGTGAGGAATTAAGCTTATAGCCCACAAAGGGGAGAAGCAACCTCAGAACCTAAATCTAGGGAGCTTCGATGAGGGTCAAAAACACAACCTAAATCTAAGGCAAAAAGTGTGTAATTAGTTTTCCTCCACAAGTGAGGACAAATCACCCGATAGCTTGGACTTACAACTGACTGGGGGTGGCCACCAAATAACTCCTCCTATGATTTTAAATACATGTAAGCAAGTCTTTATGCTTATGCAAGATAGCTAGGCTATTATTTATTTAGAAAGAGACAAAGTCCTTAAACTCACTCCCTAAAGAGACTAGATCATGTTAAAGGCATGCTTCGAATGACCTAAATCTAATGCAATTCAAATTTTATTTTATTTTATTTTGGACAATTATTTTGACTCAGGCTAATAGGATTCATATCACTAATGCATGAGAAATAGAGTTATTGGCCAAAATCAGTGAGAAGGGAGGAGGTGAGTTTCCACCATAGCTCTCAAAGGTTAAGCCAAGTTTCTTTGGCAAAGGTGGAAGCTCTCCAATCAAGAGTGAAAATAAGATGTATTTGTCTATGATATTATAAAAGAAATGCTCTTCCAGCTAAGGGGTTGCTAATTCTTTTATCTTGATTTTAAACTTAAGCTTTAGGTGAGATTATGAGTAATTTTAATTTTTATTTTGAGTTGTTAATTTGGGTAAAAGATTTATTTTTTTTCTAAAGAGCCTAATCCACATCCAAGCCATACATAAAGCAAGGAAGAAACTTGGAAAAGCATGCCACTTAACACAAGCTAAACAAATTGTCAACCAATTTTGCCAAAAGAATAAAAGGCTATTATGGTCGGACACCACCACACAAACTCAAAAATATCAAATTGGGTAGCCGAGCTCTACCCTTATACAATTCGGATTACAAATGAATTAGATAATAATTAAGCAATGAATTCATTGTAATGGGGGTCTTCAAGCTTTATTTCTTCTTTCTTCTTCTTTTCTTCTTTGGTTCCTTCTTTTAGATGGTTGGAAGCTGGATGCTCCAAGGCTTCACAAGTGCATAAGATAGGATATTATGACCAATGCTCATCCTAATACCCATAACAATCATTCCAAAATCCTAATTGCACAAATTTATATGAAAAGGAAAAGAATGGAAATCTAACTAACACCTACAAAATAAAGGTTAGCTAAAACAAACCTCACAAATCTCAAGCATGTATATTGGACTTATCACCCCACACATGGGTGACTAAGTCCACCTAGCCTATTGGATTATGCTTATGGGTATAAAGCACACAAGCAAAAGCATTTATATTTTTATTTATGATAGCTTAAGCTCCACAGAAAAGAATAGTTAGACTAAAAGCATCCTAACATTCATTCTACGAGCATACACCCTAACATCTAGTCTAAAACATATATCACAAAACTAAATAAAATATCAAACTATGCACCGGCCTAACCTAAAGCTAGAAGTGGTGACTTAGGCTAATGTGTGTGCTTTGATGGTTTGTGTGGTATGCTTAGCTTTGGCTTTAGGTCCAATTTTTTTTTTAAGTGTGAAGAACATGTTCAACTTAGAGGAGGGTTTCATTTAAGTAGTTTAATTATTTTGGGTTGATTTCATTTCATGTTTTGATTTGGTTCAAGTGAATCATATAATTAATTACTAAGTTATGAAGAGAGGGAAAGAGGAGGAGGCTTCTCTTTCCTTCCCTAACCTAAGTAATTTCTAAAGTAGATTCACATTTTATTTTTGTTTAGGTGAATATTTTAATTAAATCTATTAATTAATCCTATGTTTAGATAAAATCTAAACAAACCTATTCAAAAAGAAAGGCATTTTAAGATTAAATAAAAATGAATCAAAATTCACATAACACACATTACTTCATTTCTTTCCCAACATGTATAACATGCATATGAATGAATCCTAAGCATATATATACATACAAATAAGAAGATTTAACACATTTTATGATGCATGCTAAGTAATCCATTTTAGGAAATTTAGTAGTTTAGTATGCATGATTTTTCTTAAGTAAAAAAAAGGGGTTTCCTTATCCAAATTTTCACATACACACATGAAGGTAAGAAAGGCATAAGTGAGTACAACGCCATTGTTAACTAGAGGTGTAAGGTACAAGTCCTACTTAGGGCTGCTTAAAGCCTCGCAACCTTGGGGTTGTCCAGACTAATATACTACTTTACTTAAATACAAATATATGTATAAAAGAAATGCAATAGAAAAGAAGAATGCAAAAGTTATGTTAATGGATTCATTTTATTTTATACAATTTATGTATGAAAATATAGGTAACCCTTCTTAAGTGATGGCATAGAGATGAATAGGATATGAAATTAGGTGAGCATTAGGTCCTTTTCTAATGAACCATATATTTCACCAAATTCCTATTCAAAACTATACCAATATAAGAAAGAAAGGAAACCTATGCTAAGCATACCTTTATAATCTATCACATGAAAACTTATAATTAAAATATAAATAACATACTTTCAGATTTGATATTTTATTTATATATTTTGAAAATAATTTGGATTTAGTAGTGATAATAGCCACTCATATTTCTACTTTAGCCAAAACATGCAAATTTGACATAAAGTAAACAATTTCATTTTTAAACTTGAATTTAAAAAATATGAATGCATGAAACCACATGACATACAAATTTAACATGTTGGGGAAAGATTCAAAGTGATGAAAGCATGTAAACCAGTCACTTCACTTAAATCCTAAAAACATTCTTATAGAAAAAGAAAGTTTAAAATAAATCAAAGTGAATTCAAAGTGATTTTTGTTTAGTTTGGAGTTTGATTTAATTTTAAAAAGGTGAGTTGAGTTAGTTGTTCCTAACCCATTCCCACATTTGTTTGATATTTTTGTTTAATTTTTAGATAATTACATCCATTTTTATGCATTAATTTTGTTAAGGTAGGAATTAAGTAACTTAATTAACCCTTACCTACACCACCTTAGAATAATTTACCAAATAATTATGAGCCAATGAGATGACATAAAACTCACAAGGAATTTAAATTTTCAATGCACCTAATTAAAAAAGGCCTAATGCAATTTGGCTCATAATTAAAGGTTAATTAAGCTAAGGGGTTTAGCTTAAGTAGTTTCAAAACACTCTTTCATACTTTTGAATTGGGTTTTGATATCCTTAATTGAACTTGGGCTATTAAACAACTAAGCATCTACCCAAAGTAGACTAATTAAGTTATGAAACTTTTTAAAATTTTTAGAAATTAATTAAGGGGATAATTAATGAATTAACCCTTAATTAAGAGGATATTAAGGAGAGAAAAAGGGGTTTAGGGAATAGCTCAAGGGAAATACCCCAAAATTATTTCCTAAACCTCCTATCTATTGGATCTAACCTTAATCAGCCCTAATGATGGATTAAAACCAATAATCATACCCAAATTATGCTTAATTCTTTTAATCAAGCCATCAATAAATCCCAAAAAAATTAGGGGAGGCTGAAGTCATCCCCTAAAATATACCTATGAAATCTAGAATTAATCAGAGGCTTAATTAAAAGTAATTAGCAAAATGAAGTTTCAAAGAAAATTCAAATTCAGAGAAAAATTTAATTCAAAACCCATTGAAATTAATTTTAAAATATTCTAGGTTGAATTATCTTTCCATAAGATTTTATTTCATAATTTTCTAAATTTTTTAGAGGGAGTTATGACTTTTAGAAGATCCCTAGATTAATTTGGATTAATTAAAATAATTTAACTAATCCTAAAGCTCACGGCGCGATGCGTGGCGGCGGTGGTTAGCGCACTTTACATGCATTGCACCGTGAGGGATTACTTAAGTTGTCAAATCCAAAATGTGGCGGATGAGTTTGATCTCTTGATCAGATCAAATCTCGAGATCTCTATTTTAAAATGGATAAGGGATATCTAAATGTGGGGAATTATCTCAATTGTCCATCGAAATGCACGGATGGATGGTTGAGATCTCGAAGTTCTTCCCCGATCAAGAGACCACCATGATCAGGGAGGATTTCCATTAAGCTCAGATTCAAACCAAACTCAACCCACACCATCTAAAGCTAAAGAGTGGCACATCCAACTGTCAAAAATCCATGGGATTAAAATTTCTTTCACAAAGCTCCACACCACATTGTGTTTAATGATCGAAAAATCCCATACCTTGCCGGAGGTGATCACCGGCACCCGATTCCTTTGGACAAGCTTCGTCTGGTTGAGACGAAGCCTTGTTGAAGTTTTAAGCACTTGAAGTTGAGTGGATTGGTATATGGACCACCTCCTCCTTAGCTAGCTTGCAACCTTGATCCAATTCAACTCTTCCTTACTGTGGGAACTCCAAGGGAAGCTTGGGTGCACTCGACTTAGCTCCTTGATGAAGTATGCAAGAGCAATTGGATGAAAATTGAGTGAAGAGGAAGTTATCTCTTCAATAGACTTCCCCTATTTTCAAACTTTGAAAATTGAGAAATGGAGTTTTCAAATCCTCTCTACGAAGCTTGGGAATACTCTCTAAGGCTTGCTCTAAGATAGAGGGGAAGTTTGAATTGAAATGAATTAGGGGGAGTATATCTCTCCCTTGAAGGATCGCATGATCGTCCATTCACTTGCCATTTTTGAACAATGGTGCTTAGGCAGTGGGTTGTTTGATCAGTCAGGAGTGTGCACATGGTTGGTTTGAGCAAAGGAGTGGATTGCCAATCTCTCATGTGCTTGAATTTGAGTGGGAGAGGGAGTTTGAATTTGGAATTTTGGCCCATGGTATCGGGTTTAGTCTAGGGACCAATTGGGCTGACCCAAACCCATTGGGTTGGGTGCACCACTCTACATTTGGTCCCCTTAAGCTATTAGGAAAGCCTCAAATAGATAAGAAGAGGGTATGACCAAATTACCCAGGATTAAGCCAAAATGTATTCTATGGCTTAGGCTAAAATGGTCATTTTGTTGATTTTTCACTTTAGATATGTTGGGTATGTTGAGAAATTAGGTTTGGCCAAGTTTCATGCGATTTGGAATTCATTTGATAGGGTTTGGCTCATGTTGACCCATTTAGGTCAAAATGGGTCAACTTGGATCAAGTTGACCAATTGTTCAAATTGGGTCAAACCAAAGGTTGGGTTAAGTTCATATGACCATTAGAAATGTTTTGGTGGCTTCAGATTGATTTAATTTGGTATAATTTTGAATTTGGCTCATATGACTTCATTTAGCTCAAATGGGTCAAGTTGACCTATTTGACCCATTTGACCTATTTGAGGTAGGTCAAGGGTAGGTTTAGGTTAGGCTAGTCATATGGAGTTGATTCATATCTTTGTTTCCAATCAATTTTGGTTTAAGTTCAAAGTTGGCTCAACATGACCTCTTTAGGTCATGTTGGGTCTAAGGTCAGCTAGGTCATGTCTAGTAGGACAATTGAGGCTTTGGTCAAGTTCCATAAGTGATACGGAATGGACTTGACCCAATGGATTCAATCAATTTGGCTTAGATCAAGTTTTGACACATTTTGACCTTTTAGGTCAAATTGGGTCAATTGGGTCAAGTTGACCAATTGGGCTAGGTTAGGCTCAAATGTTTGCTTGGTCAAGTTCAAACATAGGTCATGAGTGAACTTAGATTAAGGGTTTTAATCAATTTGTCCTATGGTGGAATTTATCAATGTTAAGTTTCATTTTGGACTAGTGTTACTTGGTCAACCCTTAGGTTTAACTTGGTTTGACCTAATTTGATTGATTGATCATCCGATGATGATTGTTGATCATGATGAGAGCCATGAATGAGTTTGGTTCAATCCAATTTGATTAGGATTAAAATTTGGCTCATAAGGGTATTTTAGGTCACTTTGGGTTGAGTGAGCCTAAGTGGGTCAAATGGATTGGTCAAAGCTTGATTTAAGCTTGATTGATCTTGTATATGGACTTTATGATTGAAATATAATTCCATTTACAAGTGGTTTGAAATCAAATGGGTTTTGATCCATTTTACAATTTCATTTCAAAGGAAGAATATGAAGGGGTTTTGAGTTTGATTTTTGAACTAGGTTTTGATTATTTGATTGAAGTTTGGATTTATATATGGGCTCATGATTGTAGGGTTGATTGAATCATGTGAGAAAATCAAGAGTTTGGCTTGATTTGAAATTCATTTGGCTAAGTTCAAGATTTTGGATAAGTCCTTTAATGGAAAATTATGGGACTTAAGAAGATTTTAAATTGAGAATTTAATTTGAGGGTTTGATTTGATTGATTTATATTTATATTTCATTTATATACGTGAATATAAATGAGAATTTAAATGAGTTTTGAGAAAATCTCATGAATTTGAATTAGTTTGATTAAGGTTTTGGATTAATCTTTTAATTGAAAATTAAAGGACTTAGGCAAATTTCAACTTGGGAATTCAATTTTTGCATTTGATTTAATAGGTTTATATTTATATTTCATTTATATATGTGAATATAAATGAGAATATAAATGAGTTTTGAGAAAATCCCAAGAGTTTGAAATGGTTTGATGAAGATTTAGGCTAAGTCCATTAATGAATGGATTTGGATTTTTGAGTTTAGTTTGATTGATTTGAATTTATATTTCATTTATATATGTGAATATAAATGAGAATATAAATCGATTATGAGAAAATCTCAAAGATTTGAATTGGTTTTTATCATGATTTTGGCTAAATTTTTAAAGGAAAGATTAAGGACTTAGGCAAAATTTGGACTTACGAATTTTTGATGGATTTTAATCATGGGTTTCAATCATATGGAATTGATTCGAGTTTGTAGAAAATCAAATAGATTGATTTGGAGTTTGAATTGAATGAAGGAAAGTGAGGAATGATTTCAGCTAAGGGTAGGAAATCTCCTAATACCCCTAAGGCATGACCAATTCCTGTGGCTAACTCTTCTAAGTCTCTAGAGCTAGGTTGAGTGTCCACCTAATCACTAGATGTGTCTTAAGACTAAGGAACTCCTAAAGTCTAAGAGGAGTCCTATGTCTAAGATGGATGGGTTGAGAGCTCATTCTAAAAATGAGGTCAACACCTTCCTAGCAAACCACCTCAAATTGGAGCTCATGCTAATTGGTAGAGCCTCATCTACAATAAGAAGCTTCCTCAATCAGATTTGGCACCAGTCTTGAGCTCCGGTGAGGTATGCCATTGAGAATTATCCTTAGGCTAAAATTGAGTTAGAGAGTTTTGAAGAAAACTTGCGTATCACATGATCTTGGCAGCTAGATCCCTTCAGATCCTCCTTACGATAATGTGGGATTGATTTGAGATCAATCCAACCTCAGGTGAGCTCGAATCGATTGAAAAAAGTTGGATGGTGTCGGTCTTCCGTCAATCGTTATATGAGGGATTACACACCGTTCATTGTGCATGATTGGAATGGATGGTCGTGATTAAATCTGTTAGAATTATCTTGCTTTATCCTTTAGCACCAGAGGTTTAATTATAGCCATCCAATCTTAGATCGGATGATGCACGAGAAAGTGCTTTCTATCACCGTTATGCAAGCACTGACTCAGATTATTTTTAATGACCAATCCTGCAGCACCACATGAAAAGAAAGCCACATCAGCGTGCCATGTGGCGCCGATGGGATTAAGATTTAATTAGGCATAATTAATGTGTTTTAATGTTTGAAACTAAAAAAATCATAACTAATTATAGGAAAATAAAAAAATACAAAAAACACACATTTAAAAAGGAATTTCAAGGAGACTTTATTAAAAATATTCTTAATTAATTTTGAAAAGTAATTAGAGCTTAATTAAACTTTAATTAAAAAATTAATTAGTTTAATTACACTTTAATTACTTAAGTAATTAATCCCAAACTTTATTGGCTAATTCAATGGGATGACCTTGGCCTCCCATAATTCTCTTGGGATTTGTTGCTTAATTAATTTGTGAAATTGACTAATTAAACTTTAATTACCCTCCTAAATTAATTAATCATTAATTAATCACATGAATAAAAAAATGTTAGTTAATTAAGTGGTTAATCACTATTTAACAGTGAATGGACTGATGGAATGGGATTGAGGCCTCCTCCCTAATCTATTTTCCTAAGTTCATTTCATTAATCAAATGAATTAATGCTTAATTAACTAATTATATTACTAAATTAATTAAATTGAAATCATAATCATATCAAAACTTAATTAAATAAGTCTTAGGTAGATCTTTAGGTGTTCAATAACCTAAAGAAGTCTTAAGAAAATTATGATCAACCCACATGTGTAAGGAGACCATAAGAATACTTAATTAAGTTTTCTTAGCTTAATTAATCATTAATTGTGAACCTATTGCATTAGGCCCCTTCCTTTCTTAGGATCATTGCCAATTTTATTTCCAATGCATGTGCATACCATGTTGGCTCTTAATTGTTTGGGTAATTATGCTAAGGCAACATATGAAAGGGTTGATTAATGAATTTAATACATATTACAACCTAATTAACCCATAAAAGTAACTTAATTATTTTTCATTAAACTAAATCAATTAACGAACATGGGAATGGGTTAGGATCAGCAAACCTTTTCTCACATCCTTAAATCAAATCAAAACAGGAAATTAAAAATGGAATTAAAGAAACTTTGGTTTATTTTAAATAATTTGATTTATATGATTATCCTTAGGAATTAGTATGATTGAATGAAATCATGTGTTTATGTTTATTTATTCCTTTTCAATCATGTTATATGTTGTATTTCATTTGAAATCATGCATTCATCTTTTCAAAGTTAATTGAATCAAAAGGTTTTCCTTTATGTATGCTTGCATGTGTTGGATTAATTTACAATATGTGTGGCTATAATTACTAATAAATTCAAATTATTTTTCTAAATACTATGAATCAATTACATTGATTAGAGTGATAGTAGTTATGAACATATATAAATAGGTTTGCATGTGCTTATAGATTAGACATGTAAAGTAAAGCTTTCTTTTCCTTAATTCATATGATGTTTTACGTGTATTTGAATGTTAATAAGTATATAGTCCAAACATCCCGGAACATGAGGCTTTAGTTAGCCCCAAGGAGGTCATTTGATTACCTCACTTCCTGGTTAATAGTGACACATACTTATTTGATTTCATTTGCATGTGTTCCTACATTAGAATTTGGATAGAACTTTACTCCATATGCATAAATGTTTCAATCAAATAAAAATACAACCTTTGCATAGTTTTTCTTCTTTTATTTATATATACATCCATATGTACTTGAGAAAAGCAAGTGTTTAGTCTAGACATCCCAGGAATAGGAGGCTTTAAGTAGCCCCGAGGAGGTCATTTTATTACCTCACTTCCCTGGTTAAGAATGGCATGTACTAGCTTATGTCTCTTATACATGTGTGTGTGTATTTAATTATGGAATTAGAACCCGTTTTCTTTTATCAAGGATACATGCATTCATAATTGACTAAGTGATTGAATTAGTTGGTCATGTGATTTGGAGCTTTCTTTCTTACATTCATGCGTACAAATTTACATATGTTTGAATATAAATAGGTATATAGTTTGGACATCTTGAGAATACAGGGCTTTAATTAGCTTCAAGGAGGTCATTTGATTACCTCACTTCTCTGGTTAACAATGACACATACCTATTTAATTTCATCCCTACATATTTTTGTATAAGAATTTAAATATAGATTTAAACTAATATGATTAAATAATTCAATCACATAAAATGACATAAACTTTAAATACATGTATGCATTCATCTTATATGAGTATGAAAACATATTGCATGTATATATACGCTTAGGATTAAATCATATGCATGTTACATGTGATGGAAAGGAATGATTTAGCATGTGTCATGTGATAGTAATTCAATTAAATTAATCTTAAGATGCCTTTCACATTGGATAGGATTATTTATAGTGAACCTAAACTTAAGATTAATTTAAAATGTGTAATAAACCATTCACTAAAGAAAATTAATTCAAATTAATATGCTTTATAAAGTGGCTTAAGGCAGGGATGAAAGAGGACAATCCTCTTTCTTCTCTTTATAACACTTAGTTGATAAGTGTAATCATATGAAACAAAAGAAAACACTAATTAAAATTCTCAAATCAATTAAACAACTTCAAGTGAAATCAACCATTCATTTTAAAATATTTTTCCCACACTTAGAAAATACAACACTAATGCTTAGTTGAAACATGCCACACAAGCTTTAACACACACATTAGAATTAAGTCACCATTTCTAGTCCTAAGTCAGGACTCCGTATGTATGGTGTATGTTTTGTTTTGTGATGTATTATTTTAGACTTGATGTTAGGGTGTATGCTTTGTAGACTGAATGTTAGGTCGTTCTTAGCCTAATCATGTTTTTTGCATGGGATGCTTAAAAATAAATGTAAATGTTCTCTTTGCATGTTTCTTAAACCCCTAAGCATAATCCAAGTTAGGACATGCGGGCTTGGTTACCCATGTGTAGGGTGCTAAGTCTAAAAAAAACTATATATAATTATTTGGGATTATATGTGTGTTTAGCTAACCTCTATTTTGCAAGTGTAGTTAGATTTACTTTTTCTATTTTTAATGTAATTTTGAATTAAAAATTAGGATTAGTGCTATGGGAGATTAGGATGAGCAGTGGGCATAAACTAAATTAAAGAAGGAGTTAAGAATGAAGACCCCATCACATGTATTCATTCAAATTGTAATTATTATTTCATATACCAGGTTATATAAGGGTTGAGCTTGACTATCCATCTTTTCTATTCAGGTTGTACAATGGTACTAGACTGCACTGACCTTTTATTCTTTTACGATAGTTATAAAATTGATTGATGTTATGTTTAAATTGTGCATTAGAAATGCCATGCTTTTCATAGTTTCTTATGATTGATGCTTTAATATGTGGCCTGGATGCGATTAGGCTCTTAGGATAAAATCAATTTTCTACCAAGTAACCACTCATAACTTAAATTTTCTACAACTTATAACCTCACCATAAAGCCTAGGATGTAAGTCAAGATAATTAAAAGATTTAGCAACCCCTTAGCTGAATGGTTGAATGTTTCCATCCTTGCATGATAGGGGAATGCTTGACCTGTGAGGGCATCCCTTGTGTTAGAAAACACCCCTTTTTGACTAATTTAGCCAACAATCTTATTTCATCATGCATGTAGGCATTAAAATCCTAAAGCCTTTGTCTAAATGAAGTGTCTAAAATGGAATAAAATTTGAAAAGATTTTTGCATTAGATTACATCATTTCTTATACCACTCATGCTCTAGTCTCTTAGACAGTGGATATAAGGACTTTAGTCTCTTTTCTAAATAAGTAAGAGCCTAACTATCTTGCAATTTCATATGACCAGACTACATGGTATTAAAATTATAGGAGAAGTTAGCTTGTGGCCACTCCAGGCGGTTGTAAGCCCAACAGTTGGGCGATTTATCCTCTCTTATGGAGGTAAACCTTATGCCCGCTTAGATTTTGGTCATGCTTTAGCATATGCTAAAGCTCCATAAATTTAGGATTCGAGGTTGCTATTTCCTTCAAGCTACAAGCATAAATTCTCACATCTTAGGCATCTCCATAATCTTATGTTGTTGGATTATAAGCCCTAGTAATCTAATAAAATGTTAACTCAAAACATATGAATATCTTCTCTTTAAAATATATAAAGTTTAATTATAGGATAAATTAGAATGTTCACTAGGCTTTCTAGTATCATCCCTTTAGCTTCAAAAAAAAGTCTTCTCCTTGAACTTTTTCAATTGATTTTCTAAATACAACCAATCCTTTGATAGTCTAATCTTGAAATCTCTAGAGACCCTAATTGTCTACTTTAATCTAGAGTATTCCTAAGAAATTCACCATTCCTAGGATGTAATTAACTATGGAGGCTTGCCTCCATAGGGAACTTTAGAACTCAGTTTAGAATAAACCTTGCTTTATTCATCCATGTAATGTAGGAAAAAAATCTCTGGTATATTCAAAGAGCCATCATGCCTTAGGAGTCCTTATTAGGTGATTAGGTCCATTGAAGGGTAATACCTCTATCTTTTGAGATAACATATCATACCTCAATATTGTACCTGATCAGTTCAATAAGTCCCCCCTATGATTTACATGGTGACACCCCATACATCCAAAAATAAACAACACACTAAGGAAGGAAAAAAAATTTGTAGGTGTTAAGGCTTATAGCCTTTACATAAGTAAAAACATGCCAATGGATGGAAAAGATGAGTGATATCCTAGTCATTTGGCTAAATTATGGGGATCAAACTTATGAATCTATCTAGGTCAG
Organism: Cymbidium sinense; assembly: GCA_021442155.1. Taxonomy (NCBI): domain Eukaryota; kingdom Viridiplantae; phylum Streptophyta; class Magnoliopsida; order Asparagales; family Orchidaceae; genus Cymbidium; species Cymbidium sinense. Next base: position 19,270,579 of record CM038229.1, on the reverse strand, counting down.
GCTACTACTATCTAGTGTACTGAGACATCCTAATTTCCATTGAAAATCATACCTACCTAAAGCTCTATCTTAGAAAGATTACGCATTATATGCAAATTATTTATTCTTAAATGATATTTCTAATGTAAGCATAGGTTAAGGCAATGTCATGATGAGTACTAATGACTAAAGATAGAATGGCTCAACTTTATATATTTTATAAGAGATACAAAGGAGTTAAGGTGTTTTATTTTAGAAAAAGCTAGTTATTGAGGGTATTAATATTAATATTTAATAGATTGTTCTAATCATTTCTAAGAGTTTCTTAAAATTTATTAGAGTTAGTAAAAATATGATTTTTATCTTACAAGCATATCAAAGCACATAGATCTTGGACAAAAACATTATGATAAAGGACTGGAAAAATAGAGAAAAGCAAATAATGTAGTCAATCAATCACTATGTTGAAATGGCTATAAAAGTAAAGGTAAACATGTTAGGGTGACTGGGCAGCCCATTTATCTATACCTATATAAAAGAAAAAGTACAAAAGGGTAGTCAAGCGTTAAACATAAATAGAAAATTGGATAAATTTAATAAATATAAATAAATTATAAATAAAGTTTCTCTTTTCCCATTATCATTATTTTAATTTAAAGTACATGTTCACCTTTTATGGTACAGTGGCTTTAGGTATTAGGTTGGAAAACTCAGTTTATATTTTATTATCACTTTAAAAATGTTTAAAAAGTTTTATAATAAAGAAAAACCTAAGCTAAATAAAGCCATTACAACATAATAGAGGTAAACTAACACATCCATATCACAGAATAAACATCACACAATTAATATGTTGATGCACGACCCCCTATAAAGTAAAGTTAAGCATTGGCCATATGTTTGACACATGTATAAAATATATCTTTATTTTAATAACAATGCAATAGTAGAGCAGTGAGGTACATTATAATTTGAAAATCAATTTAAGTAAAAGAATTCTAGTCATACTCTTACAACCTTGTCCCAAATAATCGAAAGGGTAGCAAAAATCAAGCCACGTAGTTATAACCTTTTATATTAGCAACTGCAAGGTTGTGAACTATCACAACACATAAGTGTGTATGAGTCAGTGTATTCCTAAGGATAATCTTATATTATCTTGACTTACCAAGCTGAGTCAAGTATGTAACTTAATCATCTTAAGGCTTATCACTTTATGTGTATTTTATAGAAAAAAAATAGGCTTAATATGTCTAAGTATCAGCAATTGTCTTTATAAGATTTAAATTATGATTAAAAAATTTATTATTAGATGAATTTTTATCTAAAAATTAAATTACTTAACTACAACTTAGGTCAAATTTGGGCTTAAATAGATTGCATTCTAACCAAAAGGGCTAATGTCATACATATGCATCAATATAATTAATTATGGTTGAAATAATTATTCATTGAATAAAAATTTGACATTCAAGCAAAGCTTTTGTACCAAACTTTTCAAAACAAAGTCTTGCAAAGATCACAATATTCAGGGTGTAAAGAGAAAAATGTTTGGAGATCATCCATTCATAAGGAGAGGAATACGGCTAAGTACATGTGTATACTTAAGCCCTGATGTTATTCAACCTTAGTGGCTAATTGAAGTAAGGAATTACTTAATTATATATGTATAACTTAGATAGGTAAGTACTAACCAATATTGGTTGGTTAGTCATAATTAAACTTGATCAAATAATATGATCAACTTCATTAAGTAAATCTAGTAGGGTTGTAAGAAGGAAAACATATTAGGATTGAGTTGTGTCTTAGTGTGCATGACCAACTCATAAAGATTTCTCAATCACACAAATATAGTTGAGGGATATCAAGGGTATTAACTCAACATTTATTTTTTATGTGTAAGGACTACACTAAACACAAAAGATTGAGTAAATGCAAGAAAACTGAACAAATAAAGGTTGCTAGGTTATTGAAAAAGATAATGAAAGCTATGATACATTTGTCTATCATGTTTGTTCAAAGATTAATCACTTTAGAATGCTTATAGGGTGATCCTTGCTTTTATGTTTTCCCAACAAGTTGATTTGCCTCAAAAAAGAGATCATCCTATGTGCATTAGAAGTGGTGTAAATTGGATTTATTGATATAATCAATCCCATAAAAGTCTATTGTTGAGATCAAGATTATCAGAATAATAGATATACAATGCAAGTGGTGCACATAATAGATGCCAAATCCAATATAAATGCATGTATAAGGAGTTGTGATACATATAAGTGTTCTAAGATTTTGCGCTAAATTATCTAAGATATTCATAATTTTAAATGATATAAGTTATGATTTTAAACATGAAATTCTAGGATAATTAAAGTTTTAGGCAATGTTTTAGCTAGTGGTCCCACTGTGCTATGTGGGCACCAATTACTAATTACTTACAATCATGGGTCATATATTTTAGAAAATATCTTTTGCAGATTGGTGTTTAAGGTTTCAAATTATTTTTGGTTCTAACGGTTTATATGATTTTATGTAGTTCTTCCTTTATAAGATTTCTATTTTTCTTTTACTTGATTTTTTTTGTTAAAGTTAAGTATTCAAGATTCTTAATCTTTTTTATTTAAAAAGTTCATTCAATGTATTATTATAATTTTTAAAATATTTATTTTAATTATTTAAAATTATTTAAATTATTTTGTAATTTTAAATTGCTATAAAATAAATTTAATTATCTATTAAATTATCAAATTAAAGATCTATTTGTGAGATAAGCCTTATATTATTATATTGATTTGATTTTATAGGATTATATTTATTTAACAACAAATACTAATCATTATTTATATATATATATATATATATATATATATATATATATATATATATATAATGTTTTGGTAATTATTTGTTATTTATTTAAATTAACAATTTTAACTAAATGTGTCATGAAATTTTTTATCAAAGGTTTAAATTACTAATTTAAATATTCAATGAATTATTCATGATTTTTGGAATTTATTTTTATTTTTATTAATCCTAATATTGGTTAAATTAAGTTGGAAAATCATAATATTTTAATTTTAGTTTAGAAAATTATGAAACTTTTATAAAGTCTTAGATTAATTTCTTCTGTATTTTATTATTTTTTCATAATTTTTAAATAAAATTTTATTTTCTTTGAATTTCTAATATTGTAATAAAATTGTTAATTTAATTTAAAAAATCTTAATTATTTCATTTTAGTCAAAAAATTATGTTAATTTATAGTAAGAATAGATAATCATTTTAAGCATTTTTTTTTGACTTTTTGATACAACAACAACAACAACAACAACAACAACAACAACAACAACAACAACAACAATAACAACAAGCCTTTATCCCACTAAGTGGGGTTGGCTACATGAATCCTTTGTCTCCATTGTGTCCTATTATGTGTCAAATTCTCAATTAATTCAAGTATAGTAAGGTCATTTTTTATACATCTTAACCAAGTCTTTTTAGGTCTACCTCTACCTTTCTTAACATAAGGAAAATCTAATGCATCTACTCTCCTAACAGGGTCATTGAACGACCGATGCTTTATGTGGCCAAACCATCTAAGATGTCTCTCTCTAATCTTATCTGCCACTGGAGCTACTCCAACTTTTTCCAGAACATATTCATTTCACATATTATCTCTAAGAGTAAAGCCACACATCCACCAGAGCATCCTAATCTCTGTAAGACTTAACTTAGTCTTATGCTTCTCTTTTATTAGCCAACATTCTACTCCATAAGTCATTGCAGGTCTTGCCACCATCTTATAAAATTTTCCCTTAAGTTTAAGTGGAACTTTTCTATCACACAATAGGCTAGATGCATTCCTCCAGTTCAACCATCCAACTTAAATTCTACTAATAACATCTCCATCTATTTCACCATCATTTTGAACAATAGAGCCTAAATATCTGAATTGCTCACTTTTATTAATGACTTGTTCACCTAATGTCACAACACTACCACTAGAACTTCTACAACTAAAATTACACTCCATATATTCAATTTTAGATCTACTTAAATGAAAACCTTTAGACTCTAATGTTGACCTCCATAATTCAAGTTTCTCTTGGACTCCCTCTTTAGTCTTATGCATCTTCCTGTAAATGCCTAGTAAGAACATCCATAACTAGAGCAAAAAGATAAGGGCTTAAAGCTGATCCTTGATGTAATCCAACTGAAATAGGAAAATATTTTATCAATACTCCTTGTGTTTGGACACAAGTAATAGCTCTAGTATACATATCCTTAATTACTTGAACATAACCAATATTAACACCTTTCTATTCTAGAACTCTCCAAAGAACATCTCTTGAAACTTTATCATAAGCTTTCTCTAAATCAATAAGTATCATATGTAGATCCTCTTACTTTCTATATACTTGTCCATCAAACCTCTTAACAAATGTATAGCATCCATAGTAGATCTACCTGGCATGAAAACAAACTGATTGTGAGAAACTTTTGTATCACATAGTAACCTATGCTCAATTACTCTCTCCCATAATTTTAATGTATGACACATTAAATTAATTCCTCTATAATTTGCACACTCTTGTGCATCACCTTTATTCTTAAATATAGGAACCAACAAACTCTTTCTCCACTCATCGGGCATCTTTTTAGTCTTTAAAATAACATTAAAAATATTTGTAAGCCAAGAAATTTCTTGATCTCCTAAACATTTCCACACTTCTATTGGAATATCATCAGGTCCTATTGTTTTTCCACATTTTATTTTCTTTAAAGCTTCTCTAACTTTAGATTTACTAATATGATGATAAATATAAAATTCTCAATTTATGTTTAGGGTATTAAGGTTGCTAAAATCAATTGTACTTTCAGATCCTTCATTGAAATGTTTATCAAAATATCTCATCCACATATTTTTAATATCCTTTTCTAAGAAAAGCACTTTATTATTTTCATCCTTAATACACCTCACTTGAAATAAGTCTTTACTTCTCCTATCTCTTTGGTTGGCTAACTTATACATGCATCTTTCACCTTCTTTGGTATCTAATCTATTGCATAAATCACTAAAAGCTAAATTTTTTATATCATATATTGCTTTCTTAGAATCTCGATAAGACATTTTATATCTTTCCCAATTCTCCAAGTTTTTACATCTAAACTAAGTTTTATAACAATACTTTTTATTCTTATCTTTTCTTGCACACTCTGACTCCACCACCAACTATTTTTATTAAAGGAAGTTTTTCCTTTTGATTCTCCATGCACATTTTTAGCAACTTGCTTAATTTCACTTGCTACTTTTTCCCGCATAACATTAGCTTCCTTATGAACATCCTAAATTCTAAGCTCTTGTAGGTTGCACTTAAAAATATTTTTATTTATCTTCTTTAAGTATTCCCATCTAATCCTAGGATAATAATTTGATTTATTTTTCCTCTTACAATCTTTCATCTTAAAATCTAAAACTAACAATCGATGTTGGGTACTTAAACTTTCACTTATAATGACCTGACAATCTTTATAATCTAAATGATATATTTTTCTTATTAGAAAATAATCAATCTATGTTTTACTAGATCCATTTTTATAAGTAATAATATGTTCATCTCTTTTCTTAAATAAAGTATTTGCAACTACAAAATCAGAAGCTAAGGAAATATCTAATATAGTCCTACCTTCTTCTTTAGTCATACCAAATTCATAACCACCATGAATACTTTTAAAATCTTCTACCACTCTACCAACATGTCCATTTAAATCTCCTCCAATAAATACTTTTTCTTTAAGAGGTATCATTTGTATTAATCCCTCTAATTCATTCCAAAATTTTTCTTTTGAGCTTACATCCAAACCTACTTGAGAAGCATAAAAACTTATAACATTGATAATCTTAGTATCATTTAAAGCTATAATTCTATCTCCACATTAATATTTATAACATTATCCTTCAAACTTTTATCTATAATCACACCTACACCATTTCTAGTTCAACTTCTACCTGAATACCAAACTTTAAAACCTAAACTATCAATCTCCATGGCCTTCTCGCCAACCCATTTAGTTTCTTGAACACATAAAATATTCATCTTTTTATGAACCATAATATCTACTAATTCCATTAATTTACCTGTAAGAGTACCTATATTCCAAGATCCTAACCTAATTCTAGTTTCTTGGATTAACTTCTTTGCCCCATCCATCCATAATGGGAACCCTTGCTTAACACTACACCTGCCGATCCAGGGCCTTGCACATTTTCAATGTATTCAAGCCATCCAACGTCCGCCTGGACGCCTAGCAACACAATGATTTAAAGGATTCATGTCATGATTATTTCGACAAGTTTTATGCTGGCTGTCGACTACCTAACACAACCCTCCACTTTTCACATCCAGACTTTGGACTGGCAAAGGTAGTGTTATTTTAAAATTTATTTATTATTTTAAAAATTTTGAAGTACAATTTAGCACAATAAAAATTGCATAATCTATTCATTTTTATTGTACAAAATATGAATTTTTTACTTAAACTTAATTGATGTTTTAAATATTCTCCTAAATCTTTATATTTTTTGAATATTGAAATTTATGACTATTGAACTATTAAAGATGCATTAATTTTTTTTTTTAAATTATAATTTCAATTTTAGTTAAGCTAAAATTTTATGGGATATTTCTATTACTCTTTTACACCGTATGTTTTAGTTGCATAATTTTTAAAGGAGTCTAGATATTATAACTATTTAAATAAACAAAAATTAAATTTTTTAAAAATAGAATTAATTTAATTATTTCAGTTTTAATATTTTTTAAGTTCTATGTTTCATAAGATTTCTTCCTTCAGAATTTCAAGCCATGATTTAATGTAAACAAAATAAAAAATGAAATCAAACGTAAAATAAATATAATCTAATGGTTTTGTGGTCCTCTTTCTCATTGAAATGGGATACAACCTTGGACACACAAGTTGGCTCAAGTCGGTGTGATCCAAGTGAAAGCTTGGCACAATTCTCTTCATCTATGCCCTCATATGTGAATTCACTCTTCAAAAGGTCAGAGGGGCAATAGAGCAAACATTTTGATGATCATCAACATGCCTATGAAGTTCAATTGACTGAGATCAAATATATAGAAAGTAGAGAGTGAGAGTGAGTGATTGAGTGAGTGAGTAAGTGAGTGAGAGAGAGAGAGAGAGAGAGAGAGAGAGAGAGAGAGAGAGAGAGAAATTTTCCCTTGGGAGGGGGGAGTTGTTTTGTTTAGGAATTGATTTGGAAAGCATCACTTAGCTTGAATGAAGTCTCCATAGCTTTTAATTGAGTTTACTCCCTCTGTGTTATTGGATAGACTAAAGTTTAATGAACTTTGGTCATGACTTGGTCTTTAGGTGCCTGAAGGTGATCTAAAAGATGGGGGAGAAGGTTCAATTTAGTTTTTGGAATTAATAGGATGTAAACTAAATTATTAATTATGAGAAATTAAAGATCTATTTATAGGCTTTAGTAAACCCAAGCTCAACCCATGGTTGAGCTCGATTTAATATTGATTGGAGGTGAGTTCTAGCTAAACAAGGCTGAAGGAAATGGGGAGATAGTGATTGACAAGATAAAATCTAACCTAAGTTGATCTGTGAGCCATTTACAATTAGAGGAGCTTGACAAACCTCTTAACTAACCTAAAGCTATGCTTGGTTACTCATGGGCTCATTGGATTCAATGAGAAACACGTTTGGGTTATTTGGATCAAGGGAAACAATGGAATACCATTTTTCAAGGGCTAAGAAAAATCCTCAAAGATTTTAGACAACTTTTTAGTTAATGGGAAATTTTGAATAATTAAGAACCATTGTTTTGGCCTCATATTTCATCCAATAATAATTTATCAAATTAAATTGGAGTGAACTAGAGAAAAAAGGAAGATATTCCCCTCTAGTTTCTTGCCAAATTTCATGAAAAGATTTGACCATTTCATTAGTCAGTTTGATTTGGAAGTAAAGATATGCTCATTTATGCAAAATTGGACACTTTGACTATATAATTAATTTGATCAATGACGAGTGGTCAAATGAACTTGGTTAAACTATAAATTGTTTGGGACATCTTTAGCTACAATGGTGCTTAAGTGTTTAATTTATTATAGGCATTGGGTTGGTTAATTGAATCCTTAATTGGAAAATGAGCATTAGTGAGTTATGAGTCAAAATAATTTTTAAGACTTTTTTGGGCTTGAAACAATGGGTAGTTGGGCCAAATAATTTATGAAATTAAATGAGGTATTAAAAGAAATTATTTAACACATTTTGGGCCAATGAATTTATGTTTAGATCCATTTGGCTGTTGTTAGCTCACTGGTTAAAGAATGTTAGTTGGGTTAATCTGATGAAATTACACTCTCCAATGAACCCTAAAATGTCCACTTTTAACTATGAATGAAGTTCCTAGAAAGTTTAATGATAATTGGAAAGATATATCAATGTCAACTCTGATTAGATCTATGGTTAACTTAAGTTTGACCAAGGTTTGACTTTATGATTTGTGGTTAGGTGAGATTTATAATCTTCTAATTTAATCATCAAAAAATCATAAGTTTTTGGAATTGAAATTGACCATTAGGATTTATAGGATTGATAGAGAAAGATCCTTCCTATTGGTCTAGGAGGGTGAAGGTAGATGGATTCATTTGACTCAACCCTATGTCAAATCCCCCAAAATATTTTTGATATTAGCTTGCTAGACCTTAAAATATCATGATCAATTGTATGAGCAACTAAAATAATGAGATGTATTTAATTGCTTGAAGACCAACATTCACATCTACCATGAAAAGGTTGAACCCAAGAAATGAGGAAAATTTACCCTTATAGCTAAAGGACCATTTCTGAATGTATAGTCATTTTGACCATTTTAAATCAATGATAAAATCTTCAAAGATTTTTTGCGAGGGCTCTTTATTTCTTTCTTCATTTTTTGTACTATAACTTGAAAAATAGAAATATTTTCATGAAATATATCGGTCTTAAAATGATATAGCAACTTTGAGAGCTTGTTTCTTTCTTAATAATATTTAGAGGTCACACCTCCTTCCCAAAGTAATACTTAAGTAACTTGCCCTCTTTTGGAAAGTATAGTAAAATACATAAATAATAATAATGATGATGATGATGATGTTGATAATAATAATAATAATAATAATAATAATAATAATAATAATAATAATAATAATAATAACAATAAAAAAGTGCTAAATAAAATTAGAGCTTAATATGCAAGCTTGAGTTCAAGGTGGACAAACTTCAATTTGAGTGAGTGTTGAGGGCAGCTATTGTAGAGCATAATTGTTACATCATCATTATCAACCTAAAGTTTAAGGTTGTTAATTCAAAGTATATTTAACTATTTTATGGTCCTTTTTATTTTTAGACATTTATATTATTATATTATATATTAATTTGTGTTATTAGGATGCATGTGTAATTTTTGTTGTAAAAGTTCTAGTGGTGGTTTGGTGACATTAGGTGAACAAGTAAATAAAAAGAGTGAGCAATTCAAATATCTAGGCTCTATTATTCAAAATGATGCTGAAATAGATAAAGATGTTATTAGTAGAATTTAAGTTGGATGGTTGAAGTGGAGGAATGCATCTATCCTATTATGTGATATAAAAGTACCACTTAAACTTAAGGAAAAATTTTATAAATGGTGGTAAGACCTGTATTGATTTATGGTTCATAATGTTAGCTAATAAAAGAGAAGCATAAGACTAAGTTAAGTATTGTAGAGATGAGGATGCTTAGGTGGATGATTGGCTTTACTCTTAGAGATAAAATATGAAATGAATATGTACGAGAAAAAGTTGGAGTAGCTCTAGTGGTAGATAAGATTAAAGAGAGTCTCCTTAGATGGTTTGGCCACATAAAGCATTGGCTGTCCAATGACTTGATTAGGAGAGTAGATGTATTAGATTTGCTTTATGTTAAAAAAGGTAGAGGTAGATCTAAAAAGACTTGGTTAAGGTGTATAAAAAATGACCGTAGTATACTTGAATTAAATGAGATTTTGACACATAATAGAACACAATGGAGAAGAAGGACTCATGTAGTTGACCGCTCATAGTGTGATATAGCCTTGTTGTTGCTATTATTGTTGTTGTTATTAGGCTCCATATCATGGTATTATATTTTAATTTTATTTTTATTGCCATGTTATGTCATGGCTCATATGAGGATTTCATGTTAATAATAATATTATTAGATATGATAAATTTAATAGATTTAATAATATTGATAGGTATGATAGTATAAATAGATATACAAATAATTGAAGTAAATATAAACTTAGTGGTAAATTTAAATTTAGAGTTTGTTTTGTGTCTTTTAATATCTCTCTCTTATTCATGTAAAAGAAGGGTCTCTTGTAATGTTATACACTTTGATTTTAGAATGAAAATTATTTTTTGGGTTTCTTTTTCTCTTCATTTGTGCGTCTCCCATGTGAAAGAGTAATTGAATGTATAAGTTTAATGCCCTTTGAGAAGGACTCATAAAAGAGAATGAGATATTTGTGATGGTAAACTTTTCATAAATTTGGATTTCAACTTATTTATGTATTATTATTTTACCTTAATTCTTTTAGATATTAGATTCTATGGTGTTTTAATATGGAGTCATTGGGACATCACACAGATCTTAAGGGATATTTATTAAAGTGATCGAGTAAGACATGAAGGTATGATGTACACTCTTAAAATATGGAAGCATCACCCTACAGTGGACCTAATCACCTAATAAGGACTCCTACGACAGATGAGTCTTTGTATGTACTAGAGATCTTTCCCCTACTTTACATGAAAAGGTAAAGTAAGGTTTATCTTATGCCGGATTCTTTAGTTCCCTATGGAAGCAAGCTTCCATAGTTAATTACATCTTAGGAAATATGAATTACCTAAGAACACTCAAGATTAGAGTAGTTAATAAATATCTCCAAAGTTTTCAAAGCTAGACTATCAAAGGATTGGGTTTTTCGTGAAAGTCAAGCAGGAAAGTTCAAGTGAAAAGACTTATTTATAGATTCTAAAGGAGGATAAATGGGGAGCACTCATGATATACTAGGAAGCCTAGTAAGTGCTCCAATATACCCTATAGTGAGGCTTTACATATTTGAAAGAGAGAATTCACTTTTTTTTAAGTGGGAATCTTTAATAGAATGTTAGGGCTTATAGTCCATCAACACAAGTTTATGGAAATGCCTAAGAGGTGAGGAATTATACTCATAGCCCAAAGGAAACAAATAACTTCAGAACCAAAATCTAGGATGCTTTAGCACAAGTTAAAAGCATGACTTAAGTCTAATTAGAAAATGGGACATAGTGGTTTACCTCCACAAGAGAGGATAACCTATCTCGACTCTTCTGAACTTACAACTGCTAGCTAACACCTCCTGCACTTTAAAACCATGTAGGTCAGTCTTATGTAAGTTCAAGATAGCTTGGCTATTATTTAATCAAGAAGAGAAATTAGAGTCCTAAATTCATTCCCTAAGAGACTAGATCATGATTGGAATGAAAACATGACCTTGACTAATGCAAAATTTACAATCTTTTGCACCATTTTGACACATTTGTTTGGACAAAGGCTTGGAAAATTATGCCTATATGCATGATGAAATAAGATTATGGGCTAAATTAGCGGGAGGAGGTGTTCTCCATTATAGCGGATGCCCTCAAAGGTCAAGCATTCCCCTATCGTGCAAGAATGGAGACCCTCCCTATTCAAGAGTGGAACAAGATGTTATGCATGATGTTATAACATTCTACATTCTACTAAGGGGTTGCTAAATATTTTATTTATCTTGATTATAAACCTAAGCTTTAAAGTGAGGTTGTGAATTATATTTAAAATTTGATTATGAGTTCTTTAATTGGGGTAGAAAAATTAATTTTATCCTAAAGAGCCTACCACATCCAGGCCACATATTCAATCATAAAACTTTAAGAAACCTAAGAAAAATATAACCTTTCTATTAAACAAAACAATCAAACATTCATAAAATTCAGGAAAGAATAAAAGGCCGATGCGACTGGGCACTGACATACACCTCGAAAAAGAAAAGAAGTAGGGTAGTTAAGCTCTACCCTTATACAACTCGGATTACAAAAGAATATTACAATTACAATGAAAGAAATGCTATGGGGGTCTTCATTCTTTATCTTTGTTCATATTCCTTATTTTGGATTAGTTTACTCCAAGCTACACAAGACCTCCCGGGTATTCACCTTCTAGCCACTGCTCATCCTAAATCCCATAGCACTAATTCTAATCCTATTTGCAAAAATTACATATGTATGAAAAATAAAATCTAGCTACACTTACAAAACATATGTTAGCTAAACAAACATACAAACCAAGCAAGTATATTTTATATATCTAGACTTAGCACCACCCACATGGGTAACCAAGCCCACCTATCCTAATAGGATTATGTTTATGGTTATAAGAAACTTGCAAGTAAGAACACTTTTATTTATTTATTATTTCAGTAGCCCATTTAGCACAGTCCCCTATAGAAAATAATATTAGGCTAACAATGGCTGAATATCTAGTCTACACTAAAATAATCCTAACATCCAGTCTAAAATATTAAGCACAAAATAAAACATAACACCACAACATACGCCGGCCTAACCTAAGGCTAGAATTGGTGACTCAGTATTCTAATGTGTGCATATGATTTGGTGTGTTATGTCTTGATTAGGCCTTAAAACTGTAATTATTTAAAATTTGGAATGTTCAAGTTTCACATTGGGGGGAGGTTTCACTTCAATTTGTTAAAAGGATGAGTGGATTTTAATTTATATTTCTTTTATTTGTTTCCCTTGATATTTACTTAACATCTAGTTATTATGAAGAGAGGAAAGAGGTTTGACCCTCTTCATCCCCATCCTAAGTTACTTTCTAGAAATATGCTATTATGGTTTTAGTTTCTCTTAGTGAATGATTTACTAAATATTTTTATTAATCCTAAGTTTAGGTTAATATTAAAGAATCCTATTCAAACATGAAAGGCATCTTAAGATTAATGATATTGAATCACTATCACAATGGTAACATTACATCATTGCTTTTCATCATTAATAACATACATTGGTGTTTACCCCATCCCACATTGGTGACTTAATGTGTTTAAAGGGAATGATTAAGTAAATTTTATGTATTGGTTAGGTTCAAATCATTAAGCAACCTTTCCCTAAGCTTCTTTAGTTTAACTAACCATCTAACCATGAGCCTCTAATGATATGCTTATGATAAATTAAAATTTGCAATGCTCCTAAGGGACCTAATGTAATTAGGCTCATGTTTAAGAATTAATTGTATTAAAGGAAGTATGCTAAGTACTCTGATGGTTTTCCCACACCTATGGGTTAACCATAATTCCCTTAAGGAGTTTATGCTATTAAGCACATAAAAAGAGGACTGATAAATTAAATTTGAATTATCTAAACCCATTATTAATTTAATTTGATTTCTAATTTGATCATTAATTCTCCTTAATTAGTGCCTAATTATTCTATGTTAATTAACCATCTTATGGAAATACATTTATGAAAATAGTTAATAAAGCGGTCCTAATTATTTCTCCTTGCCATGCCCACTATTAATCAAGGACTAATCATCATTAACCATTTAATTTTTATTATTTAGCGATTTTCATAAACATAAAATTGATTAAGGAGGGTAATTAGGATTGAAGTTTTAAATTCTTTAAATTACTTGGCCAATAAATTCCAAGAAAATTATGGGAGGCAAAGGACATCCCATAGAATCAACCTATCAAATTTAAGATCAATTGGCCAAGCAATTAATCTTTAATTAAGGTAATTATTCTAAACTTCAAACCCAAATTAAGCATGATTCGTTTATCAAACATTGGGTATTTTTTTATTACATTATCCTCTATTTAACCTTTCCAAAGTGGGTATATTTGTATTCATTGGATTTTCTATAATTAGTTATGAATTTTTAAAGTTTTGATCATTTAATCATATTTTTATTACTTAATTAGCCTCTTAAACCATTGATGCCACGTGAAGCTGATGTGACAACACTTTCCACGTGGCAGCATGGGATAGGTTATTTAAAACATCCAATGCAGCAGCTGACTCAGTAGCGTTGGTGGATGCGATTTTTCCCCCACCTTTTGATCTCGGATTAGACAGCCAAGATTAATCTTGTGGTTTTGAAGGAATAAATCAAGAAATCTAGTAGATTAAATCATGACCATCAATTCTAATCATGCAAAATAGACGATTGATGATCTGTCATCCCCTGAGCACCATAAGACGAACATTGTCCACCTTTCATCGCTTGATCCAAGCTCATCGGAGCTCGTGGGACAGCGAGATCGACTCCAAAATGTGCAGGTAAAAGATCTAAGAATATTCTATGATGAAAATCATGTAAAATCTTAATTTATTTAAGAAAAGACCAACACCTAATGGGAAAATCTATGGTTGCCAGATTTTTACCTCACCAAAGCTAAAGATTAATGGTCTGTCAACTAAGGTAGCTTCATCTTGAAGAGATGAAGCCCTATTGAGAAGTTCTTGAACTACCTCCCCTCTGATCCCTCTGTGGACTAAGAGCCATCATAAAGCTCACCAGAGTTGGTCTTGGAGTGCTTTTCGGTGATCAAATCGATCGAGGATCAATTCATTTCAACTTGCTAGAGTGAGGGCAAGGAGTGGGGAGAGTTAATTTGGGTTTGGTAGAGTTTTGGTGGGGTTGGATGGACGAGGCTTTTAGTCTCACTCGGTGGTTGGTCTCACCGGCAATGGAGTGCACTAGGGATTCAAGGAAGGTTCTTGGACTGCTCCGAATACCTTATGGAAACTCTCTGTGAAGTTTGAATGGATAGGGAGGAGTTTACTATTCTCCCCAAGTGAACCAAGGGATAAGATTGGCTCAGCTTTTGGAAGCCATCCAGCTGGGGTAGGTGAAGGTGGTAGGGGATTGCTGAGGTGGAGGTGCTTGAGAGGCTGAGGCAGTGTCATGGGCTAGCATGAGTTGTACCTCCTCCTCCAAGTGAACCAATGGCATGCCATGGGTGAGCTCACCCTCTCATGGTCAAAGGCTAAACCTAACAAGCTTGGGTTAGGTTGGTTCAGTGGTCCACATGTTCAAGAAGGGCCACGGATGGCTTCCAAGGCTTAGGCAATGGGAGAACTTATCCAAATGGGAAATTTGTCACATTTGGGTGGGTTGGTTCAAGGGTTTTGATCCAAACTAGATTCACCATGGGTTGGGACCACTTAGGCAGGCCTATGGTGACCTAAAGATGAGTCATGCAAAGTTTGGTTTGGTTTGGACTTAGTTTGGATGGGATTAGCTCAATTTGACCCATATGGGTCAAATTAGGTTTAATTAGGTTAGGTTGACCATTTGGTCAAACCAAGGGTTTGGATATGTTCAATTGATCATTTAGAATGTATTGGTTGAATTGATTTGGTTTAATTTGTGGTGAATTTGGTTCATATAGGTTATTTAGGCCAACTGGGCTAAGTTGACCAATTTGGTCAAATTGACCAAATTGGCTTGGGTAGAGGATTGGTTTAGGTTTAATTGATCATTTGAGAATGATTGTATGTATTAGCTAGAATCAATTTGGATTTAGAAAGTATTTGGTTCAATTGGACCCTTTAGGTCAATTTGGAATAAAGGGGTCAATTGGGTTAGGTTGACCAAATTTACTTCAATTGAAGGTTGGATCATGTTCAAAAATCAATTTATGATTGATTAGAGGCATTGGTTTCAATCAAATAGAGTTGGAATGAGATTTGGCCCAATTTGCCTCTTTAGGCCAAATCCAACTTGGGTTAATTAGTTTGGTGTGATTCAATTTATTACAATTAGGCTATCAAAGATGATTAACACTCATTATGGAATGGATTGGATGTGTTGATTTAATCCAATTTGGGTTGAATTAAAGTTGGAGTCAATTTGGTCATTTAGGCCACCTTGGGTCAAGTGGACTAATTGGGTTAATTAAGTTGAATTGGTGGAATTAGGTATTGAGAAGAGTTCAATGGTGGATTTAGAGTTGATTGTTGGCCTTGATTACAATTGATTTGGGTTTGACTAGATTTTGGATCATTTAGACCCTTTAGGTCAAATGGGCTAACTTGGGTTGATTAGATTCATTGGTTCAATTGATTTGATTGCAAGTATTGGAAGGGTTTGAAATGGTCTATTTAATGGTTGGAGTTCTTATGTGAAAATTAATTGGATTTGGTTTACTTGAACAGGCTTTGAGTTGGATCAAAGGATCATGATGGAGCTAACTTAGGTTAAGGCCTAAGTCAATTTGGCTTGGAGGTTGGATGGGAAACAAAATTCAATTGAGGTTGGTTATGTTGGGTTGAGGTTGGTTTTGGATGAGTGGAAAAACATGGGTTGGTTTAGGCCATAGGATCGGTAAGACATATTTGCCCTAATTCATATCCTAAGCTTAGGGTATGCCTACCTAGGTCTCTGGGCATCGATATTAATCACTAGAAGTATCTTGTGACTACTGAAATCTAAATGCCTAGAAGGTTCCTAAGTCTAAGGCAGGAAGGATGAGTCATCACTCCAAAAGTAAGGTCAACAAATTCTTTATAGCTTTTCATGTTTTTCTTTATTATTTATAAGAACAAATTACCTAATCTAGTTATTATAATAATAACTTGAATCATTTCATCCTCATTAGGTTATTATTATTATTATTATTATTATTATACCTAATAATAACTCACCATTATTATTCACTCATAGTTATTTTATGAAGTAATAATTTAATAATTTAGTTATTTTAACTTACATCATATTTTTTATAATAACAAGTATATTTTCTTGAGAACATCTTATATAATGAGTTATATTTTTATATTAAATTATATTATTGATTTCATTGATAGGTTTTTTTATCCAATTTGTAAAAAAAAAGTAAAAAACTCCATATCAAGAGACCATTTTGTCATTTATTCATTTTAATTGAATATCATTCAAAAAAAAAAATTGCTTGCATTAAATTTCTATATTCCTTTATCTGTCATGATAGCTCTAAATATGTTAGCCATGACTTCATTTTTTAGATTATATTTAAGAATACTTGATATTTAATAATTTGATCATATATATATATATATATATATATATATATATATATATATATATATATATATATATATATATATATATATATATATATATATCATTGTTGATGAAAGTATTTCAACCATCTAAACCATTAATAATTCCAAAACATGGTTGTAAGAAATAAATATACTATAAATAACATGCACATCATTATGTTAACTCATAGTGGGCATAGGTTATTAGGTCAAGCTTAAGAAAAGAGGCATAATGACCCTTATGCATTCTTATTATAAAAGATAGAAAATTTTACCATTTACACCAATAAACTTTGATGAATTTTAAAAAGGTTAGCAACATTAAACTATAAAGTTGGTAGGTTAACAACACTCCCCATTAATATCTAATCTAATTCTTTAACACCAACCAAAGAAAAGGAAAGATCATCTTATTTACCAATTTCCTCTTTCTTTTTCTCCCCTTCTCCTTCCACACCCCTTTATCAAACCACAATATTATAATCTCAATCTATATATTATGTATGATTTTAAAAATTTTGATGAGATTGATGATATACTCTTACATTCACCACATTTAATGGAAAACATTTAAAAAGAGACAATGGCTGCTCTTTATAAGATCATCCTAAGCATTACCTTTCATAGTATAAGTAACCATTATTTAAATTTTATCAACATAATCCTACCTCATGGTGTATGCATTGAGAATCTAATAGTGATATCATTTGGAGAGTTATAAATGATCTATTTTTTTTTCATCATCAACTCAACTCAAAAGTTATCCTAGATTGACATGTTGATATAGGCCAATGTTTTGATTGGGTTCTCATATATAAATGTAATATTTATGTATATGATGCTAACTTATTATGCCAAAAATTATTAAATTAATCTCACACAAAAATCCAACAATTAGGCTGACAACACATTACTTCATGAGATAAAATTATAAAATTTTAAAGCAAAAAATATGCACCCTAGAGTTTTAATGATCATTTGATTGATGAGAAGAACTAGCTTTTGCAATAACCTACAATCATTTTGAGTATATGACACACACTTGATAAGATAATGAGCCATTGTGATGTAGAAGAGGATCATCATATCATAATCTCAAGATTTTAATCTGATTTATATGTTGATTTTTTAATATAAAATATTAACACAAATAGTTAACTCCCTTAAAAATGCATTTTGAGTTGCTATTAAAATTAATCAATATCTTTGATCTCAACCTCATATAAAATTTACTATCTCATCATCTAAAAGTTGTTTCCAATCATGTCTTATACTTTCCACCTTATTAGCTCCCAAAGAACTAAGTGATTCTAGAGGTTAGGCTCTAGTTAGAATGTTTAGCTCTGAGGCAACAATTATTAGTTACATTTCATGTGGTAGGACTAGCTATTATATAAATGCATGCCCTCAATTAAAATTATATATGGATCTTAAGGATGTGGATCACTTTATTAAAATATAGATAATCATGTTATATAGACTCTTGTGAAGAGGTTGGTTATGCAAGAGAAGATTGCATGGTTCTTATTTTGCTGCTATGGATTTTATATAGGCTATCTAATGAGCTAATACTAATTAAGAGTACATGCCAAGCTTTCATATTAATTTTAAAAGTACAAAAAGGTTGTAAAATCTAATTATTTATAGTAATAGTTGCAAAAATGTATTTATTACCTCTACTTGGCTAGGATGAGCCTCACCTTAGAGATCACTAACAACCTTATATATGGTTATTTGAGTGGTAAGTAAAATCTCTATCACTATCTTCTAATAATATCTTGAACTCATCCAACTAAGAGAATATAATAATAAAATTTTGTGTGATATCCTTGATATGGATATTGCTTACATACTCCTAAATAGACTCTAGTTTTTTTATTTTTTGACATAGATGACACAAATTGTTGATGTTCAACAACACATGCCTTGAATTTTTAGGGAAAATAATTTGTGTTAAATTTTTGCTATCCCTAAATATACTTTTAATAACACCCTTAAGAATTTTTTTTCTCTATATAAAAAAAATCCCTTCAAATTATTTATAAATATTAATTTTACAAGTGGTTAGTGGAGGCAACACTTTTTATTTTTCTTGTCTTATCAAATCTCTTTAGTTTGAAGTGAGTAAAACTATATCTAAGTATTAATATATTTATATTGAAGAACTATCATGCAAGCTTTTTCTATTAAAATCATCCAATATGTTAAGAGCTAATTATTTGATCATCTCTCTTGAATTTACACTACTATCATATAAACCCAAATGATCATGTAGTGCTTAAATGATAGGTTGAGTATTTGTTATTAAGATATTTTAATTAGGATATTTTATTAACATGTTCTCTCCTCATCATTTTACCCAAAAATAATGGTGTTTAAGATATATGCTTAAATAGTTATGCCATTAATAAAACCTCTATGAAAATAGGTTCCTTATATATTAATTTAATGACAATTTTTGAATGATATTTGGCATAATAATTTCGTTCAACATCTATATTAGAAAAGAATAACACTATTTGGTTTAACCAATGCATTAAGCATATTCATGTGAGTGATGACACGTGTCATATACATTAACAATGTTCTAGTTTTTGGTTAAACTAAGACTGATTATGAGCATCATTTATGATAAGTTTAAGATGCTTCATAAGTAAGTGATATTTATTTATTTAATAAAGTCCTCATTTATAACTTGTTTAATGATCTACATAAGATTTATCATTTCTTATGATATAATATTTTCTTACCTTGATAAAATTAGTGTCATTCAAAAATGGCCTACTCTGATCATAATTCTTAATGAACATAGTCTTAATTGGTTAGCAACCATGTATTAAAGTTTTATCCATGCTTTTTTACACTATTATGGCTCTAATTATTCACTACTATAAAAGTGTAGATTTTATTGGACAAAGGTATTCATTGATACCTTTCTAAAATTACAAAGCTTTTTGACAAAGCCATCAATATTAAATATTTTTTATCTGATATTTGAAATATATTATGATACTTTTATAGTTGGCATTAAAGGAGTTCAAAAGTAAAAAAAAGGTGGGTCATCCAATTTCTTTCTCCAATGAAAAATTAATTGATGTGTGTGACATTATCTCTCTATATATATATATATATATATATATATATATATATATATATATATATATATATATATATATATATATATATATATATAATGTTATCATCTAGAATTCATGTTAATGATAATATTATCACCTATCTCAAGATTTTATAGTTTAGTCTTATTAAGAAGCCCTTAAATATCTTAATGTAAAAGAAAAATCTCTTAACAAGCAAAATGTGTTCAATTTTTTCAAGAGTACACCATTATCCTCAAGCATAAGCTTGTTACTAAGAATAATGTTATTTATGCCTTAATTATGATATATATCATACTAAAGAATATGATTATGAAAATTACTTATTTTGACAAGGTTAGAACAATTTTCCTAATTGTAAAACTCTTTTAATTTTTAAATTTTAAACATGATGCACGTAATATTAATTTTTATTGACATATATAAGATGAATATCTCTTTGTACTTTGATGTTATAGATTTTTTTTATAAGATTTTTTTATAAAGGAAATGTATTTAGGAGATGTGTTTAATCACTTTAGTCATGATGAGATAGATAGTAGCAATGATAGAAGGAAAGTCCTTCAACTTGGCTTAAAAGAGATATATCATTTATTGTTGCTCATATGATTTTAAAAAATAGACTGAACATTGAATCAAAGGTAGAAGAGGTTCAAGATTTAAAAGTTTTATCAATGCTAATACGTGCGGTGTACACTGATCGTTACATCACATCTTTTGGGAGGGGTCCAACTGTTGATCTCACTTTTAGTGAGGTTTACACATATCATTCCTTAGACCTTGGAACCAATATAGACATTGAGGTTTCCTTCACTTAGACATTATGATACATCTAGTGAAAAAGTGGAGATCCAAAATCAACCTGAAGGCTTATGAGAGCCAACCTAAGGTTAAGCTAATACTTACTGTTAATCAATTAGACTAGTAGACCCTACCTAGTTTGACTAACCAAAACCTACACATCACACCCAAATCAATTAGAAATCAAACTTAACACTAAACACAACCCAACTACACATATGTTAAGGCCCCTTAGCTCCAATTAGGCTAATTAAACCCAATTGACTTAACCTGACTTATGTGACCCATTTAAGCCACCATGGTTTAAAGTGAACCAAGGTTAAATTGATTGCAACTAATTGATCACATGCCATACCAAACACTAACCAGTATGTGAGCGCTTAGCTCTAAATCCAGTCTCCTTAAAGACTATTGAGGGTTTAGTAGTTAAAGCTACACCACAATTGGATAAAAACTCCAAGCCTTAAACATTTTACTTAGGAGCATCATCCCCAAGTTCAAGAGTTGATGTAGACCTTGAGGATGAATCTTGCAAAGAAATAATAGAATTATTTATTTACCAGTACTCTCTTTATGTTCAAAATTTAATAAAATAGGGATTGATACCACATGCACTGTCCAAGCGTAAGTGGGATTACTTTAAGAAAATGTGGATAAATTAATGCAAGAAAGCACAATCAAGACCATGGATAAGATTTAGTATAGTTGGCCCTATAGATGATGAAGAATATTATTTAATCATCACCAATAATTTGAAGTCTGATAGGTTCTTTTTAAACTACACCAATTCATGTGAAGAAGTTTATCTAGAAACTTCAAATGATCTAGATGACCTCCAAGTTATAGATGCACACCTAGAACTGGAGGAAGAAATAAAGTCAACCATTTATGAGCTGAAAGACATCAACTTGTGTACCGAAAATAATCCACATTTGACATTTATTAGTTCTTTGCTATGAGAATCTAAAATCGATGACTTGATTAGGAAACTTTTGAAGTTTAAAGTTTATTTTGCTTGGATTTATAAAGAAATTCCTGGATTAGCTCTTGACAGTTATAATTCATAAACTAGAAATTCAACTAGATGCAATTCTTATTAAACAAGCTTCTAGACGCATGTGATTGGAAATTGAGCAATAGTTTTTGAAGTAAAGAAATTGATCGATGCTTGCTTTATCCGAAGAGAAAATTATCCAACTAGGTTAGCTAGTATTGTCTCAATTAAAAAGAAAAATGACCAAATTCATATATGCATTGATTTTAGAGATCTAAACAAGGCACGTCCCAAAGACACGTTACTGTTACCCATACCAGAGCTAATGGTAGAAATAGCTTCTTCGCATGCAATCTTCTCATTCATGGATAGGTCATCTGATTATAATCAAATCAAGATGGCACCCAAAGGTGAGAAAAATGTTGGGTTTATAACTTTGATCCAAATATTTTGCTATAATATCATGCCTTTTGGCCTTAATAATGCTAGTGTCACATATCAGTGGGTCATGACTAGAATTTTTGACAAACTCATCCATCCCTAGGTTGAGTGTTATGTTAATGATCTCATAGTTAAAAGTTAAGAAAAGGAAGACCACTTATATGATTTGAGAGTATTCTTTGAATGATTACAGTGTTGTAACCTAAAAGTGAACCCTCTGAAGTATGCCTTTGGGGTAACCTCAGGGAAGTTTCTAAGGTTTGTTGTATGACTCCATGGGATTGAGGTAGATCTAGATAAAATCAAAGCAATATTGGATATACCACCTCTTAAAATCCAATCTCAACTCAGATCCTTTTAAGGAAGGTGGTGTATCTAATATGCTTTATATCAAATTTATCTAGTAGGTGTCAACCATTCACTGCACTTACAAAGAAAAATGCAAAGTTTTGATGCAATGATAAGTGCCAACATGCTTTTGAGAGCATTAAACAATACTTGATGACACCTTTGATACATGTTGCTCTTATCTCGAGTAGGCCACTTATTTTGTACATTAGATGGTTCACTTAGCGCTTTGTTAGCTCAAGCCAATGATGAAGGAAAAGAGAGCATGCTCTATTACTTCAATCATCGCCTAATTCCTGTAGAAGCAAACTATCCACCCATCAAGAAGCATTGCCTAGCCTTCATATATGTTGCCCAAAGGCTAAGGCACTACATTCTTTTTCATAAGATTAACTTGATTTCTAGAGTGAATCCACTTCAATATCTCATGACATAGTTGACACTATCTGGTCGGTTGGCATGATGGTCCATAATTTTATCACAATTCATACCACTTCATATTGTAAAAGGAAAAGCATTGGTAGACTTTTGAGCAGCACACCGCCTCCTTGTAGATTCTCCTCTAAATGATGATCTCTTTGATGACCAAATCATGAGTTTAGAGAATGTGAGTAACCACTATTGGGAATTGTACTTTGATGGTGCTGCCTCCTTCTAAAGAGAAGATGAACCATAATCCATCCTCCCAAGAAAAGCAGGAATATGGATAGTCTTCTTAACCCCAGACCATGGAATGCTACGATTCTCATATCATTTATTAGAGGTTTGAATGAATAATGAAGCTAAATATGAAGATCTTATCACTAGTTTAGTGTTGGCCATTTCACTAGAAATCAAAGATAATAATATCTTTGGGGACTCATAATTAGTGATCAACCAAATAGCTGGGTCCTACAAAGTTCTCAAACCTAAACTCTATCACTACCACAAGTACACTATGGAGTTGTTGGCTCAAATCCCAAAGGTTACCATTTATAGGGTCCCTTGAGGAGAAAATGCCAAGCTTGCCAAAGAGATGGCATGCCCAGATGATGAGTTCATATCGATAGAAATGTGTAACTTCCAAGCCATTTCTCCTATTAATGTTAAACTCATCGATAAAAATACTCTTGAAGGGAAGGTTTTCATTACTGAAAAGGATGAGGAGTTGGACTGGAGGCAACCATTTATTGATTACTTGAACAAAATAAAACTATCTCAAGAGAAATCACAAGCTCATCAAATCAAATAAAGACCATTATCTTATGCTCTTATTAATGACACTTTGTACCGATGGTCCTTTGATCACATGTGGTTACATTATTTAAAAAAAATGAATCCCAAAAAATTATGACTGAGGTACATTCAGGATTGTATAGAGAACATTATTCTAGTCCAAAGATGAAAGTTAAAATTAAAAGACTCAGGTACTATTAGCCGACAAAGATTACAAATTACATGGATATATTGCATCACTATCACCAATGTCAAGTGTATGGAGTGGTCTTACATTATCCACCTAATATTCTCCATTTGATAATAGCTTTATGTCCATTCGAGTGTTGAGGTATAGATATAGTGGGTCTAATTGACCCTCCATCTTCCAAGGGTTATCTCTTCATCCTAGCAGCAACATATTACTTTTCTAAGTAGGCAGAGGAAATCCCTTTAAGAGAAGTCAAAGCTCATCATGTTCTTTAATTCTCCAAGAATCACATCATCTATAAATTCAACATACACCAAAGATTATATCCAATAATGGAATCACTTTAAAGAGTATGAAGATCAATAGCTATGGGAGGTGGCACGACATACATTGGAGGTACTCCACCATAACTATCCCCAGGCAAATGGGCTAATAGAAGCCTTTAATAAGACTCTTGTCCAAATATTGAAGAAAACACTTGATGATAATAAGCGATAGTGGCATGAGCAATTAGTCAAAGCCCTATGGGCATACTGCACCACATACAAAACCGCAAGACAATCTACTCTTTTTTTAGTGTATTGGTTTGAAGCCATTTTTTCCATTAGAAGTTCAGTTACCATCATTAAGAATTATTGTAAGCAACAAGATTGCAACTGAGCAAAATTCAAGGCTACGGTTGGAAGAGGAGCTTGTCCAAACCTTGAGCTATACGAAGCATGGATAGTTCAAGCTCACAACAAGTTGGTCCACCCAAGAGCTTTTCGAATTGGTGAGCTTGTTTTAGTTCTTAGGAGACCAATTGTAGCCCATCGCAAAGTCAGGGGTATGTTTGAACCAATGTGGGAGGACCCTTTCATTATAAAAAATCCTATCAATGGGAATCATATCAATTAATTAAAAAAAAGGCAAATGCCCAATGCTTCCAATCAATGAGCTTTATTTAAAGAAGTATTACACATGTTAAAAATAAATTTCATCAATATGATTATGCTTCTATGTCAAGTTTGTGTTTATATCAACTGGACCATGTTCTTGAAAAAAATTTAATTTATTTAATCTCTGCCAAGACTACTTACAAAATTAAAATTAAAATTAAAATCATTCTCAACTCCATGAGTATATTTCCTTCATCTTATTGTTTCAAATATAGTCAGGCATATGCTTGTGTATCTTTGTCTTATTTTTTTTAATAAGGTCAAGCAAACTTCCATGATCTATTCTTCAATTGCTATTTATCTCTACTATTTCAAACATGGTCAGGTAGAGATCATATTCTTCGTCCATATTCATCTTGTTGTTGTTGACCTCATTTTTGGATGAGGTTAACACTTCTTCCAAAGGCATTCATTAGGACACCTAATCCTAAATTAAAAGACTTTTAACTAAGTAACTAGGTCATTACATTTTGTGATCCAGTGCACTTTCCTTGGATTAATCTAACTTAATGGGTTTAGTTAGATCTAATCTGAATCAACATAAATATACATAATTAATTAAGCTTATGTTAGGGTTTAATTAGGGAGCTAAACCTAGTTATCTCCATTAAGCTTATTACAACATAAAAAAAAATTAAAATTAAACCCAAAACAATCCAAATTAAATGAAATTAGGCACATAAAATTAAATGAATACAAATCCAATTCAAAAGTCAAAGGTTGGTCAACCTTTGTACATGGGTTTGACTTATTTGGGTCCCACTAAGTCAAAGGTCAACCCACCAAATTTGACCAATTAAAATCATTCCAAATGGTTGGAATGATAATATGAACACACCTAAACATGAATTTGAAAGAATATAAGTTTAATGTGGCCTTGATTAGACTAATTAAGTAAACTCACTAGGTTTAACCTAAATAGGCATAAATGGGTCTTATTGGGTTTAAACTCAAATCAAACTCAAGTAAACTCAAATTATTGTTCAAAATTATTTGAATATGATTCTTAAACATAAATAAATCCATCATTGGATTCAAATTGGCCCATTTGGTCATGTAACCCAAATGAGCCTAAACTTAACCGATTAAACCCAACTTGGGTCAAATGGGTTCAAAATGAAATAAAGTTGGAATTATTTAATATGATGCATTCCAAATTGCTTGGATTAATCCAATGAAAAATTAAACACATCATAATTATGCCAAATAAACTATTTGACTTAATTAAAATCAATCCAAATTCAATGACATTAGATGGACTAAACCTAGATCAAATGCTCCATAAACCTTAAAGTCTTTGAAACCCTTTTATCCAAAGGTCCATTAATGATGAAATGTACACATTTTAAACATTGAACCAAGGTTAATTCATGAATTGGGATGACCTAAACTAAGCTAATCCAAAGAATAATTAAGCACCTTAATCTAAAAAGTTTTAATCTTCTCTTCTATCAATCAATCCAAGGTATTAATGAAACATTCTTAGACTTTTCTAATGATAATTCTCAACCTTAATCAAGTCATTTAATCAACCACTATTTACATAAATCCAAATTAAAATAGGCCAAGACTAGTCAAATAGATGACTAGCTAAATTCCTTCTGCATAACTCAATTCCTCCTCCACCTCTTCATCTTAGACATGTAGGATGGCTGAGGGACATGGTTGCTAACTTTGAAGACTGTGATTAGCTCAACTGACCAAGAAGAGAGAAGAAATATTGTGAGACCTCATGGCTAAGAGTCAATACATGCATACAACAATTACCAAGAGTAAATAACATTCCCATCACCTTCGTGACCTCAAACGAAGTTGAAACAAACTTTCCCCCACTTCCCTCATTGTTAGAAGGCTGGAGAATGACCAACACCACCAAAATTTAAACTAAAGTTGGTCTAGAGAGCAATCCAGAGGGAGGAAATCCAATTCATTTAGCACACGAGCTCCTCATATCATTCCACAGCTATTAGAATTTACCCACCGCTGGAGATGGCTAGGACCGAGGTATGCCATTAATGATGTCCTCTAAGCTTTTGGCTTTGGTGTTTTTTGAAGAAAATTTGATCTCAGGTGAGATCAAGCTGCTTATATACCTTTAATTTCATTTAATGATGGATTTCCAATCAAAATCATGTGATTTCAATGATCAGATGGCTAGAAATCATGTAAAAAAGATGGACGGCTCTCGGCCTCCACCGTCGGTGTAGGAGATATAATCTTGCCATATGTTCCTTTTAAAAAAAATGGACGATCAAGATCTAGTCAGATCTCTAATTAAATCTAATAAAGGGAACCCAGGATTGAATTGGGACCGTCTGATATTTGATCGGATAGTCATGGATTGTCCTGCGTGGCACGGCGGGATCCATGTGGTTAAAACGGCAGCTCGCGAACATTGGTGCCAATGATGATCCTATGTCGCCTAACACTTATCATAAACGAGTAAATCCTCTTTTTAATTAATTAAAAATTAATTAAAAATCACATAAACTTCAAAAATTCATAAAAAAATAAATATAAATTCAAAAATTTTAAACTTGGGCTCTATGGATTCAACTTGATGAGAGGAATCCATTAAAATTAAAATCCCCAAATTATTTTGAGTATTTCTACTTTAATTTAGGTTTGAATGTAAACCTTCATAAACCTTAATTACTCCTAAATTAATAATCCAATCAAAATAAACCTTTGGGGGATTAAATTGATGCTAAGACACATATCATGTAAATTTTTCATAATTTATTGATCAATAAATCTTAATATTAGAAATTTTAAACCCTAAACCTTAATTTTCATGAAATTAGTTATTAATAAATGAAATAAATGATGAAAATTGATCAAAATGATTTAAAACATCTTAATATACTGTAATGATTACAAATAAACTATTAAAACTCATGACAACATAATAATTTATAAAATGGCTTAAATAGGCTATTAATTAAATCAATTAATTCAATTAATCATCCTAAACTTAAATAAAATGTAACAAATCAACAATAGCATACAAAATAATGAATAAACCCTCTTTGGATGTATATTTTAGAGGGGTTTCAAGGAAAAATAAAACCCTTAAATAACTCTCATAAAATTAAGCTTAATTTAAGTTTTAATGAAATAATTAAAATCTTAATTACAGCTTAATCAAATCTCTGATCAAAGTGAAAGTTTAGGAAAATTAAATAGGAAAGGAACCCCACTTGCCATAAAATTTCAGATTCATTTGACCTCTGGACTAGGAGTATTTGAATTTCCAAGCATCTTAAATGAGAAAATTTACAAAAATTATGAAATTCATAATACAAATTTAAAACAGTATAGTTAATATCAAGACACTTAAATAAAATATATAAGTTAACTAAAAATAATAGAATTTAAATAACTCTAAGTTAAAAATCAAAACTAAAGGAAATTTGAAATTTAAGTCATATTTCATGATGATTAATCTTTAAATTATAATGATTTCAAAAACATAAATATAAAAAGATCATTAATTTTTGAAATATGTAAAACATCAATACATAAATACATTAGTATCATTCTCATAGGAAAATATAATGGTATAAAAATGATCATAAAAAGATAAGTATGTAAACATAAGAAAAAGAAATGTGAACATAAAAAAGGTTAAGTGTAATAAGAACAAAAAACTACTGTGAATTAAAATTTCAAAATGACAAAGTAACAAAGAATATTTAATCAATCAAGTCATAGAATAAATCTGTATTAAGATAAAAATTCTTTTCAAAAGGACATAAAGATCATTGTTTTTGTTTTAAAATAATTAAGATAAATGGAATCCTTTCATAATGTAAAATTTGGAAGTATCAAATAACAACTTAAAACTATTCCATAGTGAAAGAATCATTAATATAATTAAGTTATAAAAGTGGAATGTAATAAATTAAATAATATTAAATGCAATAAATCAAACATAACTTTATTTAGGTTAATAAACATTAATAAAAATAAATAAATGAAATTAACTTCAAAAGTTTCATATTAATGAAAATCACTTTAACTTAACTTGAATAGAGAAAATACATACAATTAAGTTTTACCCTAAATCAAATATAGCAAAGTCAATGAACAAACATAAATATTAAATTAAAGATGAATTCAATATAAATAAAAATCATAATAATCAACTAAGTAAATATGTCAAACTAAGGGAATAAATGATAAATATCAATATCACAATCTTAAACCAAATAAATTAAAAGAAACTAAAATTATACTAATAGATGGATTAACTTAAAGGAAAATTTAAATTAAATCATAATATTATAATGATAAATGGATTAACTTAATCTAAACCAAAATCATAAAATGCCTAAATAAAGAAAAAATATGAAATAAACTAAATTAAGTCAAATCTTCTAAATTCAAGTTCAAATCAAAATACTTAGGATTTTAGTTAGATCCTTAGGATGAATTTTTACCTTAGAATAAAGATATCATCCTATTATGATTTAGGGTGTTGAATGGAATAGGCTTCATTTAGAATGAAACATATTTTAGTCTTTACTCTTGAAAACCTAATCTAAATGTTAACATAATAAAATGTACTTAAAATGAATATAAATTATTAAATAATTTGAATTGAAATCATCCATAGGTAAATAAACCAGCATTCAAAACTAAGAAAATAAAAATTAAATCATAAAGCTTAATGTCTTGCCACACAATCCCTTTTCTTCACACACTAGAATTATTGGACACGGATCCTAAAATTAGGATAGGACATTTTGTGATTTTCTGTGATTTCCTGTGATAATGAGATGAGAATTATTTTTATTATTTTGTGGCATAATATTTTAAACTGGATGGCTAGGATTGATCACCGATAGTCTGGATGGTAGGATGTTATTTCTAGAACTAACATTGTCTTTTGTAGGGGGCTATGTTAAAAGTTAAATCATAAAGCTTAATGTCTTGCCACACAAACCCTTTTCTTCACAGACTAGAATTATTGGACATGGATCCTAGAATTAGGATAGGACATTATGTGATTTTTTGTGATTTCCTGTGATCATGTGATCAGAATTATTTTTATTATTTTGTGGTGTAATATTTTAAACTGGATGGCTAGGATTGATTACTGATAGTCTGGATGGTAGGATGTTATTTCTAGAACTAACATTGTCTTTTGCAGAGGGTTGTGTTAAAGGGATTGTTGTCATAAATAAAAATTATAAAATTATTGTTTTCTTGCAAGTGCTAAAATGTCCCTTAACATAGTCCATAAGACAGGTGGGCTTGGCAAGCAACTAATGCTAAGCCCGCATGTTTGAAAAATATAACCGTTGTAAGCTATTTGTATTTGCTGACATTTATTTTGCAGGGCTTAAGATTTATTATTGAATTTTAAAATATAAATTTGAGCTTAGAATTAGGTTAGGAGCTAACCCTACTGGGAGATGGTGTAGAGGTCCCCTATGATGCCCAATAGAGGTCCCTAAAGAAGTAGACGATCCTGGAGAGAAGAGAAATAGATCTAGATTTGTAGTTCTAAGCGGGTTGTATAAGGGCAAAGCTCAACTGCCCATTTTCCTTTCTTTCAGAGTGTACAGCGGAGCCCAACCACATTAGCCTTTTCATAAATTTAAATTTGCTTGATTTATTTTGGGTGTGCAATACAATCAACTTGCTTTTCTAGGTTTCTTTCTATGTTGTGCTTTTCTGTGATGAATGCCTGGACGTAAGCTCATATGAAAAAAACTAAATTTTCTACCCAATTAAATTTAATCAATTCAAACATAAAAATAAATGCAATTCAAAACTAAATATAAATAAAGCCCTAAGAAATAATCTTAAATCAATTAGAAACCAATTAGCTCTTAAAAATCATGCAATCATATTATTCCAATCCTTAAATTGGGAAACTTCTCCTGTTGTACATAAGGGGCATTTGACCTGTGAGGATGACTGCCTTCTTGGGGAAGCTTTCCTTCTATTTATTGATTTGGCCCATGAATTTCTATCTAATTACATACCATGTAGGCATAACTTGCATACCCATGGCCTAAAATGATTATTGAGTCAAAAATTTTAAAAATGTGCATTTATTAGAAGCATTTCATACCCCACATTATCTTAAGGATTAAGGAGTGAGTTTTGTTCATAGATTCCTTTCTTAAATATAACAACCTAGCCATCTTCAATTCATTACACTTATAGTCATGAATTTAAAATGCGCTTAGGTGGTGTTAGCAAGCAACCCTCTCCAGGTGGGTTGTATGTCCAGAAGAGTCTGAGATAGGTTAATTCCCTCAAGTGAGAGGAGTGACTAATAATTCCTAGAAATGAAATTAGGTCAAGCATTTAACATGTGAGAAGGACCTATAGACTAGGTTTTGAAGCATATTTTTTAGGAATAAGTCTTCAACCCTAGGTATTTCTACAGTCTTGTGTTGCTAGAATCCAAGTCTTAGACTTCTAAGAAAATGCCAACTCAAAATCTAAATCAAATTCCAAAACTTATAGCCTAATTACAGTATAGTTGAAATGCATACTAGGCATCCCAATATCAATAGGAATTTCTTACATTATCCTGTTTGGCCTCCAAAATAACTCTCTCCAATTTAAACCAATTCCAATTGAAAAATCCAAAAATTAATCATTTGGAAAACACCTATTGACCTCACTTTTGGAGTGAGCTATCAACCTCCTTTTCTTAGACTTAGGACTCTTCTAGACATTAAGAGATCTTTAGTCATATGACACTTCTAATGATTAGGTGAACACTTAACCTAAGCTCAAAGACTTAGAAGGGTTATATGTCACACCTTGGGACTTATGGAAATCACATACCTTATATCCTAAACCTAATCCATATGCACCATTTGAAATAAAACCTAGATTCAAATCAAAAACCAAATCTCAAATTCAAATTCAAATTCCAAATCTAATTCCAAATTTGACTCCAAATGATTGAAACCCAAAATCAAAGTCAAATCCCAAGACCGTTCCTAAGCCATATGAACCACCTTCATAAGCTTAGCAAAAACCCCCCTTTAAATCAAATCAAATCAATTGATCTTTCTATAAATCAATTATTCCTTCATTTATATTCAAAAATATAAATAAAATTCATATCCAAATGATCAAAACTAAATCAAGCCAAACCAAAACCCCTATTAAGCCAGATGGACCTACCTCCATGTGCTTAACAAAATTAGCCTTCAAACTAATCCAAACTCAATCGATTTTAATATAAATCAATTTTTACTTCATTTATATCCATAAATATAAATGAAATATAAATGAAAATGATAAAAACTAAATCCAAAATCAAATCAAAACCTAATCTAAGCTCTTTGAGCTAATTCTTTGGACTTAGCCAAATTCTATCCAAATTAAGCCAAAACTAATGGATTTTCTCTTAAATTAATCATTCCTTCAATCATCTATCCAAATATAAATGAAACCTACAATCATCAAACAAAATTCAAGTCAACCCAAGTCAAGCCCAACTTAGCCCTTTTGACTTAAAACTTTTAATTGAGCCAAAACCTATTGGACTCCAAATTGATTGTAGTTGGATTTATATTTCAATCCTAGGCTCACATATAAGTACAACTAAATATAAATCAAGCCAAAAATAAACCATTTGACCAACTTAGGTCCACTTGACCCAAAGTAACCCTAAGGACCCATTTGAGCCAACTTCCAATCCAACCAAAATTGGATTGAACCAAACTCACCAAAACCTTCCGCCATGATTGTTGATCACCCTAGGATGATCAATTGTAAACAATTGGATCAAACCAAGTCAACCCTTTAGCCTAAATGAACCAAAATTAACCAAAACCCATTCTACATTAAATTAATTGTAAACTAATGATTCAAATAAACTCAAAATAAATATTTGAACATGACCTGACCATCAATTGAGCCAA
The DNA here is from genome assembly GCA_021442155.1 of Cymbidium sinense. NCBI lineage: Eukaryota > Viridiplantae > Streptophyta > Magnoliopsida > Asparagales > Orchidaceae > Cymbidium > Cymbidium sinense. Next base: position 19,237,485 of record CM038229.1, on the reverse strand, counting down.
ACCAAGCCCAATTGGCCATTTGACTAACCTAAATTGATTGCAACCAATGGCTTGAGTTCATTCCAAATTGATTATTGAATTTGACCAAAGCTATGATTGAACCCAATTTGATCAATTGGGACCAATTGAGCCATTTAGCCCAAATTGACCTAAATGGTCAATTTGTAAATCCAAATTGATTCAAACCAAAGACTACATTCATCTTCAATTAGCAAATAAACATTAATCAATCCATAACCCAATCCAATTTGGCCAATTTTGGTCAAATTGGTCAACTTGACCCATTTGACCCATTTGATTTCAAAAGAGCCAAAATCAATCCTAAGCCAAATTAAATTAAATTGATCGTACCAAAACACTTCAAATCATCATTTGAACCTAACCTAAGCCTTGGTTTGACCAAATTTGACTAATTGGTCAACCTAACCCAACATGACCTAATGTGACCCATGTGACTCAAATTGAGCCAAATCCCTTGAAACCAAGCCAAGACCCATTGGGAGTGATCAAACCCGACCCAAACCCACTTTGGATCAGCCCAAAATTAGCCCAAACTCAAGGTAATCCCTCCCACATGTGATCTTACCCAAAGAGAGCAAAGTCCACTTCTCCCCATCCTTTTGAATTCAATGGACCTGATCCTACAGCTAAAGAAGAAGAATTTAGAGCTAAATCTAAAGTCCTCAATCAAGGAATCACCATTACAACCACCTCCCCATCACCCTTAATGAAAAATTCAGGCCATCCCCTTGAAATAAGAGAAAGTGGCCTCATTCCAATAATTCCTGAGCTCACACACATTCTAGCAGCTCCCCCAAATAAGGAGCAACCTTCCCCCCACTCGATTCGAGCCAAAAAACATCAAACTGAAGCTTTTTTGGTGAGAAAGTGTGGCGAAGTTTGGTGATCATGATGTTCTAAAGCAAAGGTTCAAACTTATTCCAAGGCTTCCTTTCACACCCAGGAGCTCACTCGGATCTTCATCGTCACCAGAAACTATCCTCAGTAAGGTAATTTCGTTAAACTTTAGTTGGCCATAGGATCTATTATTTATGACAATTTTTACATGATCTTAGGAATTTCCCTTAGAAAAACCTTGCATTTTTCATTTTATATCATCCCCACATAAATCGGGAAGCTTTTGGGCAAAGATCGTCATGAAAATGAGCCCATTCGGATTAGATTTCATTCAGATTTCACAAAAATATCATTTTTCTCTCGGATGAACAGTGTTCCATCACTTTCGCCAGCCGAGAAGTAGTCTCCATCCGATCTTGCATTCAATAGTTCAGACCACCTAGATCACATGTAGATCTGCATATTTTAGCCCTTCGGATCACTCAGATCAATCTAGATCGTCTGATTTGTGATCAAATGGTCCGTGCATTGCAATCCCGCATCGCATGATTTCCCACTTGTTTGCTGACACGACATCGTGCCAGTTAATCGCATAGCGCCGCATGGCACTGGATGCCATGTGGAACCTCACGATCAAATTGGGTGGCGCCGCATGGTACCGCGTCTCCACTTTAATGTCGTGTGGCGTTGACTAGTTTAAGTGGGAAAATCTCCTATTTTTAATTTTAAAAATTATTTAAACTAGCTGAAGCTTCCATAGAAAATAAAATACTTAGCAAAAAATTATAAATAAGGGTTTGTTGGATTCTTCTTGAGAAAATCCAATAAACCCAAAATCCCCAAATTTCATTGGATACTTTGAGCCTAATTTGAATTTTAATAAAAATAAAATTTTATCAATTACTCTAAAAATTTAAAATGGATTGAGTTGAAACTTTTTGGAATTGAAATTGAACTTAAAATATACCTACTATAAAAATTTCAACTGAAAAAGATTTATGGATTGGGAGATTTTGCATTCTGAAGTTCAATAGTCTATTTTAATAAAAATAAATTAATAGACTTTATAAAAATCATGAAAAATCACTTAAATCAATTGAAACTTTAAAAATCATAACCAATTGTAGAAAAATTATAAAATATTAATAAATACTCATTTTAAAAGTATTTTGAAGGAGGTTAATTTAAAAATATTGTCAATTGATTTTGAGCAATAATTAAGGTTTAATGTGGGTTTAATTTAAAATTTAATTAACTTAATTACTCCCTAATTAATCAAGTAATTAATTCCAAGCTTTTTGAGGTTGATTATTGTGATGACCTTTGCCTCCAATAAATTTTTTGGGATTTATTATTTTGTTAATTAGGGAAATTTGTTGTCTTAGCCCTAATTACTTTCTTAATTAATTATCTAATTAACTAACATGCTAAACAACAAGGAAAATACTAATTAAGCTTGCCAATCATTGCATAACAATGAGTGAGCATAGAGAATGAGATTGTAGCCTCTTTCCTTATCTTTTACTCTAAGTTCATTTCATTTGAACATAAATTAATTAATTTGGGATTAATGGTTTAATTCATTAATTAAAATGGCTTAATTTATTAAATTAAAATTATAATCATTCCAGAACTAATCTAATTACGTTTCTTGGGTAGATCTTTAGGTGTTTAATAACTTAAATCTATTCAAGAAAATTATGGCTAACCTACATGTGTGGGGAAGCCATAAGAGTACTTAATTAAGTTCTTTAACCTAATTAACCACTAATTGTGAGACAATTGCATTAGGACTTTTATTTCTTGCTGATTTAAATTCCAAATCATGTACATATCATGTTGGCTCATAATTCATTGATTAATTACTTTAAGGTAACATAGGTAAGGGGTAATTAATGGACTTAACTCATATTGCAAGCTAATTAATCTATAAAATCAACTTAATTTCTTTTCATTGAACCAAATTGATTAACCAATATGGAAATGGGTTAGGTGCAGCAAATGATTGAATTTCCTCTTTTTTCTAAATCAAATCAAACATCTAAAAATAACTTAATAAGAAGCTTTGGTTTACTTTAAATGATTATATTAGATATGATTGTCCTTAGGAATTAGTTTGATTGAATGAAATATGTGTGTTATGTCTTATTATTCCTTTCCAATCATATTAAATGATGTGTGTCATGTGGTTCCATGCATTCATGCTTTCAAAATGTTTAAACTCAAATGAATTTTCTTTATGTTGAGCTTGCATGTGCTAAACTTAATTTATAATGTGGCTATTATAACTATTAAATCAAAAAATATTTTCAAAAGCTTATAAATCAATTATAATATTTAGAGTGATATTAGTCATTAATATATGTAAGCTTGCATGTGTTCTAGTTTAAACATATGATGTCGAGTTCTCTTTCTATAATTCACATATAAATTTGCATAAGTTTGAACATTCATAAGTGTATAGTCTATTTAAAAAGACAACACTTATTTGAATTCATCCTTACACATTTCTATATTAGAGTTTGGATAGAACTTTAACTCATATGTATAAATAAATTCAATTAATAAAGATACAACTTTTGCAAGATTTTCATTCTTGTAGTCATTTGTAGATTCAAGTGTATTTAAGAATAGCGGGTATATCCAGTCTAGACATTCTAGGGACGCACAACTTTATGTAGCCTAAGGAAGTCTTTACCTCACTCCCCTAGTTAACAATGGTAAAGTACTTACTTAAAACTTTTATACACTTGAGTGTGCATTTAGCTAATGACTGAAAATCTTATTTTCTACAAAATACATATATGCATCTTTCATTTAAAGTGTGTTAAAAATATATATTGCATGTATTAGTCATTCTTAGGATTCAATCATATGCATGTTGCATGTGATGGAAAGGAATAATGTGATGTATGTCATGTGTTAGTAGTTCATTCAAATTAATCTTAAGATGCCTTTCATATTGAATGGAATCATTTAAACTGAATCTAAACTTAGGTTTAATTTAAAATGTGTAATAAGCCATTCACTAAAGAGAACAAATTAAATTAACATGGTTTAGAAAGTGGCTTAAGGTAGGGATGAAATAGAACAATTCTCATTCCCCTCTTTATAACACTTAATTGATAAGTGTAAGGCATATGAAATAAAAAAAAATACTTAGTAAAATTCTCAAATAAATTAAACCACTAAAAGTGAAATCAACCTCTTATGACTAAACATCCTTCACATATAGAAAATCATAACTTTAATAATTCCTAGTTAGGACTTACCACATAATCCTTAACACATTAGAATTAAGTCACCACTTTAGTCCTAGGTTAGGATGGTGTATGTTTGGTGTATATTTTATTTTGTGTGTAATCTTTTAGACTAGATGTTAGGGTGTATGCTTCATAGACTGGATGGTAGGCTGTGATTAACATAATCTTATTTTTTGTAGAGGATTATGCTTAAAGGAGCCACTTAAAATAAATATAAATGCTCTCTTTACAGGTTGCTTATGCCTAAGCACAATCCAAGTTAAGACAGGTGTGCTTGGCTACCCATGTGCAGGGTGCTAAGTTTATTATATAACTAGTTGGGTTGTATGTGTGTTTAGCTAACACTTATTTTGCAGGTGTAGTTAGATTTACTTTTCTTATTTTTAATATAATTTTGCATTAGGAATTAAGAATAGTGCTATGGGGGTTTAGGATGAGCATTGGTTAGAAGGCTTAGTCCTAGGGTGCCATGTGATGCCTTGAAGCTTACCACATCAAAGGGAACAAATATATGAAGAAATGAAGGAGACATGGAGAATGAAGACTTGAAGACCCCCCATAGCATTTATTATTTGTAACTGTAATTATTCTTTTGTATGCCGGGTTGTATAAGGATAGAGCTCGGCTGCCCATTTTCTCTTTTCAGGGTGTACAGCAGAACCCGACCACATCGACCATTTATTCTTTTATGGTAGTCTATAAAATTGTTTGATGTTGTGTTTAGATTGTGCATTAGAAATAACATGCTTTTCTTAGTTTCTTATATGTTTGATGCTTTAATGTGTGGCTTGGATGCGATTAGGCTCTTAGGATAAAATTAATTTTTTTACCCTAATTAATAATCATAATTAAAATTTAAAATAACTATTAAACTCACCATAAAGTCTAGGTTTTAAATAAGATAATTAAAAGATTTAATAACCTCTTAGCTGAATGGTTGAATTTCTCACAACATGCTTACATATTCTTTCTCTCTTGAACATGAAGGATCTCCATCCTTGCATGATAAGTGAATGCTTTATTTGTGAGGGCATCCCTTGTGGTGGAGAACACCTTCTTCTAGCTGATTTAGCCCATAACCTATTTTCATCATGCATATAGGCATCAAAATCCTAAGGCCTTTATGAAAATGAAGTGTCTAAATTGAAATAAAATTTGAGAAGATTTTGCATTTGTAGATTAAGTTATTACTCATACCACTCATGCTCTAGTCTCTTAGGGAGTTGGTTTAAGGACTTCAGAATCTTTCAAAATTAAATAACAGCCCAACTATCTTGCACTTTTATAAGACCAGACTATATGGTTTTGAATCATAGGAGGTGTTAGCTGGCAGCCACTCTAGGCGGTTGTATGCCTAGCAATCGGTTGGTTTACTCTCTCTTGTGGAGGTAAACCTTATACCCATCTTCACTTATATTTAGGTCATGCTTTATCTTATGCCAAAGATCCTTAGATTTAGGATCTGAGGAAGTTGTTTCCTTCAGGCTACAAGCATAGATCCTCACCCCATAGGCATTTCCACAATCTTGTGTTGATAGATTATAAGCCCTAGAAATCTAATAAGATTTCAACTTAAATAAATAATTCTCTTCAATTTCAAATCATGTAGGCCAATCTTATCTAAATGCAAGTTAGCTAAGATGTTATATAATTAAGAAGGAGGCCAGAGTCACAAACTCACTCTCGAAGATACTAGATCATTAGTAGCATTAAAACATGACTTAAACTAATGCAAAAGTTACAATCTTTATGCAATTTTTTGACACATTCATTTTTAATAGAGGATTTGAAAAAATTATTTCTACATGCATGATGAAATAAGATTATGGGCTAAATTAGCAGGAGGAGGTGTTCCCCACTGCAAGGGATGCCCTCAAAGGTCAAGCATCCCCTATCGTGCAAGAATGGAGACCCTCGCTATTCAAGAGTGAAACAAGATGTTATGCATAATGTTATAACATTCAACATTCTGTAAAGGGGTTGCTAAATCTTTTATTTATCATGATTATAATCTTATCTTTAAAGTGAGGTTATGAGTTGTATTAAAATTTAGTTATGAGTTATTAATGGGGGTACAAGAATTAATTTTATCCTAAAGAGCCTACCATATTCAGGACACACATTCAATCATCAAGCTTTAAGAAACATATGAAATATATGTCATTTCTATTTCACAAATTAAACACAACAATCGAACATTTACAAATTTCATAAAAGAATAAGAGGCTAGTCTGGCCGGGTACTATCGTACACCCTGGAAAAGAAACGAAGTTAGGTAGCTAAGCTCTACCCTTATACAACATGGAATACAAAAGAATATCACAATTATAATGAAAATAAATGATATGGGGGTTTTAATTCTTTATCTTCATTCCTCTTCTTTCCTTTGGATTAATTTGCTCCAGGTTTCAGAAGGGCTTCACAGGTCTTTATCTTCTAGCCATTGCTCATCCTAAACCCCATAGCACTAATCTTAACCCTATTTACAAAAATTACATATGTATGGAAAATAAAATCAAACTACATATACAAAATAGATGTTAGCTAATTAAATATACAAACCAAGTAATTATATTTCATATATTTGGACTTAACACTACACACATGGGTAACCAAGCTCACCTATCCTAATTGCATTGTACTTAAGGGCATAACCAACCCGCAAGCAAGAATATTTATATTTATTTATTATTTTAGCAGCCATTTTAGCACAATCCCTTGCAGAAAATGTCATTAGGCTAATAGCAACTTAACCACTAGTCTACGCATAAATAATTCTAATTTTCAGTCTAAAACATTACATCACAAAATAAAATATAGCATCATAACATACACCATCCTAACTTAGAGCTAGAAGTGTTTACTTAGTATTCTAGTGTGTGTGTTAAGGTTTTGTGCGATATGTCTTAGTTAGGCTTTAGGATTATGATTATCTAAGTTTATAATTATTTATGTTAAACATTGGTGGATGTTCCACTTCAAGTTGTTAAAAGGTTTGGTCAATTTTAACTTGTATATTTTTCTTGGTGTCATTTGATGTCTATTTTAATATCTTGTTATTACAGAGAGAAAAAAGAGGTTTGACCCTTTTCATCCCTATCCTAAGTTATTTTCTAAAGATGTATTATTATAGCTTAGGTTTCTTTTAGTGAATGATTTATTAAACATTTTATTAATTTAGATTAATATATTTCATATTTTTGTAAACTTGATGATTCTTAATGCATGTATTTTGGTAACAAAGAAAGATTTCAATCCTTAGTTAAGCATACATATACATGTATTATAAATTAAGCAAGTACGTGTCATTGTTAAACCAGAGAAGTGAGGTAATCTAAGACCTCCTTGGGGCTACTTAAAGCCTTGTATTCTCGAGATGTCTAGACTATATACTTGTTAACTTCAATGCACATAAATATACATAAATATAAGAATGAATATCATGCAAATATTATATATTAAAAATTTATTTATTCATGTCAAGTAAAGTTCTATCCAAATTCTAATACATGTACACATATGAATGAAATTAAGCATGTACATGCTATTGTTAAACCATGGAAGTGAGGTAATCTAAGACCTTCTTGGGACTACTTAAAGCCTTGTATTCTTTAGATGTCTAGATTATATACTTACTAGATTCAAACATATGTAAAAATTCACATGAATTGTGAAAATAAAACAATCCTTTAACATATTTAAACTATTTAAGAATGTAAATTTCATAGGATATTCATAGACCATTAATTTTGATTTTCATCATTGATTTATAATTTTAAAAATAATTTGAGATTTATTAATGATAATAGCCACACCAACACATGCAACTTACATATACATAACCATGTTCATTTGATTCTTTTATTTGAAAACATGAATACATGATACATGTGGCATCCAAATTTATAATGATTAAAAAGGATTAACTAAATATTGCCACATAATACATTCAACCACATTAATTCCTAAGAACAATCAAGTCAAATAAACATTCCTTAAGATTAACCAAAGTTATTTTATGAAGTTTGATTTTGTTGTTTGAATTATTAAAACTTTAAAGGGGAGAAAATATACTTGATGTCTGCCCCCATCCCACATTTGTGACTTAGTGTATTTGAGAAAAAAGGATTAAATGAATTTTAAGAAATTGATTAAGTTCAAATCACTAAGTAATGAATTTAGTTACTCTTTCCTAAGTCTCTTTAATTTGATTAACTACTTAATCATGAGCCTCCAATGATATCCTTATGAGAAATTAAAATTTTCAATGCACCTAAAAAGCCCTAATGCAATTGCCCTCATGCTTAAGAGTTAATTAGATAAAGAAAAAAAATCTAAATTAAGTATTCTTATGGTTTTCCCACACCCATAGGTTAACCATAAATTCCTTAAAGACTTTATGTTGTTAAACACATAAAGGGGAAATCCATGAATTGAAGTTGTATCTTTTGAACTAAAGATTAATTTGATTTTATCTTTATCTTACTTTTTATTTTCTTAATTAACACTTAATTACCACATGTCTTAATTAACCCTCCCAAGAAAATGCATTTAGGAAATAATTAGGAAAGAGGTCCTAATTATTTTCCTTCACTATTTCCACTATTTATAGTGATTAATCATCATTAATTATTTAATTTTTACTATTTAGCAATTTTAATTAATATAATCTTGATTATGGAGGGTAATTAGAATTAGAATTTCAAATTCTTTGATGGGAGGTAGAGGAGATCTCATGGAATTAACCCACCAAATTTGGGATCAATTGGCCAAGTAATTAAGCCTTAATTAGGATAATCAGACTAATCTTTAAACTCTAATTAAGCATTATTCACTATCAAATATTAGGGATTTTATCTTTTATTAAATCCTCATTTATTTATCCTTTCCAAAATGGGTTTACCTGAATTTTTTGTACTTTTCTACAATTAGTTATGAATTTTCAAAGTTCTAGCCATTTAATCCTATTTTTAATGCTTAATTATCCTCCTAAACCATCGAGGCCATTTGGAGCTAATGTGGCAATGCTTTCCATGTGGTGCAAAGGGATAGGTTATTTAAAATGTCTAACATGATAGTTGACTCAACGACGATGGACGTGATTTCATCCCCACCGTCCGATCTTAAATCGTATGGCCAGGATAAATCCCATGGTTTTGAAAGGATTAAATCAAGAAATTTAATGGATTAAATCATGGTCATCCATTGTAATCATGCTGAACGACTGATTGCTGATCCATCATCACCTCGAGTGCCAGAAGACGGACACCTTATGCCTTCCACCGCTTAATTTGAGCTCTTCGGAGCTCGTAAATGGCAAGATCAACTCCAAAATGTGTAAAGAAGAGATATAAGAAGATCCTAAAGTGAAAATTGCAAAAAATCACATTTCATTTCAAAAAATACTAAAACCTAATGGTAAAATCTAGGGTTGTCAGATTTTTAGCTTGCCAGAGCTAAAGACCAGTGGTTCGCTGACTGAAGTAGCTTTATCTTGAAGAGACAAAGCCCAAGTGAGAAGATCTTGAGCTACCTCCTCACCAATTTCTCTATGGACCAAACACCGCAGCAAAGCTCACTGGAGTTGGTCTTGGAGTACCTTTTGGTGATCAAATCGATTGGGGATCAATTCATTTCAACTTATCGGAGTGAGGGGAAGGTGTGTGAAGAGTTAATTTGGATTTGGTGAGGTTTGGTGAGTGATGGACGGTGTTCTCTATTTCGCTTGGTGGTTGGTCTTGCTGGTGATGGAGTGTACTAGGCATCCAAGGAAGGGTTCAAGACTATTCAGAATACTCTAAGGATTTCCCCTGTGAAGTTTGAATGAATGGAGAGGAGTATGCTCTCCTCCCCAAGTGAACCAAAAGCTAAGATTGGCTAAGCCTTTGATAACCGTCCACTAGGGTAGGTGGCCGGAGGTGGCAGTGGATTGCTAAGGTGAAGGTGCTTGAGAGGTTGAGGCAGTGGCATGGACTGGCATGGGGTGTACCTCCTCCTCCAAGTAAACCAATGGAGAGCCAAGGGTGAACTCACCCTCTCATGGCCAAAGGCTAAACCCAACAGCTTTGGGCTAGGTTGGGATAGTGGTCCACATGTCCAAGAAGGGCCCAATGTGGCTGCCAAGGCATGGGGAGTGAGAGAACCCATCCAAATGAGGATTTTATCTCATTTGGGTGGCTTGGTTCAAGGGTTTTGACCCAAACATGGTTCACCATGGTTTGGGTTCATTTGGGCAGACCCATGGTGACCTAAGGATGAGTCATGCCAAGTTTGGTTGGGTTGGACCAATGGAGAGCCAAGGGTGAGCTCACCCTCTCATGGATAAAAGCTAAACCCAATAGCTTTAGGTTAGGTTAGGACAGTGGTCCACATGTCCAAGAAGGGCCCAATGTGGCTGCCAAGGCATGGGGAGTGAGAACCCATCCAAATGGGGATTTTATCTCATTTGGGTGGCTTGGTTCAAGGGTTTTGACCCAAACATGGTTCACCATCATTTGGGTTCATTTGGGCAGACCCATGGTGACCTAAAGATGAGTCATGCCAAGTTTGGTTGGGTTTAGACTTGGTTTGGGGTTTGGCTCAATTTTCCATATAAGCTAAATAGGGTTTAATTGGGTTAAGTTGACCAATTGGTCAGATTGGGACAAACCAAGGGTTTAGGTATGTTCATATGATCATTTGGAATGTATTGATTCAATTGATTTGGATTAATTTGAAGTGGATTTGATTTTGGCTCGTATGGGCTCATTTAGGCCATATGGGCCAAGTCAGCCAGTTTGGTCAAATATACAAAAATTGATTGGGTGTAGGTTTATTTTAGGTTCAATTGATCATTTGAGAATGACTATAGGTGTTGGTTTGAATCAATTTGGATTCATGAAGGATTTGGTTCAATTAGACCCTTTAGGTCAATTTGGGCTAAAGGGGTCAATTTGGGTTAGCTTGACCAAATTGGGTTCAATTGAAGGTTGGATCATATTCAATAATCAATTTATGATTGATTAGAGGCATTGGCTTCAATCAGTTGGAGTTGGAATGAGATTTGTCCCAATTTGACCCTTAAGGTCAAATAATGTCAACATACGTTAGTTGGTCAAATTGGTTTGGTTTGATTCAAATGATTGCAATTAAGTTATCTAAGATGACCAACAGTCATTATGAAAGGGGTTGGACAGGTTGATTCAATCCAATTTGGGTTGGATTGAAGTTTATGTCAATTTGGTCATTTAGGCCACTTTGGCTCAAGTGGACCAATTGGGTTAATTGAGTTGAATTGGTGGAATTGTTTGTTAAGAAGAGTTCAATGGTGGATTTAGAGTTGATTGTTAACCTTGATTGTAATTGATTTGGGTTTGATTGGATTTTGCCTCATTTGTACTCTTAGGGTCAAATGGGCTAACTTAGGTTGATTAGATTCATTTGGTTCAATTGGTTTGATTGTAAGTATGGGAAGAGATTGAAATGATCTATTGAATGATTAGAGTGATTAAGGAAAATCAAGTTGGATTTAGTTTGTTTGAATGGATTTTGGACTGGATCCATGTCATCATGATGAAATTAACTTAGGTTAGGGTCTAAGTTAATTTGGCTTGGAGCTTGGATATAAAAAAAAATTCAATTTAAGGTTGGTTGTGTTTAATTTATGGGAGTCTTAGATTTGGATGAGTGGAGAAGCATAGGTTTTGGTTTAGGCCATATGATAGGTAAGACCTATTTCTTCTAAGGCATATTCTAAGTTTACGGTATGTCTTTCTAAGTCTTTAGGCTTAGCTTTAGTGTTTCCTTAGTTCCTACAGGTGTCTCATAATTAGAGAAATGCAAGTTCCAAGAAAGTTCCTAGGTTTGGGATGAGGAGGGTGAATCCTCACTCCAAAATTATGGTCAACAAAAGGACCCCTAATATGTATGGTGTAACTGGCAAGGAACATCACACATATTAGCATTGACCAAGATGATCAATAGCATCCAGGAAGACCACAAGCACTATTGATGGCTATCCATACCTAAGTGAAGAGGTAAATGGAATTATATGTCCTAACACGATGCAATTTGTTCTATGCCAAGGACATGGGAGAGTTAAGTGGATTTGGTTTGATTTATTGAGAATTGATTTCATGCTAAGGACACGAAGAGAGATCCATTAGGGATTTGCAGATGAACTTGGTTGGATTATACATAGATTTATGCCAAGGGCATAAAGGGGGATCCACTAGGGATTGAGGTGTGTCGAATTTGTTTGATTTATCTGAATTTTGTTGATTATATTTGATTTAAACTTAGTAATTTGTGTTGATTTGACCATGTTGATTGATTTTGTTTGAGTTTGGTGATGCATTTTGATTTTGATTTTGTATTAATTTGTTGAATGAGTGTGGACCATATCAGTTTGCGAGGGACCGCACTAAGAAGGGGCTGCATGAGCCTGGACATACCTTAGATTTACTAGTCTAAAGGGGTAGTCTACTGGCCATATAGTATGACCATCCAACCTAAGGGTTGCCCATCAATTTACAATGGTTGCATTAAGAAGAAAGCTCAAGGACTCACATCTTCCAAAATAGAGTCAGCCATTAGGGTGACCTACTGATGGAATAATAAGGAAAACCCAACCAAGGGCGACTACTAAGTGAGTGCCTATAGGGGTCTTATCTCAACTTAGATAGTCGAGGCAGTTTCTATAGAAAGTTTTGCTGACACTACTTGAAAGATAAGATGCTTACTTGGGAAGAGGTGCCTTTGGTGGTTTTATCCTAATCCACAAGAAATTTCATTTTATTTATTTGTCTATTTGTTTGTTTAACGTGGACCCTATTTGTTTGTGATGAGCCACATTAAGAAGGAGTCAAAGGGGATTTGGCCAATCTCAAATTTACTGGCCCAAGGGATAGTCTGTACATCTGCAGTACTGAGCTTCTAACCACAGGGGTGGCTATTAGGAAAAGGGAACTGTCCAATTTGATAATAACTTGGGGCATGTCTAGATGGGGTAATGAAGATGTAATCCAAATAGAATACCTAAAGGAAAGGTGCCTTTGGGGGTCTTATCCTAATTCCTGAAATATAAAGCCTGTAGGTGTATGGTGGCTAGCTCAGGAAGAAAGTGCAGCGACTCACATCTACCTGAGTCGTGTTATTTATTAGGTGGGTTGTAGCCAGCAAGGCAAAAACTAACTAACCTAAGGTGCCCGTCGATTTGTGACAATCAATCTAGAAAGAAAGGATCTCAGACTTATATCTTCCTACGCATAACTGATTGTCAGGATAGTCTATCATTGGCTAGACAACTACTACCCAACCTAGGGTGACTACCAAGTGGGGTGTCACAAAGAAGGATTGAACCCAAGCTTAAAGTAGTCGGGAGGAAGAGAAGCCACTTGGGGTAGTACCTCGATCCCTAGATATCAGTTAGTGCATGACAGCTAGTTCAAGAAGAAAGCTCTGGCTCACATCTTCTTAAGCAAAGCAACATCGAGTAGCTTATTGACCATGCAATAAGATGTACCATGCTAACAAGGTGCTCATTAGTTATAGTAGTTAAGTTGGAAGAAATCATGGGTTCTCACATCCTCCTAAGCTGAAATGACCATTGGGGTGACATGTTAGCTATGTAGTGAATCAATCCTGACCTAGAGAAACTACTGAGGGAGGGTCACTGGGGGCATTATCTCAACTCAAAGTAGCTTGAAAAAATTAGATTTGTGTTTGTTTGGTTTATGTTTATGTGCAATTTTTGAGTTTGTGTCATGCTAATAAGAGATAGAATGCCGCTCATGTTCTCTTACGCCTACCCTAAACACATCGAGGATTTTATAATTGAAATAATTTTATCTTAGAGAAAAGTTTGATTAAAAATGGAATTTTATTGATGGAAAATTATTTTGGACCTTGTTCATGCATAATATTTCTTTAGATAAAGCCTGTTGATTGGAAGCATCGGGTGTTCACCTTTGTGATTTATGAGTTGATGAGATCCACCCTGGTAGGCATTTTCTATGGGGAAAGAGCCTTCCCAAGTAGGTTCAAACTTACCTCCAATCTTACGATGGGCAACAATCAGTCTTCTTAGAACTAAAATAAACTCTCCAACTTGAAAAACTCTAGGGCAGACCAACATATTATGAGCTTGAACCATTTTTTATTTGTACAACTTGAAGTTCTGACATGCTTGCAAGTGTCTTTCTTCTAAACCTTTGAGTTCTTCCAACCGTAACTTGGCATTCTATTCGGTAGAGATTTTTCTACTCACAGCTATCCATAGTGATGGGAGCTGGACTTCTAATGGTAGAACAGCTTCGAACCCATACAATAAAGAGAATGGAGTAGGCTGTGTTGGAGTTTTATAGGTAGTACAATAAGCCCATAGGGTTTCAACTAATTGCTCATGCCACTATTGAGTATTTTCTTGAGTATTTGGATGAGAGTTTTATTGAAGTTTTCTACCAAACCATTCACCTATGGTTAGTAGATGGTAGAGTATCTTCCATCTTTGTTGTGTCTCTCAACAAAGTTATTGATTTTGGTGCTCTTGAAAGTGATAGAATTATCAGATATGATTTGATAAGGTACTCTGAACCTATACACAATATGGTTCTTGAAGAATTAGAGCACATGCTGAGCTTTGACTTCTCTGAGCAGAATTGCCTTCACTTACTTAGAGAAGTAGCTTGTAGCTACTAGAATGAACCGATGACCCTTATACAAAAAAGGATCAATCAGAACCACTATGTTGGTGCCCCAACACTTGAATGGCGATGAAGATAAGTTAGGTGTAGAATGGTAGGTGGTTGGTGAAGGACCACTCCATGCACTTGGCATTAATGATAGTGCTTTGCTACATCCATACAATTTGTGATCATTATTGGCCAGTAGTATCCTAGTCTCCTAATTTTGGCTTTCATCTTAGACTCAGATTTGCAAGCTCTGCATAGTCCTAAGTGGACCTCGATCACAATCTTATGAGCTTCATATTTTCTAAACACATATGATCGAAAGATCATCAATATAAGACACCATCCACGAGGGCGTAAGAGAGCGCCCACAGCTTCACTTAATGGGCTAGAGATTTCTCTTGGGTAGTTTACCTTTATTTAGGTAATCAATGAAGGGTTGCCTCCAATCCAATTCTTCATTCTTTTTGGCAATGGAAACCTCCCCTTAAAGAGAGTATTTATCAATGAGTTCAACATCAATAAGAGGTAGAACTTGTCTATTGTTGACCTTTATTAATATAAACTCATCTTCTAGACATGCTAACTCTTTAGCGAGCTTGGCTATGGAATTTTCTCCTTGGAGAATCTTATAGATTCTGACCTCTATGATTTAGACAAGCAACTCCATGGTGTACTTATGATAGTGATAGAGTTTGGGCTTCAAGAACTTATAGGATCTAGTGATATGGTTGATAACTAGCTGTGAATCCCCAAAGATGTTGATGTTCTTAATGACTAGTGAGATAGCTAACTCTAGACGATGATTAGAGCCTCAATTTCTACTTCGTTGTTGGTGCAAGGATTAGATAGATGATATGAGAATCTCATCATATAATGGTTTGGAGTAAGGAGGACTATCCCTACCCCTAGCTTTCTTGGGAGAATGTATTGTGGTTCTTCTCCTTTTTGAGAGGAAGCCGCACCATCAAAGTACATCTCCCAACAGTGAACATTTGTATCCCCTAAGTTCATGATTTGCTCGTTGGGGAGATCATCACTGAGTGGAGATTTTGCAAGAAGTGGATGCACTACTAGCTAATCAACGAGTGGTTGTCCTTTCACCACACAGAGGGGTACGAATGTCAAACTATGATAAAATCATGGATCATCATGCTAACTGTCCAGATAGCGTCAATCGTGTCTTGAGATATTACAATGGATTAATTCTAGAAATCTAGTTCACTTTATGAGAGAGCATATAATGTCATAGCTTATGGGGTGCGAAGATCAAAGTTAGGGAATGCTTATCAATGGGTGGATAGTTTGTCTCAGCAAGTATCAAATGACAATTGAGATAGTAGAGTACATTCTCTTTCTTCTCATTGTTGGCTTGGGCCAACAAAGTGCCAAAGGAGTCATCCAATGTAGTAGTGTAGAGTATCAAGGGTCTGCTTGAGATAGAGGTAGCTAGGATTGGCGGCATCATGAGACATTGCTTGATGCTCTCAAACCCATGTTGGCATGTGTCATCCCACTTGAACTTGTCATTCTTCTTGACTAATGCTCTGAATTGTTGACATCTGCCTAATAGGTTGGATATAAAGCATCTGAGATATGCCAACCTCTCTTAAAATGATCTGACTTAGGTTACAATTTTAAGGGGTGACATTTAATATCGCTTTAATCTTCTCTAGGTCAATTTCAATTATGCGGTGTTGAGTAATGAACCCTGGGAACTTCCCTGAAGTCACTTTGAATGCACACTTTTGATGGTTCATTTTAAGGTTCTATTGCCTTAATCGCTCATAAAATACTCTCAAGTCAAAAAAATGGTCTTCCTTTTCTTTACTTTTAACCATGAGATCATCGGCGTAGCATTTGACTTGGTGGCGAATGAATTCATCGATGATTTGGGTCATGGCCCACTAGTATGTAGCACCAGCATTTTTAAGGCTAAAGACAAGACCTTATAATAATAAATTCTGATCGGGGTTCTAAAGGTAGTGTTCCTTTTATCTTCAGGTGCCATTTTTATTTGGTTATATCCAGATGAACCATCTTTGAAAGAGAAGACTGCATTAGATTAGGCAATGCCCACCATCAGTTGTGGTATTGGTACTGAAAATTTATCTTTTTGACATGCCTTATTAAGATCCCTAAAATCGATGCATATACAAATTTGATCATTATTCTTTTTAACTAGAATGACGCTACCATCTAGGTGGGGTATTTTTTTCTTATGGATGAAACCAGCAATGATTAGTTTCTTGACTTCAGAAATGACCTATTGTTCAATGTCCAATCACATACGTTTAGAATCTTGCTTGATGGGGTTAGCATCAGGCTATATCATTTGTTTATGAACCACTACTTCAGGTGCTAACCTGGGCATTTGTTCATAACTCTATGCAAAGCAGTCCTTAAACTCAGTGAGTAGCCTAACTAAATCATTTATTTCAGATTCATTCAGTGATGAGCTAATGTATGTTGGGTGCTGATTATCTTCAATCCCCAAGTTGATTTTTTTAAGTTTGTCAATAGTGGATTTGATTTCTTCTTTGAATTATGGGGGTGGATCATTGACTTTGAGAGCATCTGGATCATCTAACTTTTATAAGCACACCTCCTCAAATGAGTTAATATGATTTAAGATAAACCTAACAGATTCCAGATGATTAGTGATGATCAGGAAGTAATCATCATCATCATCCACTTGACCTACTATAGTAAAGCCTAGTTCTAGTCTTGATTGAGAGCTATTGCACCATAACCTTTCAAAGTACTCTTCCTTGTGCTTAGACCATGTATGTGGGATCAAACCTTTCTTTACCAAATTAAAGACACAAGGCAAATATCAATCAAATGGTAATTATATTAATTCCTTAAATTATTCATCCTTAAGCTCTACATTAACTTCTCTGCTTGAAGATGTCATTCCTGGATAAAACCTTTGGGACTTGGTATGTGCAGATGCTTTTTGGGCTTCATTAACTACCAAACCCTCAATTTTTTTATGAGGAAAGTCGGGTTAGAGCTAAGGCACCCATATGTTGCCAAATAGTTTCACATAAAGAAGATTTTGATATGCTCATGCTTTGCTTAGAGACCTGGTCTTCATCATTGTCGGGCTCTAGTGTCACCTCTAACAGATCTGTTGATGAAGAGAATTGGACAGTGTGCTAACTACATGGGACTCATCCTCTGAAATTAATTTTAAGTCTATGTAGATAGCAGGTTTACTCCTAGATCCTAGGATGAATCTCCCCAGTATGTGGAGGTAGTCTTCTCCCCATACTTGCCTCTTTCTCATCCTGGTGGAGGTTGGGTCATCCTCCCTACTTGTTTGAATAGAGTAATGAACTGTGGGTGGAATCTCATCTCAGGCTCTATATCCTCCCTAAAGTCTTTTTCTCGTTCTCTTTTATTTTCTTTTTCACTTTCTTTTTCTTTTTCTTTTCTTTCTTCTTCTTTCTTTTCATTTTTTTCTTTTTGATTTTAACTATGTTCATGAGAGAAACATTTTGTTTTTTAGGGAGTTAATAAACCACATCCTCATAACCCGACCTCATGAATTGCAAATGGCTTGATATCTCCTTTGACGTAATACTCGACTCCATCCCTTATGAACTTGATGCACTAATGTAGCATTGATGAAACCACGTTGTTCTCATGTATCCAAGCTTTTCCTAGCAAAGCATTGAAATATGTATCAGAATCTATTACATGAAACTTAGCTTCTATTTTCCAATCATCTATCTCTGAAGGTAATACTATAGAACCTAAGGCTTTCTCGCCTTATTCATTGAATCCTTTCAACATCATATTCTCTATTTTGAGTTTAGAGATGTTGATCCTCAAATAAGTAAGGGTTCTTAGAGTCATAATATTTATTGATGCACCCAATTCAACCAACACTCTAGATAGCCTGAACTTGCCAACATCTTCGGTAATGTAGAGGGGGTGATTATGTTCTATTGTCCCCAACAGTAAGTCTTCATCCAAGAATGTAACTTCTAGGGATTCCTTTGAAAAGCATGCCTCTTCTCTAGCTGGATCAGTTGCAGCCAGCTGAGCTAAGCATATTTCAGGATCAAGCAATGCTTTGACTAGTGACTCCTTCATCTCTTTAGGTAATACAAGGGCATCATATATGCTTAAATTAGATGGAAACTTTCTAAGGTGTGCCAGGACATTGTAGTCAACTTTGGGTTGGTCCTCCATAAACATATCTAAAGGTGGAGCATCATGTGGAGGGGTTATCTGCTCACTGGAACTAATGACATGTTTACCCTTATCATGAGGAGCTATCATAGGAGGTAGAACTTTACCACTATGGAGGTTGACTTCAATGACTTCTTATGATGAGAAGCTTGTGGAAAGTTTGGCTTGCTCATCGGGCATACCCTACAGCTTCCCTTAAAGGATCGTTAGAGTCAGATGACTCTAAATCAATCTAAAGTGGTGAACCCTAAAAATTTAGAAAAGGATAATCTATTTTTGAATCAGAGTGCAATTGATCAAAATTATTTAGATTATTTTTGTTATGACTTGAAGAGCTACCAATAGGATTAAAATCACTGAGATCATCAAAGGTAGACAAGATGTAAGCAGAATAATTCTTCTTCATTAATTTCTTTAATTTTGTAGGTGGTATATAGTAGAAATTGAATAAAAGGAGCGGTATGAATGGCTTGGTGCCCTCATCCATGGATACAATGCTCCTGGTGGTGGTGGAGGAGCTGGTAGAAGTAGTAACTATAATGGTGTAAGAAAGAATGCTGGACGCAGATGGTGGTGGTGCTATGGAACTATCTCGGGCTTGTAATGGCTGCTGTTACTGATGGGCTTCCACCCTCCTTGAGTTGCCCCTCACAACTGGTAGACCTTCTTTGGTGTTGGAGGTCTGAGTTGAGTAAGGCACCTACAGAGAAATTTTTTTGAATTTAGAGATAATCTTTTTATAGGTACAGGATAAAGAGATATCCCAACTTTCTTTTATTATGAGAGAATCAGAAGTATCTCCAAAGACTACTTTAATAGAACCAGAAGGTTATTCTACTAAGTATTCTGTGGAGATAACTATGGCTCCTAACTTATAGCAATGCTCAAACTAGTCCTTGAAGGTAAAGAGATCCTCTAAGACATGGCCTAACATGCAGTGGTAGGGGTAGTAGTTAGGATTATCACTCCTACCCACTTCCTTCGACTTTCTAGGTTCAGGTAGCTACAAATCAAGCTTCCTGACTACCTCCCTCTTTAATGAGTATGGCTTGTTGAGTTTATCAGCAAGAGTAGGTGGAAAGTAGATATCTGGTGGTGGATACTAATAGTGCTATTGCATGGGTTATTGTGGTGGACTTTATGGTGGCCTAGGTAGTGGAAGTGCAGGTGGGAGTGGAGGCTACTGAACTCTTGGCCTTTCAAACTGTGCTATCACGGGTTACTTCCCCTTATCCACTGCTGCCACTATTCTTAGCTTCTTCTCAAACACTTTCTAGAGCTTGGGCTTGAGTGACTGGTTTGAGAAGGGTAATTATTTAGCTTCCTCTTGTAAGTTAGTCACCTTGCTAATTAATTTCTCAAATATCTTTATGGTAAATCCCTTGAGCATGAAGGTGACCGGGTCATGGATATTCTTGATAAGAATCTCAATGGCATGCTACTCTTGTAGCTGTGGTTCTGATTTCATACTTAGGTTTCACCATCTAAGAATTTAATCAACAAGAGACTTATTGGGTTTTTGTTTCTCTTCAACAAGGTCCCCCTAGAGTTACTCTCTACTGACTTATGGTACTTGGTGGGTGCTCTTTCTCCAAATACTAACTTGTGGGACTTGGTGGGCACTTCTGATGAGGGGATGTTAATAGGTGATGGTGGTTGGTGAATGGAGCAGTGTAATGGTGGTGACACTAGCTGCCTCTTTGCTGAAGATCACCTCCTATGATTGGAACTAATGAGTACAATCTTGTCTGAGTGATCAGCTCTATCAGCTCGCAGATCAGAATCATCAATCAATGCTGAGGCCACTGACTTTCTAGAAAACCTCCTCTTGTCTCTCTTATCCACTCAAGTAGTAACCTTGGCCTTCATGGCCCTCTCTCTATATCTGATCCTTAACACTCCTAGGGATCACTTGCCTCAAATCATGCAAAGTGGTGGACTAAACATCCATGAGTTCTCCCAACTCTTCTGAGGATGAACCTCAAACAACCATATGGTTTCCTCATCTCCCTATCCAGTGTCTCATACTCCACGGGTCATGCGGGTAATGCTGTTATCTTTCTAATATCTTTCTATCCCTCTGCAGCTGAAAGGGGGGGTTGGGCTGGGGTGAAACTTACTACCACCAAGAAGGGGAGAGATCTCAAGGATGGATCCCTCTTCAGCTACATGAAAAGCCTCCTCAACTTTCTTAGCTATGCTCTCGTAGTACCTCTTGAGTTTCCAATTCTTGTTATGACATTGATTCTTGGTCAAAGGTGCAGGGCAAGAGCTAGAACTGACCTCAAAGATGGGGGAGACAATCTCAAAAGCTAGAGCTAACTTCCCCTTAAAGATTATGACTGTAGAGGAGGTACTAGTCCTAACTAAAGTTGTGGTGGGTACAGATGGTACTCATGGCAGGGGAACCTCTAAGACCTTCCTCTTAAGGGATGTGAACTTAGTATCTGAATGAAGGCCAAACTACAAAAGTGGCTTCTTATTGGCCACCTCCTCCCAACTAACTATATACAGAGGGCATGTCCATCACATGTGACTTTGAAGTGCTCAAATCCCAAGCCAAACTTGATGATGGGAGATGAGGTGAGAATGGCCTGATCCATAGACAAATCCACACATGAGGTGAAATAGAAAATGAGCTTTTCAGCATACATGATAACTGATTGCGTGAGAGAAGTGGGAGTGTGGCTTTCTTCTTCTCTATTAGAAAATAAGGATGTATATTAAACTTCATTTTTATTGTTGTTCCTTTGAATTGGAACTCTCATTTAACAAATTTGATTTTGTAAAATGGGGTTCATGTGTATGTTAGAGAGATTTCTGATTTTGGAGAGGAATGTTCTACTTTTCTTTTAAACTTTAATGGAATCTTGAAAATGTTGGATGAACCTTACTTTGCCAAGCTAGTGATAAAAGGTTATTGATTTTGTTTGATTTATTTTTGGGTGATTTCTTTAGTTAATTTTTTTTACCTATTAGATACCCAATAGGGGTTTTAAGACTTGGAGTGAGGTCCTAAAATAAAAGGATGTTGGTCACCCTTGCTTAAAGATGAAATAAGCAAGATGTCCAATAGAAAGGATGATAGTCTTGGACTTATATAAAATATAAGTCCACTATCGATGTCTGGAGATAATGATTGACTACTAAAGATGGAGAGAGCAACTCTCCCCTATGGAGTCCTCAAAAAAATCTGTGGTATTTTAATTTGGAGTTATAGGGACACCACGCAGATCTTAGGGGGTACTTATTAAAGTGATTGGGTATGACATTAAGACATGATGTTCCATCTCAAAAGATGGAAAACATCACCCAACAATGGACTTAATCACATAATAAAAACTCCTAAGGTAGATGGGTCTTCATATATATTAGAGATTTTTCTCTACTTTATATAGAAAAGTAAGGCAGGGTTTATTTTATACCGTGTTCTTTAGTTTCCTATAGAAGCAAGCTTCCATAATTAATTATATCCTAATAAATAATAATTTCTTAAGAACACTCTCGATTAAAGTAATCAATAAATATCTCCAAAGATTTCAAAGCTAAACTATCAAAGAATTAGGTATTTATGGAAAGTCAAGTCGGAGAGTTCAAGTAAAAAGTCTTATTTATGGATTTCGAAGGAGGATAAGTAGGGAGCAGTCATGATACTAGGAAGCTTAGTAAGTGCTCCAATCTACCCTATAGTGAGGCTTTACATATTTTAAAGAAAGAATTTATTTAATTTAACTTGGATTCTTTATTAGAATGCTAGGACTTATAGTCCATCAACACAAGATTGTAAAAATGCCAAAGAGGTGAAGACTTATACTTGTAGCCTAAAAGAAACAAATAGCCTTGGAACCTAAATCTAGGATGCCTTAGCATAAGATAAAAGCATAACCTAAGTATAATCAGAAAGGTGGCACTTAATGGTTTAAATCCAGAAGAGGGGATAAACCCATCCCGACTCTTCTGGACTTACAACCGCCTGGAGTGGCCTCCAGCTAACACCTCCTATGCTTTAAAATGATGTAGGCCAATCCTATGTAAATGCAAGATAACTAAGCTATTATTTATTTAGAAAGAAAGCTAGAGTCTTAAACTCACTCCCTAAGAGACTAGATCATAACTTGCAAGAAAACATGACTTAAACTTATGCAAAATTTACAATCTTTATGCAATTTTTTACACATTCATTTTGGACAGAGGATTTGGGACAATTATGCCTACATGTATGATGAAATAAGATTATGGACTAAATCAGCAGAAGGAGGTGTTCTCCACTATAAGGGATGCCCTCAGAGGTCAAGCATTCCCCAATCATGCAAGAATGGAGACCCTCGTATTCAAGAGTGAAATAAGATGTTATGCATGATGTTATAACATTCAACATTCAGCTAAGGGGTTTCTAAATATTTTATTTATCTTTATTATAACTTTGGCTTTAATGTAAGGTTATGAGTTGTATTAAAACTTAGTTATGAGTTGTAAATGGGGAATTATTTTTATCCTAAAGAGCCTACCATATCCATGACACACATTCAATCATCAAGATTTAAGAAACCTATGAAAAATTATCCCATTTCTATTGAATAAATTAAACATAACAATCAAACATTTATAAATTTTATAAAAGAATAAGAGGTCGACAATCGAGTACCCTACACCTCAAAAGAAAGAAAGACGAAGCTCTACTCTTATACAACACATAATACAAAAGAATATTACAATTACAATGAAAATAAATGCTATGGGGTCTTCATTCTTTATCTTCATTCCTCTTCCTTCTTTTAGATTAATTTACTCCAGGCTTCTCAAGGGCCTCCTAGGCCTTTACCTTTTAGCCGCTGCTCATTCTAAACCCCATAGCACTAATAATAATCCTATTTAAAAAAATTACATATGTATGAAAAATAAAATCTAACTACACCTATAAAATAGATGTTAGCTAAACAAACATACAGGCCAAGCAATTATATTTCATATATTTAAACTTAGCACCCTGCACATGAGTAACCAATCCCACCTATCTTAATTGGATTGTACTTAGGGGCATAAGCAACCTACATGCAGGAACATTTATATTTATTTATTATTTTAGCAGACCTTTTAGCATAATCCCTGCAAAAAAAATCATTAAGCTAATAGCGACCTAACATCCAGCCTACACATAAACAATCCTAACATTCAGTCTAAAATATTACATCACAAAATAAAACATAACTTCACAACATACACCATCCTAACTTAGAGCTAAAAGTGGTGACTTAGTATTCTAATGTGTGTGTTATGGTTTGGTGTTGTATGTCTTAGCAAGTGTGGTGTTTTATTTCGGATGGTTGTATGGACACCATGCAGATCTTAGGGGGTACTTATTGAAGTAATCGGGTACTACATTGAGGTATGATGTACTATCTTGAAAGATAGAAACATCACCCTGCAATGTACCTAATCACCTTATAAGGACTCCTAAGGCATGATGAGTCTTCGAATATACTAGAGATTTTTCCCTTACTTTACATGAAAAGTAAATTAGGATTTATTTTATGTTAGGTTCTTTAGTTCCCTATGGAGCCAAGCCTGCATAGTTAATTACATCCTAGGAATTGGGATTTCTAAAGAGTACTCTTGATTAAAGTTGTCAATCATTATCTTCAAAGATTTCAAGTTAAGATTATCAATAAATTTGCTATTTTGGAAAATTAAATGGGATTGTTCAATTGGAAGACTTATTTTAGAATCCAAAGGAAAATAACTAGGTAATGCTCATGATACTAGAAAACCTAGTGACCACTCCAATCTATCCTATGGTGAGGCTTTATGTGTTTGAAAGTGAGAAGATTTATTTTGTTTGAGTTGAAATTTTATTAGATTGCTAGGGCTTATAATCCATCAACACAAGATTATAGAAATACTTAAGCGGTGATGATTTATGCTCATAGCCCAAGGGAAACAGCAACCTCAGATCCTTAATCTAGGGATCTTTAACATAAGTTGAAGCATGACCTAAATCTAAGCTAAAGAGGACATAAGGGTATATTCCATAAGAGAAGATATACATGTCTGACTCTTTTGGACTTACAATTGCCTGGAGTGGCTCCAGCTAACCCTCCTATGCTTTAAAATCATGTTGTCTAGTCTTATGTAATTGCAAGATGGTTTAAGTTGTTATTTAATTTTGAAAGAGACTAGAGTCCTAAATTCACTCCCTAAGAGACTAGTTCATATTGGTATGAGCATATGACTTAGTCTAAAAGTGTAAAATATTATCAAATTTTATATTATTTTGACACGTCCATTTGGACAAAGGCTTTGGGATTTCTTATGCCTAAATGCATGATGAAATTTGGTTATTGGACAAATTAAGAGAGAAAGAGGGTGAAGCTCCATCAGAAGGGGTTGCTCTCATAGGTCAAGTGATCCCTAAAGTGCAAGAATGGAGGCCCATTTTACAAGAGTGATAGAAGAGGTCATGCATGATGTGTGATATACAACATACAGCTAAGGGTTGCTAAATCTTTTAATTATCTTAATTACAATCTAAAATTTAAAATGAGGTTATGAGTTATTTTAAATTCTAATTATGAGTTGTTGGTTGGGTAGAAAAAATAATTTTGTCCTAAGATCCTACAGCATCCAGACCACACATTCAAACATTAGTGATAAGAAACTATGAAAAAGATGCAATCCTGATGCGCAAGCTAAACATGATAACAATCATTTTTTTATAAACTACTATGAAAGAATAAGATGCCAATGCAGCTGGGTACCATCGTACACCATAGAAAAGAGAAAATTACATAGCGAAGCTCTTCCCTTGTACAACTCGAAATCATAAAAGAATAATTATAATTGAAATTGAATACATGCTATGGGGGTCTTCACTTCTTCATTTCTTCTTGCTTATATTATTTCTTTTTTGATTTGATTTGCTCTAAGGCATCACAGGGCACCCAGGACTAAGCCCTGTAGCCACTAATCATCTTAATCCATATAGTGTTAATCCTAATTCCTATTGCAAAATAAAATTTTTATAGGAAAAGTAAATCTAACTACACCTGCAAAATAAATGTTAGCTAAACATATATACAAATCCAAGCAGCTATATTTCATAATTTAGACTTAGTACCCTACACATGGGTAACAAAGCCACCTATCCTAATGTGAATTATTCTTAGGGTCATAAGCAACCTGCAAGCAAAATATTATAATTTCCTAAAGCTTTTGAATTATAATTTCCTAAAGTTTGGAATTATTTATATTAACATGTTGGATGGTTTCATTTAAATTGTTTAGAAGATTAGTGAGTTTTTGTTTGCATTTTATTATATTTCATTTGATTTACACTTAGCATTGAAGTGTTATAAAGAGAAGAAAAAAAAAATAAACAAAAGAAAGTATTATAAAGAGAAGAAGAAGGCTTAACCTCCTTCATCCCTACCTTAAATTGTTCCCTAAAAGCATAATTTTATGATTTAGTTTTTTTTTAATGAATGATTTATTAAATGTTTTATTAATCCTAAGTTTAGGTTAACCTTTAAGAATCCTATTCAACATGAAAGCATATTAATATTAATGTGATTGAATTACCATCACATAGAATATGTTGAACAATTCCTTTTCATCACCCATAGCATGCATATGACTTAACACTTAATATACCTATACATACAACATATCTTAGCATACTTGAATGATTTTAGATGCATACATTTGGAAATTATATTTTTACTTGATTGAAATACTTATACATGTTAATTAAAGCTCTATCCAAATTATAATATAAATATACATAGGAATAAAATTTAAATATGTATGTGCCTTTATTAACCTGGGAAGTGAGATAATTAAATGACCTCCTTGGGGCTACTTAAAGCCTCATATTCTCAGGATGTCTAGGCTATATACTTATCATCATTCAAACATATCTAAATCAATATATGAATGTAGGAAAGAAAGCCAAACCTTACATGTAATGCATTTTGATATATTTAGATGATTATGGAAGCATGTGTTATTAATAGAAAAGAGGATTTCCATTCTCTAATCAAATACACATACACATGTATAAAAGATGTAAGCAAATATGTGTCATTGTTTAAACTAGGAAAGTGAGATAATCAAATGATCTCCTTGGGGTTTCTTAAAGCCTTGTATGTCTAGCCTATATACTTTCTATATTTAATACATATTAATGTATGCATGATTAGAAGAATTAATATCATGCAAAATATTATATTTTATTTGATTGCATTATTTATGCATGTGAATTAAAGCACTTTCCAAATTCTAATACAAATATACATAAGAATGAAATTAAATAAGTATGTGCCTTTGTTAACCAGGGAAGTGAGGTAATCAAATGGCCTCCTTGGGGCTACTTAAAGGCTCATATTCCTAGGATGTCCATAGTATATACTTATTATCATTCAAACCTATGTATATCTATATTTGAACACATGAAAGAAAGTTTCAAATTCACAAGCTTAAGCTTTAACACATGAAAATTCGATATGTATTCATAACTACCATCACTACAAATATTATTATCAACTTATAACTTTTTAAAAATAAATTTAGATTTATTAGTGATAATAGGCACACATATAATAAAGGCCAACAAATGCAAGATTACATAAGTAAATTTCATTTAATTCACTTGAATTTGAAAATATGAATGCATGAGATCACATGAAATACAATGTTTAAAATGATTGAAGAGGAATAGCTAAAAATAATCATATGATTCATTCAATTACACTAATTCCTAAGACAATCACATTAAATAAAAATTACTTAAAGAAAACCAAAGCTTCTTATTAATTTTGATTTTGGATTTTAATTGAACTTAAAGAGGAGAGATTATTTACTATTTTCCATCCCATTCCCATGTTGGTAATCTTAATTTGTTTAAGGAAAGATAATTAGTTATCTTTTATGATTTAATTAAGTTAAGTCATTAAGCAATTCATTTTATTACCATTTCTTATGCTTCATTACTTTAATTAATCATTTAACCATGAGTCACAAATGACATGAACATGAGGGAAAATAAATTTGCAATGCTCTTAAAGAATCTAATGCAATTGGCTTAAGTTTAAAGATTAATTAGATTAAAGAATCTTAATAAGTACTTTTATGACTTTCTCACACTTATGGGTAAATCATAATTTCCTTAAGGATCTTTATGATATTGAACACATGAAGATGAACCCTTAATTTCATTGTTAATTATCTGAAGTGATTAACATCTTCGTTTGATTTGAATTGACCAATAATTAATTAATTTACTCCTTAATTACCAAAATATTAATTAACTCTCTTTAATAAGATGGACATGGAAAAGTAATTAGAAAAGAGGTACCATTCACTCACACTCATCATCCCACTATTAATTAATGATTAATGAAATTAAATTAATTAAGTTTTTCTATTTAGAACATTAGTTAATCATTAACTTAATTAAGAGAGTAATTAAGGTTTGAATTTCAAATTTCTCTAATTACCTAGCTAATAAATCCCAAGAAAATTATGGGAGGTAGAGGTCATCCCAATAAATCATTATGCCAAATCTAGGGTTAATTTCCCAACTAATTAGAGCTTAATTAATTTAATTAAGAAGACATTTAAACCTTAACTAAGACTTAACCACTATGCAAAATCAAATGAAATTAATTTTTATTAAATTCTCATCTATTTTACCTTTCCAAAGAGTATTTATTTGCATTTTTTTGGATTTTTCTACAATTAGTTATGAATTTAGAAAGGTTTAGCCATTAAAACATATTTTTAAGCCTAATTAACCTCTACTCCTATCCACGCTATGTGGCCGACTGACGTGACAGTACTTTCCACATGGTGTCATATGATTGGCCACTTAAATTATTCGATGCGACACTAACGTGGTGGTGGCAGATGCACTTTCATCCTCGCCATTTGATCTTGTGGTTTCTATAGGAATAAATTTAATTAAATATAATTGATTAATCATAACCGTCCATTCTAATCATGCAAAATGGATGACAGATGATCCTTCATCCATCGAGTGATGGAAGATAGACACCATCTACCTCCCCCACACGATTCGAGTTTGTCAGAGCTCATGGAGGCTCAGAATCGATGCTATAATGTTCACGAAGGAGATCTAAAGGGGTCCTATGGTGGGATTCACACGAAATCAAACTTTCCTTCATAAAGGCTAAAAAAATTGAGAAAATATTAGTTTACCAGAATGTACCTCATCGGAGATCAGGACCAGCAGTTAATTGACTGAGGTAGCTTCATCTTGAAGAGATGAAGCCCTATTGAAAAGTGCACACCTTGCATCCTCAGCGGTGGCTCTATGGACCAAGCTTCACTAGAAAACTCATCAGAGTTAGGCTTTGAGTGGTCTCCGGTGCTTAAATCAATAGGGAATCGATTCATTTCTCCTCACTGGAGGTCGATGAAGGTGTGGGTAAAGTTAATTTGAAAATTATGGAGTTTGCAAGATGTTGGATGGAGGTTAGCTCTATCTTATTTTGGGCATGGTGTTTTTGGCAATGGGGAGGCTCGAGAAGCTCAAGAAAATGCTCAGAGAGGTCTTCTCGACTCTCTCTTTATCTAAGGATGCTCAATCTGTCCTTTAGAATCAAAATGAGGGGAGTATACCCCCTCCCTCCTCCAATTTGATGATTAGGATGTTCTCTATAATTTGTAGGCATCTGGGCAATGCAGGTGGATGTGGGTGGCAGGGAATCATCGAAGTGGCTCAGTTTGAGTGCTAAGTGAAGGAGAGTGGTTGTTAAGGGCTGAGGTGGTTGTCCTTGATATCTTATGTGTTCCAATGAGGAGAGGTGGGTTAGCTCACCTTCACTTAGCTCATGGCTAACCCAAATAGCTTTGGGTCAGGTGAGCCAGTGGTCCTCATGTCTATTTGGAGCTTAGGGCGGTTGCCAAGGGGAGGAGAGTGGGTTTGACCACCCAAATATGGGTTTATCCCATTTGAAGCTTTACCCTTTGGGTAATGGGTCAAATCAGATTGTACTTGGTTTAGGTTTGATTTGGACTAACCCATGGTGACCCAAGAATGGGTATTGCCTGGTTTGAATGAGTTTGGCCTTAGTTTGAATGGGTTTGGCTCAATTTGACCCATACAGGTTAAATTAGACTAGGTTGGGTCAAGTTGACCAATTGGTCAAATTAGGTCAAACTAAGGCTTGAGTCAAACTCAAATGAGTATTTTGGATGTTTTGGTTCAATTGGTTTGGTTTGGTTTTCATTAGATTTTAATTTGACTAATATGGGTTCATATGGGTCAAATGGGCTAAGTTGACCAATTTAGTCAAATTGACCAAATTGGCTTAGGTTATGAGCTGGTTTAGGCTCAATTGATCATTTAAAGATGATTTTAGGCTTTGATTTCAATTAATTTGGATTTAGGAATTATTTAGACCAATTTCACCTTTAAGGTCAATTTGGGCTAAATGGGTCAATTAAGATGACTTGGTCAAATTGGGTTCAACCAAGGGTTTGATCATGTTCAATAATCAATTTGAAATGGATATGAGTCATTGGTTGCAATCAATTTGGATTAGGATTTCATTTGATCCAATTTGGCCATTTAGGTAAAAAGTTGGGTCAACTTGGGTCAAAGGGGCCAATTGGACATGGTTTGGCTCAATTGATGGTCAAGTCATGTTCAAGGGTTGATTTGAAGTTGGTTAGGATCATTGGTTTCAATCAATTTGATGTAGGATGAGATTTGGCTTAATTGACTCATGTAGGCTAAAAGGGTTAACTTGGCTCAAATGATAAAATTGACTTGGTTTGAGCCAATTGATTACAATTGATCAATTAAGGATGATCAATAATCAATATAAGAGATTTTAGAAGGTTTGTTTCAATCCAATTTGAGTTGGATTAGAGTTTGGTTCAAATGGGTTTGTTAGGTCACTTTGGGACAAGTGAGCGTAATGGGGTCAATTGAGTTAATTTTGGGTTGAATTGAGTTTGATTGAGCTTGATGATTGATTTGTGATTGATTGTTTTTATTCCAATAGATTTTGGTTTAATTAGATTTTAGTTCATTTGGACATTTTGGGTTCAAATGGGCTAACTTTGGTTAATTAAATTGATTTTGGTCAATTGGCTTGAGTGCTTTGGAAGAGTTTGAGATGATGATTTGAATGATTTGAGAAAATAAATTGAGTTTGGTTTGATTGAAGGAGGTTTGGAGTCAAATCCATAGGATTGAATCATAGGGTTAAGATGGGTTTGATCTTGGCTTGGAGTTTGGATATGAGATTGGATTCAATTGGTATTGGTTTGATTGTAGATTTGGTTTTACATTGATTTGAAGTTGGTTTTGGACCTAAGGTTAGGCAAAAGTCATGTGTTAGGCCGTAGGGTAGGTAGGTTACCTTAGTCCTAAGACATAGCCTAATCCTATGAAAAATTCTCCTAAGTCTTTAGGTTTGGGTTAAGTGTTCACTTAATTACTAGACGTGCTCTATGATTAAGGAAAATCTAGTGTCTAGAAAACTCCTAAATCTAAGATGAGAAGATTGAATCCTCACTATAAAAGTGAGTTCAACAGTTAGGCTTTAGGATTATGATTATCTAAGTTTAGAATTATTTAAGTTAAACATTGGGGGATGTTCCACTTTAAGTTGTTAAAAGGTTTGGTCATTTTTAACTTGTATTTTCCTTGGTTTTATTTGATATCTATCTTAATATCTAATTATTATAAAGAGAGAAAAGTGGTTTGACCCTCTTCATCCCTATCCTAAGTTATTTTCTAAAGATATGTTGTTATGGCCTGGGTTTCTTTTAGTGAATGATTTATTAAACATTTATTAATCTTAGAATTAGGTCAATCTTAAGAAAATAATATTCAAACATTAAAGGAATCTTAAGATTAATAGGATTGAAATACTATCACATGGAGAACATTTCATCATTTCTTTTCATCATCTATAACATGCATATCTCTTTATTTCTTACTTATGCATACAATATATTTTCATATTTTTTCAAACTTGCTGATTCTTAATGCATGTATTTTGATAGAAAAGAAAGATTTCAATCCTTAGTTAAGCATACATACACATATAAAAGATTCATCAAGTAAGTGCTATTGTTAATCTAGGGAAGTTAGGTAATCTAAAACATCCTTTGGGCTACATAAAGCCTCGTATTCCTGGGATGTCCAGACTATATATTTGCTAACTTCTATACACACAAACATACACATAAACATAAGAATGAAAATCATGCAAAGATTGTATATTAAGAAATTATTTATTCATGTAAAGTATAATTCTATCCAAATTCTAGTACATGTACACATATGAATGAAAGTAAAGTATGTGTCATTGTTAAACCAAGGAAGTGAGGTAATTTAAGACCTCCTTGGGTCTACTTAAAGTGTCGTATTCCTAGGATGTCCATACTATATATTTACTAGATTCAAACATATGTAAACATACACATAAATTATGAAAATGAAACAATCCTTTAACATATTTAAACTATTAAGAGAATGTAAATTTCATAGGATATTCATAGCCAACATTAATTTGGATTTTCATCATGATTTATAATTTTGAAAATAATTTGAGATTTATTAGTGATAGTTGTCACACCATATAATAAGAATAACCCAACACATGCAACTTAAATATACATAAACATGTTAATTTGATTCTATTATTTCAAAACATGAATACATGATACAAGTGGCATCCAAATTTATAATTAATTAAAAGGAATAACTAAACATTGCCACATAATACATTCAACTATATTAACTCCTAAGGACAATCAAGTCAAATAAATATTCGTTAAGATTAACCAATGTTGTTTTATGAAGTTTGATTTTGGTGTTTGAATTATTAAAACTTTAAAGAGAAGAAAAGATACTTGATGTTTGACCCGTCCCACATTGGTGACTTAGTGTATTTAAGAAAAAGTGATTAAATAAATTTTATATATTGATTAAGTTCAAATCATTAAGTTATAAATTTAATTACACTTTTCTAAGCCTCTTTAATTTGAATAACTACTTAATCATGAGCCTCCAATGATATTCTTACGAGAAATTAAAATTTGTAAAGCACGTAAAAGGACCTAATCCAATTAGACTTATGCTTAAGAGTTGATGAGATTAAGGAAGAATCTAAATTAAGTACTCTTATGGTTTTCCCACACCCATAGGTTAACCATAAATTCCTTAAAAACTTTATATTATTAAACTCATAATGGGGAAACCCATGAATTGAATTTGAATCTTCTGAGCCAAAGATTAATTTGATTTGATCTTTATCTTATCGTTGATTTCCCTAATTAACCCTTAATTACAACATGTCTTAATTAACCCTCCCAAAGAAATGCATTTAAGAAAATAATTAGGAAAGGGGTATTAATTATTTTCCCTCACCAATTCCCACTATTTATAGTGATTAATCATCATTAATTATTTAATTTTTACTATTTAGCAATTTTAATAAATATAAACTTGATTAAGGAGGGTAATTAGAATTAGAATTTCAAATTCTTTGAATTACATGGCAAATAAATTCCAAGAAAATTATGGGAGGCACAGGGCATCCCAAGGAATTAACCCAACAAACTTGGGATCAATTGGCCAAGTAATTAAGCCCTAATTATAATAAATAGACTATACTTCAATCCTTAATTAAGGAATATTCACTAATCAAACATTAGAGATATTATTTTATTAAATTATTCTCTGTTTAACCTTTCAAAAATGGGTTTACTTATATCTTTTATATTTTTTTACAATTAGTTATGAATTTTTAAAGTTATAGCCATTTTATCATATTTATAATGCTTAATTAGCCTCCTAAACTGTCGGTGCTATGTGGAGGCTGAAGTGGCAGTACTTTCCACATGACACCATGAAATAGGTTAGTTAAAATGTCCGACATGACAACTGACGTAATGGCGTGACGTGGTCCCTCGGTTTGAGCTCAATCGACGACCAAGATTAATCTATGGTTTTGAAATCGAGAAATCTAATGGATTAAATCACGCCGCCTATCCCAATCAATCATGGGAATGAACGGTATGATCCATCCTCCCCATGAGCCAAAAGACGATTAACGTCCAACCTTCCACTACTTGATCTGAGCACACCATAGCTCGTAGTATGATGAGATCAACTCCAAAAAGTATGGGGAGGAGGTCTAAGAAGATCCAATGGTGGAAATCACATAAAATCACATTTCATTTCACAAAAGACCAACACAAAATGGTAAAAATCTAGGATTGCCACTTTTTACCTCACCAAAGCTAAAGATCGGTGGTCCATCGACTGAGGTAGCTTCTTCATCTTGAAGAGACTAAGCCCTGTTGTGAAGATCTTGAGCTGCCTCCTCACCGATTCCTATATGGAACATGTGCCGCTAGAAAGCTTGCTGGAGTTGGTCTTGGAGTGCCTTTCAATGATCAAATAGATCGGGGATCAATTCATTTTGACTTGCTAGAGTGAGTGGATGGTGTGGAAAGAGTTAATTTAGATTTGGTGAGGTTTTGGAGTGGTTGGATGGATGGGGCTTTCAATTTCACTCAGAGGTTGATCTTACCGACAATGGAGTGTGCAAGGAATTCATGGAAGGGTCTTGGACTGCTTGGAATACCTTAATGAAATTCTCTGTGAAGTTTGAATGGATGGAGAAGAGTATACTCATCTCCCTAACTAAATTAAGGGCTAAGATTAGCTTGGCCTTTGGCAGCTATCCAACCAGGGTAGGTGGCCAGAGGTGGCAGGGGACTATTGAGGTGGAGGTGCCTGAGAGGCTGAGGCAATGTCATGGGCTAGCATGGGGTGTACCTTCTCCGCCAAGTGAACTAATGGCATGCCATGGGTGAGCTCACCCTCTCATGGTCAAAGACTGATCCCAACAAGCTTTCGGATAGGTTGGGTCAGTGGTCCACATGTGAAAGAAGGGCCAAAGGTGGCTACCAAGGCTTGGGGAGTGGGAGAACCCATCCAAATGAGGATTTTGTCCCATTTTGTGGGTTGGTTTAAGGGTTTTGACCCAAACTAGGTTCACCATGGGTTGGTTACACTTGGGCAGGTCCATGGTGACCCATGGTTCAAGTTTGGTTTGGCTCAATAAATTTGGGTATAGTCAAATTGGTCATTTGATCAAAATGTTCATCATTGATATTTTGATGATTTTTATTTTGGCTCATTAAAATATTCAATCAAATTGACCAATTTATCTTGGGTAAAGGGTTGTTTAGGTTCAATTGATCATTTGAGAATGATTGTAGGTGTTGGTTTGAATCAATTTGGATTTGGGAAGGATTTGGTTCAATTGGACCCTTTAGGTCAATTTGGGCTAAAGGGGTCAATTGGGTTCATTTGATCAAATTTGGTTCAATTGAATGTTGAATTATGTTTAGTAATTAATTTATGATTGATTAGAAGCATTAGTTTCAATTAGTTGGAGTTGGAATGAGATTTGGCCCAATTTGACCATTTAGGTCAAATAGGGTCAACTTAGGTTAATTGGTGAAATTGGTTTGGTTTGATTCAAATGATTGCAATTAGGTCATTCAAAATGATCAATAATAATTATGAAAGGGGTTGAATGGGTTGATTCAATCCAATTTGGATTGGATTGAATTTTGAGTCAACTTGGTCATTTAGGCCACTTTGGCTCAAGTGGACCAATTAGGTTAATTGAGTTGAAATGGTGGAATTAGGTGTTGAGAAGAGTTCAATGGTAGATTTAGAGTTGATTGTTGGCCTTGATTATAATTGATTTGGCTTTAATTGGATTTTGGCTCATTTAGACCCACTAAGTCAAATGGGCTAACTTAGATTGATTAGATTCATTTGGTTTAATTAGTTTGATTGCAAGTAATGGAAGGGTTTGAAATGATCGATTGAATGATTGGAGTGCTTGAGAAAAATCAAGTTAGATTTAGTTTATTTGAATGGTTTTGGTTGGATCCGTAGGATCATGGTGGAATTAACTTAGGTTAGGGGCCAAGTTAATTTGTCTTGGAGCTTGGATATAAAACAAAAATTCAATTTGAGGCTGGTTGTGTTTACTTTATGGGAGTCTTAGATTTGGATGAGTGGACAAGCATAGGTTTTGGTTTAGGCCATATGATAGGTAAGACCTATTTGTTCTAAGGCATATTCTAAGTTTAGGGTATGTCTTTCTAAGTCTCTAGGCTTGGTTTAGTGTTCTCCTAGTTGCTAGAAGTGTCTTAGAACTTGAGAAATCAAAGTGCCTAGAAAGTTCCTAAGTCTAGGATGAGGAGGGTGAATCCTCAATCCAAAAGTGAGGTCAACAGTGACCATGAACCTAGTTCTTAAGAAGTAATTAATTATAGGGGCATGCCTCTATAGGGAACCATGAACCCAGTTTAATTTAAACCATGTTCTACCTTCTATGTAGTTCAGGGGAAAAAATTTTGGTACAAGAAAGACCCATTAGCCTTAGGAGTCTTTTATTAAATGATTGAATCCATTATAAGATAACATGTTTATCTTTCGAGATAATATGTTTATTCCTTAATGACACATTTGATAATCCAAATAAAAATTTCTTAAACTATATGTGGTGTCATAAATTTTCCCCACAACTATTTTGAATAAGGTTAGGCATATGATTGTGTATCTTTATCTTTCTATTTTAAATAAGGTCAGGCAAACATTCATCCTCTATTCTTCACTTTCTGCGTCAAATAAGGTAGACATATGTTGAATAATCTATCTCTACTATCTTGAACATGGATAGGTAGAGATCAATTTCTTCCTCCACATTCATCTTGCTATTTTGAATAAGGTCAGGCAGATGCATGTCTATCTTTGTCTTGTTGTTTCGAATATGTCCAGGCTTAAATTCATGCTCTATTCTTCACTTGTTGTTTGAATAAAGTTAGATATATGTCAAATAATCTATCTCTACTATTTTGAACATGACTAGGTAGAGATCCAATCTTCCTCCACATTTATCTTGTTGTTTTGAAGAAGGTCGGGCCAATGCTTGTGTGTCTTTGTCATGCTATTTTGATTAAGGTCAAACAAACATTCATGCTCTATTATTCACATGTCATTTCGAATAAAGTCAGGCATGTGTTGAACAATCTACCTCTACTATTTTGAAATGGTCAGTTAGAGGTTAGTTTCTTCCTTTACATTCATCTTACTATTTTGAATGAGGTCAAATAGATGTTTGATTTATTTTTATCTTGCTATTACAAATATGGTCATGCAGACATTCATGCTTTATTCTTCATTTACTATTTTGAATATGGTTAAGCATATGTTGAATAATCTATTTCTTCCATTTCAAAAGTGATTAGGTAGAGATCATATCATTCTCCTATATTAATTCACCATTTCGAATAAAGCCAAGTAGAGATAACATCATGCTCTATTTTTTGTTTCTTACTGGATTCATATTTGTTGAAGATCAAACATCGTGGCAACTACTTAATATAATCCATCAAAAAATCAAACCAAATCAATCTGTAGCGAACTTCTCTCTAGTTTTTTAAATAAACTTAAATCAAAATCAAGCTTTTGGGAGCTTCTCCCTAATTCCTCAAATAAAATTAAATCAAATAAATCTTCATGGAGCCTCTCCCCTATGTCTTTCAAATATCCAAATAAAATTTTAAATCATCTCCTAGTGTATTTTTCCCTATTCTCTCCAAGCTCGAGCTTTGGCAAATTCGAGTTATAAGCTTTTACAGTCATGCTCGGAGCATCCTTGATGCTTCTTTTAAAATCTCTAATTTTTAGGAATCCTAATTTTTGGAGTGAATCTATACACATGGTTCTATTAAATTTTCTTACATTTCGAGTATTGCTCAAGCACCTCTGTTTGTTATCTCACGGATCTATTTGTGTAGCTCGGTCAATGCCAATACGTGCAATGTGACTTATCAGG
Source organism: Cymbidium sinense (assembly GCA_021442155.1). Taxonomy (NCBI): domain Eukaryota; kingdom Viridiplantae; phylum Streptophyta; class Magnoliopsida; order Asparagales; family Orchidaceae; genus Cymbidium; species Cymbidium sinense. The sequence goes on along the minus strand of CM038229.1, from coordinate 19,199,589 downwards.
TACACCACACCTATTGGGGGTCATTTAGCTAACCTCACTTGTAGTAAGGTTGAGAACCCTCTTCTTAGACCTAGAAATTGATTTAGGCACTAAGGTTTAATTAACCTTGAGTGAGGTTAATAACCACACTACTTTAGTAATTACAATCTCCAACCTCAGATTAAGAGCTTCCTAATTAGACACTTGAGATATTGTAATTAATAAATAAGTGTATAACTTAAACAAAAGTATAAATAGAAATAGTAAATCAAAATGAAACTAAATATAGAATCAAAATTATGTTAAAAAATAGTCAATACATTAAGGTGAAAACCTAGGTTAGCCTAGTGAACCTCAAGAGACCTGACCTGACCCAATAACATAATGTGCATCTAATAACATCTAGATTCAACATAATTTAATAAAAAAAAACCTTAAATCAAGTAAACCTAAAATTGAATCTAAATTCAATTAAGCCTAAATTGAATTAATTAGCATGATCGACCCAATTGACCTAATTCAAGCTCAAAATCATCTAAGTCTATTAAAATCAAATAAAATTAAAATAAATCCAAATTATATAAAACCAAAAGCATACAATCAGTTTATAAATATAAACTAACAAAAAACTAAATTCATACAAAATAAAAAATTACTAGCTAAATTATTTGACATAATTTGACTTATGTCGGCCCCACCAAGCTCATACACAGTTTAACTAGAATCAAATTGAAATTAACAAGTATACTAGCTTAAAATCATTATATTATCTCATTCAAAACTAATCCAACCCCAATTTCAGCCAATTTGAGCTCAATTTGGTCAATTAAGCAATTTGACCCAAATTGACTCATATGGACCTCATTAAACCCAAATCAAATTTAATCAAAATTAAGTTAAATTAAATTAAACTAACCTAAATGCTTAAAACCATTGAATCAATTCATTCAAAATTAATCTAAGCTTATTTTGTGCCAAATGTGATGATTGGAACCAATCGAACCCAAAATGACCAATTGGGCCATTTGACCGAGTTTGACTTATTTAAGTTAAATTGAGTTGACATAGACTTAAGTTAAATCAAATTAATTAGTTGTAAGTATTTTAAATAATTAGTTTATATTAAATCCAAATTAGTTGGATAAATAAGACTCACTTGACTCAACCCAACTCAATTTTGGTTAAGAAGAGTTAGCTCAAGTCTTAACCCACAATGAGTTCACTCACCTCCTCATAAAACAAACAGGAGAAAATAAAGAAAGTGGGATGTGAGCATGAGGAGAAAAAAAGGGGCATGAAAAAAGAGGGTTTTTCTACACACCTCATTTCTTTTATCCTTAAGTTACTAAAAAAGAAAACACACACACATATCTTCTTCCAACCAGAAGAAAACCCCTCTTCCCACCTCTTGTGCTCTCTAAGTCCAAGAGCCACCAATTTTTAGCAATGGGTGGTGGTACATGAAGACCATAGAATTCCTTAGGGAAACAAAGGAGGTGATCTGAGATTTTCTAGCATCCACCAAATGTGGGTTTCGGTGAGGTAACTTTTTTAAACTTTAGAATAATCATAAGTGTTTGTGTTTGATGGAAAATTTGCTCAAATCTAAGATTTTCTTTTAGATCCTATTGCACTTTGTTTTTTTCAATTCCCCAATATAAAATAAAGTGACTTTTGATTAAGATCACGAGATTTGGTGATGTTTGTTGTAGATCCCATCAATCTAACCCGATTTGTTTTGCTTCACATGAGGGAGACAACCTCCAGGCCATCCATCTTACTTTGATAGAATGGATGACCACATTTAAATCTTATTTTTGATTTATTCCGGTAGCTCTAACCCAAAACTTACAATGATCATAAAACATGAAATACTAAACCAAAAAATATATAAATAAGAGCTCTATGAATTTTGTTTTTCTAGAGGAATCCAATGAACCAAAACTCCTTAAATTTGGTTGAATATTTTAGGACTAATTCAAGTTTTACTATATTTCTTTAATCACTCTGAAAATATTGAACTAATTAAGTTCAAAACATTAGAAAAAAAACTTAATATTATTACCAACTTATCATTAAAAATTTCAAGTTAAATAGCCTTCTGTTTTTAGAGTTATTAATTTTAGAAGTTAATTGGCTAATCTTGAATAAATAATTAATTAAGAATTATAAAAATTATGAAAATTTATAAATATAATTTAAATTACTTTAATAAACATCATAGATCTTAAAAAATTAATTAGACTCGATGGATCACACTAAATGACAAAGATAATTAAATTAGGGTTTAATTAAACATTAATTAATTACTTTAATTACTTAGAACTTTAAAAAAATCATAATTAATTATAGAAAAATTTAAAAAATATAAATAAACCCTCTATAGAAAGTTTAGACAAAGAGGAATCTAAGAAAAATAAAATCCTCAAATTTTATCAAGTATATAAGGATTAATTGACATTTGAATCTTCACTTAATTAGTGTAATTAAGTTTTAATCACTTGCTAGATTAGCTTAAAATTTGGAGTGATAGTCTTATGGGATGACCTTTATCTTCCATAATTATTTCAAGTTATTTTGCTAAGTAATTGGGAGATCTAAATTTTCAAACCTAAATTATTCATTTTTATCCGTTTAAGAAATAATTAAAATTAAGAAAATTATGAAATTAACTATGAAAGCTTAGTTATGTATTAAAATAACAAGGGTAATAAAAAAAATTTAATTTGGATCTTTGATCTTGATTATTTTTCAAAATAATTCTAAAGGGCTTTCATTTAATTAATTAAATTATTAATTACCCTAAAACTTAAAAAATTCATAATAATTAGTGTATACCTCCAATAATTCTATCGATGCCCTCTTTGTGAATAGCTTTCAAAGAGGTTTTAAATGAAATTAAAATCCTCAATTAGTTTGGGGTATTTTTGAGTGTTATTGATGATTATGGGTTTTCCCCATTTCTTTAATTAATTCCAAGTTAAAAGCCTAATTGCATTAGAATTTTTAAAACATATTTATTTCTTGTTTATGCATTCCTTATAAATTTTTTATAATTGTTTTGGTCTTAAATTTAGGGCTTAATTGAATTTATGGGCTCTTTTGGGCTTAATAGATCAACCAATTAATTAACCTTAAATAAATCATGAAAATCATCTAAACCACATTTAAATCACTTAATAAACAAACATGGGTCAAGGGATAATTTTAATAATTTTTATCCTAATTAAAATTAAGTGATTTAAATTTTAAAAATCAACCTTAATGAATTCAGTTAGGCTTAATGGCATTTATTTTCATGTGAATAACCTTAAGAATTAATAACTCTAATATTTTATGTGCTGATATTTAATTGTTTTGCTTCATTCATTCATAAATTTGTCTTTCATATATTTCATACACTCATGTTTCAAAAAAAAAAAAAAGAGAGAGGAGATGTACCTAGTAAATCCTAAATTATTTTCTCAATTAAAAAAAAATATATATCTATTAATCTAAATGCAAATCAATATGAATAATTAAAATTTAATTTTAAAATCCTATATGTATGTACTATAATTTGAAAGGTATTTAGTTTGGAAACCCCACTTTGCAGGGATATTAGTCTAAAAGAGATCTTGATACCTTGTATCTTTGGTGTAACAATGACATGTACCTTAAAATTTATATTGAATTACATATTAAGGTTAAATTATATTTACACACACACACACACAAACACACACACACACACACACACACACACACACACACACACACACACACACACACACACACACACATATTGTATATATATATATATATATATATATATATATATATATATATATATATATATATATATATATATATGTATATGATACAATTAACAAGTATAGTTTGAACATCCGAGGGGCGCTAGAATTTAAATAGTCTCACGGAGATTCTGATTTCCTCACTTCCCTAGTTCAACAATGACACGTACTTGTATAAATTTAATACACTAATATGCATGTATTAATTATTAATGGAAATACATTATTTTATCCATGCATTAAGAGTGGAATTATCTAATTATATATATATATATATATATATATATATATCAACTCATTAAATCTAATTATTTAATTAAGGATGATTATCTAATTAAGTGAATATTATGGGATGATGAAGCAAGGTCAACAAAAATATCATTAAATTGGCCATGATTTGACTTATTAATCTTAGGATGTCTTTCATGTTTAGAAAAATCACTTAAGCCAAATCCAAACACATAGTTTAATAGAAAAAAAATATAACTCTTCATTAAGATGATTAAAAGTCATAAATTTCATTTTTAAATTCAACCTATGGTTAAGGATTAAGGTGGATCACACTCCTCCTTCTCTCTTTCAAATTCTAAGTTTAGATGAAATGAAAATATTACAAATAATAATAATAATAATAATAATAATAATAATAATAATAAATGAGAGTTAAGTTTAAAATTCATCTTAAATCATTAATCATTTAAAACATGATCATCATTTAGTGAACTTGAACATTTATCATTACTTAAATTTAAACATCAAAGCTTAACTTTTCCATACCACACTAAGCCATAGCACACATTAGAATGATAAGTAACCAATCATAGTTTTAGGTTAGGTTGGTGCTTTGTTGTGGTGAATTGATGTTTTATTTTATCATTTAATGTTCTAGACTCAATGTTAGGATTATTTATGTGTTAGTCTGGATGGTAGGGCATTATTTATTAGATTAATGATGCATTATATAAGGGATTGTGCTTTCGGGATTGTTGTGATAAAGAAAATTATAATTGCTTTCATTTGAAGGTGTTGTTAAGTCCTTAAGAATAATCTACCTTGATAGGTGGACTTGGTGACCCAAGCTAGGGCTTTAAGCCCTAATGTGCTAAATATAACTATTTAGTGTAAATGTATATTAAGATAACCTTTATTTTGCAAGTGTAGTTAAATTTTTATTTCATAGAAAATAAAATTTTTATAATAAGATTAAGATTAGAGATTTGGGGTTTAGGATAAGCAATGACAAGAATGCTTAAATAAAGATTGAAGACCCCCATAGCTTGGAGTGCTCAATCCATGAAGTGAAGATGAAGACAAAGATTGAAGACCCCCATAGCTTTATTTTCATTATGAATTATAATCTGGGCTGTATAAGTGTAGAGCTCCACTACACAATTTCTTTTCTTTCCCATGGTGTATGGCGGTACCTGGCTACACCGACCTTTTTTTCTTTTATGTGATTAATATTTGATTATTGTGTTTACATTGATTGCATAATAAAAATGGCATGCTTTTCATAGGATTCCTAAAATTTGAATGTTTAATGTGTGATTTTGATACGGTAAGCTCTTTAGGAAAAATTAAATCTTCTAACCTAATTTAATAACTCTAACAAAAAATTTATGCAACTAATAACTTCACTATAAAGCCTAGAATTTTAATCAAGAAAAATAAAAGATTTAGTAACCCCTCAGCTGTATGGTTGTATTTTATAATATTATGCATGCATATTATTTTGCTCTTGCAAATAGGGGATCTCCACTCTTGCATAATAGGGGATAGACTTGACCTGTGAGGGTAATCCCTTGAAGCGGAGAACACTCTTTCTATTTGGTTTAGCACATAACCATCTTTTACCATGAATGTAGGCATAAAACCTTCCCAAACCTAAATTTAAAATAATGAGTCAAAAATGAAAAAAATCTAAATTTGGCTGCATTAGTCTAAGATATTATTTTAATACCAATCATCATCTATTCTCTTAGGGACTGAGTTTAGAACTCTAGATTCTTTCCTAATAAATTACAGCCAAGCTACTTGCACTTACATAAGATTGGCCTACATGATTTTTAATCATAGAGGTGTTAACTGGAAGCTACTCGAAGTGGTTGTAAGTCCAAAAGAGTCGGGGTAGGTTCACTCTTTCTAGTGGATGTAAAATGAAATATCCCACTTCTGTAAGTAAATTTAACTTGGACTCTTATATTATACAAGAATACTTTAGATATAGGTTTAGAGGTGACTTATTTTTCTTTTACTATGGGTGTAAATCATCATTTCTTGAGTGTTTCCAATATCTTGTGTTATTGGAATATAATTCCTAACATTTTAATAGAATGTCAACTTAAAAAATCATAATTCTGTACTTCAAAAATGTAAAGCCCAATAATAGGATAACTGGATTTCTTACTGGGTTTCCTAGTATCTAAATGTATTTTTTTCTTTTTCTTGATTAGATTTTGTTAAGAACTCTTCTTAAGTAGGTCCTCCCACTTGATTCCCAAAATTACTAAACCTTGATACCAAGCTTTGAAATCTATGGAGATGTTAGCCAATCACTTTAATCGAGAGTATTCTTATGAGATTCATACCTCCCAAGGTACAATTAACTACAGAGGCTTGCCCCTATAGGGAACTTAAAAACTTGGCTTAAAATAAATCCTGTTTTACTCCATCCATGTAAAGTAGGGAAAAAATCTTTGGTATATTAAAGACACATCAACCTTACTTATTAAGTAATCAAATCCATTATAGGGTAATATGTTTATCTTTTAGGATAATATATTTATTTTTCAATGACATAGTTAATTATCTAAATAAGTACCTCCAAGATCTGCATGGTGGTTCAAATAAAATTCCCACATTCTCTAGAGAATAATCCTTCAAAACATAGCATTTTTTGATGTAGGGCATCATGATCTTCATCTTAAAGTCTAAGTTTCTATATTCAAGATATATTTGATTATATTATGGACCTTTATGCTATTTGGTCTTTATGTTATGATATTATATTGTGAGTTAAGTTTTGTTATGCTTTTATATCATGCTATTTTATTTTTTTTCCTTCTATGTATTAAGTAATTCTTACGATATATCCCACATAGGAATTTCATGTTCGTAGTGATGGTGATATGTATAATTATAATGGTGGGTATGATATTACTGATAGATATAAAAATAAAAATGTAGGCAAATGATTAGTGAAATATTTAAATTTAGAGATAAGTTTGTGTATTTTAGTTTCTCTCTCAATTATTTCTATAAATAAGTAATCACATATAATATTCAACATTTAGTTTTTAGATTAAAAATTTCTTCTAAGTTTTTTTGGGCTCTTCATATATCCTTTTCTTCCTAAGGAAAAAAACTACTTGAGTTCATGTGTTCATTGCCCTTGAAGAAAGACTTTATAAGAAGGGAAGAGATCTCTATGTTGATAAACAATTCATACAGGTTGACTTCAATTTATTGCTACTTCCCAATGGTTATCTTACATCCATCACAAGTTAGCTTATTCATAGTTTTTTATTTCTTTATGATTTTTATATGAATTAGAGTCTAGTAAGTTTAATATAGTAAAAGCATGAAATATTTTACTCTAATCAAGATATTATTAATGTTTTTATACTCAATAATAGATAAATGTTTATTACTATTCACTTATAAGTATTAGATAAACTATCTGTGTAATCATTTAATTTCATTTATTTAATGTTAGATTACTTTTTCCAACATCACTAATAATTTTAAAAAAACTTGAAGCTAAAAGAGAGTACTCAATTGACCATAATTTTTTAAGAAAAAGCTAAATTATTTTAGAATATAGAGCTAAAATACACAAGGCTATGACTTGTTTATAAGACAAACCAATCCACCTAAGAAGAGATAAATGATAAATTAAAAAAGAGCTAACACCTAGTAACATCTTGATTAAGATATAAACCTAGAAATTAAAGAAAGCATAAAAAAATTAAAATAAAAGTAGAATTCTATCTTGAAGATCCTTAGTCACATCAACTTTGCTATATATTCAAAAGCTTTCTTCTTCTCCTTTGTAATCTTAGTGAACTTCATGTTTATTTTATGAACAAATAATGAGTAAAAAAAGTAGACCAACTGTATATTAGTGATTAGGTGATCATGACTTGAAGTCAACCTTATATGTAGTAATATCATTCTTTATAAGAGAGCTAAGGATCCTAAGTAGATGAACAATCTTCACTTTGCAAAATAACCTCTTTTAATTATAACTTAAGTCATCTTTAGCATGACAAATATATTCATTGAAATTAAAAAGTAAAAGATATTCCTTCTTCTAAGAACATTTATGTAATTTTTGTATGAATCTCCTCTCTTGATAGTCACTTATTTCTTATTGTTAGAGATGGAATTAAGTCCCTCATACTTGTTAAACATCAAGTAGCAAGCCTTTACTCCTTTTATATACTCTAAAATATTTTTAGCCTTAAAATCAACCTTTTTTATGGCTAATTTAGCATTAAATAACATGTGTGTACATTTTATTTGGTAATTTTAATTAGTTTCATAAGCTCAAGTTTTGAAAAAGAATGACCCATTCAAGCCAATGGCCCATATCAAGTCTACATGGAAAAGGGCCATGTAAGAATTAATAGAAATTTTTTTGTACAACATTTAGATACTTATGCACTTGAACATTTGTAACTTAACAAACTCAATTTTGTACTAAATACCTTAAAAAGAGTTACTAGACTCAATAACATATCAATATAAAAGCAATAAAATAAATAAAAATAAGTATGGATAAAATATTTCTCATTCATGTCTTTTTTAATTAGGAACATAATTTTATCTTCTTTCAAGAAAGAAGAGATGAGTACCTCTAAACCTGCTTAAAATTGCCCCATCAGACTTAATCTTTGATGATATTTTTATAATCAAGTTACAGTTGAGGGTCTAATTTAGATACTAATCTAGAATCTCTTATCTTGTCAGCAACATATCGAGATAATAGTCAATGTCGATAACATACTTTCTTAAAGTATTTTTATTAGCTAATTATTCTATGAAGGCCACCAACATCTTGGAGTTTCTCTACTCCTCATAAAACCGTACTTCATGGTCTTTTTTCCCTTTTAACCTCTTTTTGTTATAAACTTCTACATGTTTGAAAATTCACTTCTATCTATCAACTGAGGCTTAAAACTCATCAAATTATTACATTATTAGATTAATCATCATTTGCATAATCACCTCTTTCTTAAATAAGTTATCCTTTTGAATTATAATCTTTTTTCAACAACACAATGAAGGTCAAACTCATTTTATCAAGACCTCTTCACCTTCCTAGTCTCATTCTGAAGTTAATTTGTTCCCTACACTTGCTTAGAACTTAGCATAGTAGCCTTTTATAACCATTGGCAAGCAAACTAAATATTCTACAAACTCAGTGACTTAAAACTTATTAAAGTATAATGAATCTCATCAAAAGGGTTGGGGTAAAACTTTCTTAAATAGTTGATAAAAAGATTGTGTGGCCGAATACACATACAAATAAAAAAAATCATAGTACTTACAAACATGAGTCTAAATTATAGTTAGTTCTAGTAGCCTCATGATAGTTACCCCATTTAAGTGTACCTCATTGAAGAGTCATTGACTTTTTCTAGGGCAAGTGGGGATGCCTTTAACTTTGCCAAAAAAATTCAATCAACTTGTTAAGCAACCTTTCCACTACCCTTTTTCTTGCCAAATCCTTATCAAAGGCTATACCTTAGGGAGGTAGGGTGGTTGAGACACCTATGGGTAAATTTTTTTGATGAGCTTACCACACTATGAGATGGCATAACTTTCACTATCAAAAATAAGTCTATAGTTTTTCTCATTATAGATATCGCAAGCATAAAATATATATTCTTCTCCTTCTTCTTCTACTTCTTCTAATTCCGTATATCACTTCTAAATGTTGATAAACATCACATAAATCTAATATAATTAGAATTCTTTAGCTCACTATCCTCTTTAGAAAATATTTTATCTTTTAGAATTTATTTGATGTCATTATCCTTAAGTGAATCTAACTCATATAAAAAGTGTTTGGGCCTTTGTTTATGCTATATATAGCTCTTTATTTTGAACATAGAATATATGATCTTTTTAGTGTTATTAAATGTCTTCAAACTAAGAGTCATGTAGTCAATATGTCTCTAATAGTGAATTTTAGTATAATATCATGCTTTTGGGTAGGAGTAAGAGTGCCCTAACTCTTAGATCTAGAAAACCAGATTGCCTTCTTTTGCATTTTTACCATGGAGCATAATAGAAATCTTCCACTAATATCTAATTGCCAAACATCTATAATTCAATCTTATTATCCATACTAAGATCAATAATTAATCTAATGGCTAGCTATCAATCATTTTCACTTATATTAATTATAGAAACTAATTTTTCAAAAAATGTTTAGGTAGTCAATAATTAGAAGGGTTCCATACTTTAATATTAGAAGTTGCTCATAAGTTTTTCTAATCTTTAATTTTATTTTTTTATTTATTTTGCATGGTGTCTTGGACAATACTTAGCCATCATTATATTCCACTCAAAGAACTCATCAAGTTATTCTATATATCTAATAAATTTAATAAGACCATACATTATTATTGTAGGGTGTCTCAACTTTTATTATCCTAAAAGGATCATTAAAGTGTTTAGCAAGCCTATTTTACTAGTCCCAACTATGGTAAATCCTTTGAAATGTTTGCCACTAAATAAGTTGATATTTATTTTAATTTTTTTAAGGTTCATCATCACCTAATCAAAAGGGTAAGTGGTACAGGTGCAGAATGTTTGGTGGGATTTCTAGTTGTAAGACTTAATTATTATGTCAACAAACTAGCTATGTTGTACCTCAACTCATTCATATAATCTCTACTCTTAATCAATTAGGTTATAGCCTCTTAAATAAATTCTTGGTTTCTCATGTATCTTGTATAGAAATTATCATCTATGATTTCTACCATAATGATCATACCCTGAGCCTGATCCATAGATATTGACTTTTTGGGCCTGATGTTCAAGAATAAGATTCACAATATGCAAAATAAATTTACTTTTTTATTAGGGGGTCAACAAAATTTTTTTTACTATATGCTATTCTTTAGTTATGGAAGTGAATGAATTATTTAAGAATTTTAAAATTAAGCACTCTTTTATGGGCAAGCAAATGGCATAATTGTTTTTTCTTCTATAAAGTAAGTGTTAAATCATTAATTTAACCAAGGAAATATAAGATAAGGTCTTATATGTGGGTTAGAACTCAATATTTGTTATTGATTTGCATGTGGAACAATTTCTTATAGAGAATGTCAGTTGATATATGGCTAATCGAAAAGGAGAAGGCTAGGCTTTATATTTGAAGGCAACCAGTTAAAGCTAACATATAGTATCATAAGCTTGCCACAAAAAATATAAAAAATTATAATTTCCTTATTTTAATTAAATTAAAAAAATTTAAAATAAATTAATTCCAAGAATAAATATTACATCTTAGTAGATGATAAATCTACCAATCTGACGTGTTAATGGTTAAAGGTCTAATTAATTGTTATGTTGACATTACTAAAGTCTAGGTTAAAGCTTGGATATGAAAGTAGATCATAACCTTACAGCTGTGACTCCATGATTTTAATTATTAAGTGACAAAATGAATAATGCTAGATGGTTTAAGAAACCTTATTGGTTATAGGGAAAGGAGAGAGAGTTGACTAAGGGGTTAAGGCCAACTAACCATAGAACTACCTCTTAACATTATAGCATTGAGAAGGATTTAGTCAAGGATTCTCTTAAAAGTTCTATGAGAATGTCAAGATATGTGATATAATATTTTTAATGGATGTCCATAAGATTTAATGATGTAGATTAAGCCAAGACTATGTCAAGATACCTAGTTTGGTTAATTTTTGGCATCCTTAAAATATATGGTAGTAGGGTTGTTTTAAAACTATATGTTGACCACATTTTCTGGATGAGGTTAATACTCATCCCAACCTTAGTAATTAGGATGTCTAATTTTAGATTAAAAGCTTCTTAATTAGACACTTAAGACACTACACTTAATAACTAGGTGTATAATTAACCAAAACTTAAATCGAACAAGGAAAAAATTGAATCAAATTCAAAGAATCAAAATTCAACACACTAAGGCTAGAGTCTAGGTCAACCTAGTGGATTCGACCAAAACCTAACATAATCTAACCCAATTAGACTATGTGAACCCAATAAAATCCAAACTTGATAAAATTCAACAGACATCCAAATTAAACAAATATGAATTAAAATCTAGATTTAATTGAGCCTAAATTGAGGTAATTTGATTGATTCACCTAATTTTCCCTTTTAAGCTTAGTCTCACCTAAGTTCAAATAAAATCAAACTAGACTAAAATCAATTAAAACCAAAAGTATAGAACTAATATATAACAATAAAGATGAATCCAAATGGGATATAAAGTGTATAACCAGATCATTTGACTTTAGTTGACCCATGTATGTCCCACCAAGTTAAAAGTCAACTCAACTAAAATTTAATCAAATTGAGTCTTCCCAAAGACTCAAAATCATCAAATTAACAAGTTCATACATGAAACGGAATAAAACTGAATCTAATGAAGACACAAATAGACTAATTGACTCATTTAGCTAAAGTGAACCCAAGTAGACCCTATTGAGCCCATATTGAAATTAAATTAAATTAATTCAAATCAAACACTTTCAAACATTTGAAAATCATAATTGAACATAATCTAAACTTTCCTTATATTGAGTTTTGACCCATTGAAGGCCAAATTAGTCAACATGGGTCAAATTCAAAATCAAATCCAACTTACGTAAAATTAATGGCTCAAGTTCATTTCAAAAATTCAATTAAACATAATTGATGCTCAAGCATAATTAGATTGGGTTAGATTTGTCCTTGGACTCAATTTAACTCAACTTAACCCATTTAATTGAAAATGGGTCATGTTGGGTTATAAACCAAAATCAAGCCCAAAATCAAATGAAATCAATCCATTAGAAATATTTTAAATGTTCAATCAAACATAATTGAATCCAAGTCCAAATTATAAAATAGTGAAATAACCTACCAGACCCAACTTAACCAATTTAGGTCAAATGGGTTAAACTAGTCTAAACCACATTAAACCTAAACATGGCTTGGATAAATTGAACCATGAATCATTTAATAATAATTGCAACCTAAAATGTAATGTCAATTAATCTAATAAACTTGCATAAAACCAACCTAAATCAATCCAAAGGAAGTTAAATTTAAATGGAATGAAACCAAAACTTAAACCCAAACCTAAGCTAAACAAACTGAGCTCAACTTATAGCACACCTTGGCTTGACTTAGACAAGCAACTAGAAACCCAAAATCATGTGAGGTGGAATTAAGGAGGTGATATGGAGATGTTTGAGGAAAAAAATGATAAGAATCACACATGAAGACAATTATCTATTCTCCCTCCATATCCTATCTAATCCTTCATTCAATCAAGTTAATCTCATCTTGAATTAGCTAAACACCTCTTCTTTCAAGAATCAAAGTCCCAATCCCCATGGTCGGCCACCTCCAACCTCCACCAAAGTGGAGGGGTGGCCAACTTTAAAAATGGGAGAAGAGTATTTCTATCAATTTGAACTCATCCCACACATTCTAGAGGAAAAAAAATGAGTATGACTAAGCCTTCACCGAAGTACCTCTATGCCAACAAGCTAAAGATTAACCAAAACTATTGGCAAGGGGTGGTGGTGTGGTTTCCATGGTGATTGGTGAGGAGTCAACTCGATTCCACTTCATTGGAAGTTGGTCTCAGGCTAAGGAAGGTGCACTAAGTGCCAACACCACCTAACATCAGCCATGATGAGGTATTCTCTCAAACTTACCACCCAATTAAGTGGTTTCATCCTTTATGAAATGAATGTATTTCCCTTTAGGATCAAACTATATTGATTGATTGCAATTCAATCCTTGATCATTTTTCTATCAAAATAATAAAAGAATGTTGTAGAGATTGCCAGGTTTTGGCTCTAGGCATGGAAAACTATCAATCTCCATTGTAGGTGTGAGAGACAAAATTACAATTGTTCATTCCTTTTATCTTGAATGGACAGTCATGATTTAAAAGCTCCAATTGATTTAATCCTTTAAGAAAATTGTGAGTCCCATCTTGACCATTTAATCTTTTATTTGATGGTCCCAAGCAATCCTACATCTCTTGTCATCATCTAAGGTGGATCTACATAAATCCACTATGGACTAATCATAGCCAAATACGAAAAGTGAAGCCTAGTCTACATTCAGTCAGCATTGACTAGTTTAAATATGAAATTTTGGGATTTTAAAATTTAAAATTCTTCAAAAATGTACAGGACTTAAAAAATCATAAAAAATAAAATACTTAACCAAAAATGCAAATAAGGGTATATGTATTCATGTAATCATGTTAGTGAGTGGAATCTATTTAACAAAAAGCCCCAATTTTATTTAGCAATTTTAGTCTAATTTAAGTTCAGTGAAAATAATTAAACTTAATTAAGCCTGACATAATGACCTAATTAATTTAAAAATTTTAGAGATTGAAATTAGTGTTAGAACACATCTAACACAAAAAATGTCAAAAATGGATCATAAGTTAAATAAATTTGAAGTTCAAACCTCTAATTTAATGAAATTAATTAATATTAAACTTAAGAAATTAGGAAAAATTATAAGGATAACTCAAAACACCATAATCAACATTAGTGAGCCTTAGGAGAATATTAAGACTCTATGAATTCATTAAAACCCAAAATCACATAATTAAGGATTAACTATAATTAATTAATATATTTAATTAGATTGAATTTCAATAATTTATAATGAATCAATAAATAATCCAAAAAATATAAACATGCTCTCCCTAGATTCATATTATAAAGGCAAATAAAGAAAAAATAAAACTCTAATTAATGCTAACTATTTTAAGTCTAATTAAGGCTTTATATAAAATAGTAAGCCTTTAATTATTCTTAAAGTATGATTATAATTAAGATGAAATTTTCAGAAAATGAAATTAACACTAAAACCCCAATATTATATACTTAGAGCTTAATATATTATTAAGAAAACATAAATATTTAAAACTTTAAGGCTAAAATTAAAAAAGAATTATAATAAATAAAAATAATGCTCTAAAATTTTTAATTGATCATTTTATTAACTTAGCATTCAAATAAGAATCTATTAAAATTTGAATAATCAAAATATACTTAAAACCTTAAGAGTAATTAATTTTTTTATTAAAAATGAACATTTTAGCATACACTTAAAGAGTTTAGAATTGCCTAAGTTTGATTTAGTGTCTTAAGTAATTCAATCCTATATAATCTTTAAGAAAAAATCAATCATTAAATTAAAGGGTAATCATCATAATTATTATAAGAAAACCTAATTAAAGAATAATCTTAATAACCTAAAAGCATGTAAATTGAATTATTAAATTAATTTAACTAATTTAAAACATGTAATCAAAAAATCCAAATAATAATCAAACTAATTTAATCATAAAAAACCACATGAAAGAAGTTCAATGAACTTAATAAATTATTAAATGTAATATAAATCAAGAATTAGGAATTCAATGAATTTTAATTTGAAATAAATTTGAATTGAAATTTATTAACTAAGTTTAAATGTGATATTAACGAATAAAACTTTAATCAATCAAATAAACCAAAACCTTCAGTTAACCATTCAAATAATTAAATCAAATCATTCAAATTTAAACTAAACCATAGTCAACTCAATCCAACATAATCAAATTAAATTAAAATAATTTAATAAATCATCAAAGTAAACTAAATAAATCTTAATCATCATAGGAAAATTTAATTAAGTAATATACCCAGAAATTACTAAAATGTTTATAATTGACATAAAAATATGTGAATTAATCAAACTTGATCAAAGCATTAAATCACAAAATATTAAATAATAAATTAATTCCATCTAGTCAACATAAATCATATATGTTAGTTAAACCTAATAAATTAACTGATTAATCATTAAGTCTTTAAGAAAAACTAAGCTAAATAAATGAAACCTTAAATTAAAATGAAATCAATTAAATTGAAACACAATTATCAACTTAAATTAAATAATAAGAATCAAACTTCACTTAAATTAATCAACATTTAGTATAATTAACTTAATATAATCAAACCATAAATCTAAATGCTTAAATCTTTAAGTTCCTTAGAGTGGATTTTTAACTTTTGGTAAATATTTCACTCAATTAGAATTAGAATGTTAATTGAAATGGATTCCACCTTAAGCAAGACCTATTTTCTTCTTCACTCTTTAAAACCAAAATTTAATCTTAACTTAAAAACAAATCAAAATGAGAAATCAAATGTGAAATCATTTAAACCATTTGAGGTGAAATTACTTAATGGTAAGTTAAATAAATTTCAAACTTAAATAAAAACTTAAACTAAGAAAAAAAACTTAATGTAACCACATTATCTTCTTTTGACACACTAGATTACTAGGCCACCAACCCTAGATTTAGCCTTGAAATAGATTAAGCCAATGAAATATTATGATGTGATGCTTTTTATATTTTATGGTATACTATTTTAGTTTGAATTGCAAGGATTATTTGTTCGCTAGATCTAAATGATATGAGGTCTTTTTAAACTAATGTTATTTTCACTAAGGATTGCACTATGAGCCATAGTAATAATAATAAAAAGTAAAAATTTTGTTTTTGCTTGCAGTGCCTTGCTTAAGTCCCCAAGCATAGTCCATTAGAATTGGTGGGCTTAGTAACCATTTGAGGATATGCTCATATGTTTGATATGTAATTACTAGTGTGAAGTGGTTTTTCGAACCATTATGTTGCAGAGCTTAGGATTTTCTTTTGAAATTTTAAAATGTAATTTGATGATAAAATGAAGTTAGGATCTATGGGGCGTAAGATTAGCAGGAGCAGATATACTAGTTGGCAGTCCCATGTAGAGTTTAAAAAAGAGCTCCCTAAAAAAGCTGATGATCCTGAAGAAAAGAAGTGAAATAAAGACTAGAATAGATCAAAATTTAGTTTTAGGTTGGGCTATAAAAGGGTTCAGCTCAATTGCTCATTTTTCTATTTCTTATGGGGTATATAGCAACCCCTAGTTGAATAGGTTTTTTAATTTAATTAATATCAATTTGTGAATTTTTATAAGGTGTGCATTAGAACTACATGTTTTTAATATGTTTTTTTTGTTATTGAATTACTATTTTATTGTCAAAGCATGGATATGTGGTATGCTCATAAAATAAAATAAAATTTTCTACCCAACTAAATTAAATTAACTTAAATAAAATAAATTCAACTAATAACCTCACTTAAAGCCTAACCATAATTAGTAAAAGTTTCTTAGATGTCATAAATCTGTGATGTTATCTATAAAGCATTTTGAATTTCATTCCATAGACAAGGATTTTTACTTATTGCATAAAAAAGTGTTGGACCTTTGACAACAACACCCTTAAGTGAGACCTTCTTTTTCATTGACCCCTAACTTGATTCCAGCATGCATGTTGACATATCTGCATACCTAAACCCGTTGAACAAAATTTTGAGTCTATATTTATTTTTAAATTAAAATTTTATTGAATTAGCTAGGAACATAACATACTAGTCAAGATCTTAGGATTAAGGAGTGAGTATAGAATCTTAGCCTTCTTTCCTAATTAACAAAAGCCTAGTTATCTTACATTCAAAAGAGTAATCTTATAGATTTAAATCATAAAAGGAGTTAGCTAGCAACCCTTCTAGGCAAGAAATAAGCCTAAGAAAGTTAGGATAGGTTTGTGTTCTCAAGTGAGAAGGAACCAATAAATCCCAAATTTCTATGATTATATTAAGGTGATCTTTTGACTTATGTAAAAAGCACTTTTATACTTAAGGTTTTAAACATCTAACTTCTCCTTTGTTATGGGAGTAAGTCATTACCTCTTTTGCATTTTTATAATCTTGGACTATTATAATTTAAGGCTTAAAATTTTAATAAAATGTTAATTCAAACCTTAATTAACTTTATTTTCAAAGATATAAAGCCTATCAGTAGAATAATTTTGAATGTTTATTGGGTTTCCTAGTATCTAATGCATTTCCTACTTTTTTTTTATTTAGCCTCTAAAGAAATTCTTTTTGCTTGAATTGATCCCTTTTGATTTTAATTAAACCCATCCTTGAATACAAACTTTGTAATCCATGGAGATGAAGGTCAATTTCTTTAATCATGATTATTCTTAGGAGAGTCTGCCCACTTCTTAAATGTAATTGGCTATAAGGGCTTTCTCTTATATATAACTAAGAACCAAACATTAAAATAAATTCTATTCTACCTCTCCATATAATTCATGAGAATAAACTCTAGAACATGTATACCCATCAGCCTTGGGAGTCTTTATTAAGTGATAAAATCCATTATAAAGTGATATTTCTATCTTTTTAGATTGTATATTATTCCTTTAATGATGTATTTGATTTTCTATATAATAACTCCCAAGATCTACATGGTGTTCCAAACAAAAAAAAACCCTATGGACTTTTTTAATGACTCCGTTGGGGAGTAATTTTTTTCTTCACCTTTATGAATCAACTTTATCTTTATATAGTGGTAATGTACTCGTGTTACTCATGGGGGCGATACTACCATTTTTTCTATTTGGTGCCTCTCCATTCCCTAGTTGGTAGAGACTACTCAACATCCTAAATTTAGGTTCTAGGTTTCTACCATAAACAAATGAGTGGGTCATGAAACCTCCTTTTAAAGTTTCCAATTAAATTCAAATTTTTTAAACTTCAAAAATATTATCGAAATCATTTTTTTAGATCAACTTTTGTCAAAATGGATATAATGCTTTTAAAGAATAATTAAATAATTTTTGAAAACTTTTGAAAGTCAATTTAATAATTCCTTCTTGTCTTTGAGTTTCCTTGGCTTTGGAAAAAGCTAAAAAAGGTTGGGTCCTCAATTTCATACCCCTTTATTCTAATACATTGGATCGTAGTAAGCACCTGAGAGTGTATACTGAAATAAGGGTGCTCTTCAAAATTTTCTTCAAATAAATAGATTTTAAGTTTCTTAAACCCATAAAATTAACTGAAGTGGGCATAACCCTAGCTATTACCCCTACCACCATGTGATGTAACATATGATTGAAGCTTGCTTCACATTCAAAAAACTTTAAGTGAGAAATTAAAGATGAAATCTAAAACATGTAGATCATCTACATGTTCACTAGAAAACTTGGAAGTCAATTATTTGGGCTGATCATCTAGTTCTAGGGAGTGACTCAAAGATGACTCCCATTTATACCCTCTAGAAACCCCAAACCATTAAGAGTTTAGGAGAGTGTTAGGAAAGAGAGGGAAAACATACACTGTTGGCAAGGATGGTAGAACTAGACCCCATTTCTCCTTCATTTTTATCATTATTAAATAAAAAAATAAAAGAAGATAGAAGTTAATAAAAATAGATTTTATTGACTTCTCCTAATAATAAAAATGATAGTTAGAAATTTTTAAAAATTAATGAAACTTTTGATCCCTCTAAAAAATAATTCTCATGACCATAAAGTACTATATAAATTAGGTTCTAATGGTGATGCACCTATTTTCAATGTTCAGGGTGAGATTCTGAGTCATAAGTTAAAGTTTTCAAACTCTGATTGTTTAATAAGAGAACACAAGGAAATTATTGAAGATAAACTTAGTCTTATCCCCCTCCCCTAACTTAGAGAAGATTATAGAAATTAACCTTTGAAATGATATAGTCTCATCTCATTGAATGGAGCCAAAAGGAAAGGGTAAATAAGTCATTAATAATAACCAGATCTCTAAGTTACCATAAGGACATCATCTTCCTATGTCCCTCAACATCAAAATTTGTTCCTTTAAAAGTTGATTATAGTGTCTTAGCCCATCTTAAAAAGTTTCCTACAAAGTTGGACATCTATGATGACCTTACTTTTTTTCTAAGAAAAGAGGGAATCAGTGATTAAGACATTGCTTGAGTCAAAATTTTTCCTTGTTCAATTACTAGTGATTTTCTATATAATAGTAAATGTAGATAACTTTAAAATCTTTAGAGTGATTATAAACTTAGATGGATAGATCAACATTAAGAATTTTACAATTTAAAATTACTTAAGTGTGAATGCACACATGTTTAGCTCTGTTGAGATAATGCTCCATGGATTTAATAAAGAAGAAAGAATGAGCCTTATGCTTAGCTACATGATTTGAAAACCAAGTCAAAAATTTTAATATTTAGAAAAGTCTTTTAGTTCTCTCCTAAAGTAGACCATGGAATCATGAATATAAATTGGTCCTAATTCCCTCCATTAGTGCATCAAATATACATAAGATGGAGTTAAATATGTCTTAAAAGGAGATGTGAAACTATTCTTGATTCATGAAGTAAGGATTTGAGGAAATCACTACTATTTTTTGTAAGAGACATATTATTTACTCTGTGAAATCCAACATTGGTGGCCTACAAAGAAAGAAAAAAAAGACAAAAAGAAAAGAACAAAAATAAATAAGAAAAAAATGGATAAAAATAAATAAGAAAAAGAAAAGGGGAAAGAACGGTGGAAAGAAAAGAAATAGTCCTCTAATAATAGTCAATTTGGAGTCTAGCTTAGATGAAAAATTGAATGTTCCTAGTTCCTTACCAAAGTTTGAGATCTCATTAGAGTATAAAAGCAAAATGGACTAGGTTTGAGAGCTAAATAGATAAGTCCATCCTCTCTATGTTTGAAAAACTTAATAAATATGTGGCCAATTTAATTCTAACTTTCCTACATCAAAACTAGGTAGCAGAGTTGAAAGTCAAAGTAACGCTTAATTGAAAAAGTTGAAAACAAATTCAAATTTTAAAAAAGTATAAAACTTGATAGTGAAAATTTTAAAGACTATATGATAACTATTTAATAACTTACAATTAAAAATTTGACCTTCTTTTCACAAACTAATCTAACTCTTTAGATAAGTGTTACTTAAGAGAAGTCAAAATATTTGGAAATCATCAAGTTTGGGATATACCCCTAATGTTTAAAGAGGAAATTAAATTCATAGTTAACAAGTTAAGAAAAATAAATTTAAGAGTAGCAACTAAACTATAAGCTCACTTTATGATTAAGATATTACTACTAAATCAAATTTCTCTTAGAATTTAAGGACTACTTTGCTTGCTAAAGTTATGATGAAAAGCTTATTTTTCCTCCAGATGATATATAAGCTCGAGATGGGGCTTGATGTCATTCTAATAAAAGAAGCCCCTTGATACATGCAGTTAGACATCAAATAGTATATTATTGCTAAAGTTAAAAATTTGTTTAATGATTTCCTTGCCTGAGAAAAAGCATCCTTCTTAGTTGGCTAACATATTCCAAGTTAAAAATTGTTAGATCTATGAATGTGTTAATTCCAGAGATTTGAACAAAGCTTGTCTTGAAGATGAGTTCTCAATACCCAAATTGAAACTTATAGTGAATAAAGCTTCTTTGCATTAAATCTTTTCATTTAGAAATAGCTTCTCTAGATATATTCAAATTAATATGACCTTTAAGGATAAGATGTATACAGCATTCAGAATCCCTATAGGGATCTTTTCTTATACGATCATGTCATTCGGTCTAAGGAATGCTGGGGTAATTTACCAAAGGGTCATGACCAAGATTTTCGATAACCTCACTCATAATCAAGTGACAATGATGATCTTTGTTATCAAAAAAAGAAAAAGAAAAAGAAAATTATCTTTGTGAATTAAGGATTATTACACCACTATAACTTAACAAGTGAATCACTTAAAATGTGCATTTAAAGTGACTTTAAGAAGCTTCCTAAAACTTGTAGTGGGATCTAAAGGGATTAAAATTAAATAAAGCTAATCTTGAAACATCGCCTATTAAGTCCTCATTCAAAAGATGTCTTTTCAAGGGAGACTAATATATCTTAGAAAACTTATTTAAAAATTATTAGGAGAATGTAAACTTTTTATTGCGTTAATAATACAAAATTCTATTATGGATGAGAAGTGTCAAGGTACTTTTTGGGAAAATCTAAGAGTGTGTCGGTCCATAATACTCACATTGTTAGAAAACTATAAATCTTGTGCACTATAGCTATAGAAGAATCCCTTGGTGCTTTGTTGATTAAAATAAATGAGGTAGATGAAGGGAATGTCTTGTAAGGCACAAATTCACACCAACAAAAATGAAATATCCATCAATTAAAAAGTGTTATATAACTTTTATTTTTTCTACCCAAGATTACATGCAATCATTTAGACTAGGTGAACCCAATCAAATCCAAACATAATAAAATTGAATAAACATAAAAATTTAATAAATCCGAATTAAAATCTAAATTTAATTGAGCCTTAATTGAGAAAATTGAATTGATTCACCCAATTAGCCCTTTTAAGCTCAATCTTACCTAAGTTCAAATAAAATTAAACTAGATTAAAATCAAATCATACCAAAAGCACAAAACAAATAAAAAAATATAAATGAATACAAAATTGAATCCATATGGGGTATAAAGTTGTTGATTGAGTCATTTAATCTGATTTCACCAATTCAAAAGTCAACTCAACTAAAATTTGATCAAATTGAGTCATCCCAAAAACTTACAATCTTCAAATGAATATGTTCAAACTTCAAATTGAATAGAATTAAATCTAATGAAGACTCAAAAAGGTTAATTTTGTCATTTTGCTCAAGTGAACCTAAATGGACTCTATTGAGCCTAAATTCAAATCAAACACTCTCAGACATTTCAAAATCATAATTGAACATAGTCTATCCTTTCTTTGAAAGTAGTCTAACCTTTCTTTGGGATTGATTTTTGACCTATTTAAGCCGAATTTGGTAAACATCAGTCAAATTCAAAATTAAATCAAAATTAAGTAAAATAAATGGCTCTAAATTAATTCAAATACTTAATTAAACATAATTGATGCTCAAAAATAATTTGATTGGGTCAAATTGGTCTTTTAACTCAATTGAACTCAACTTCACCCATTTAATTCAAAATGTGTCATGTTGGGTTAAAAATCAAGCACAAAATTAAATGAAATAAATCAAACAAAAAGATTATAAATGATTGATTGAACATAATTGAATCCAATCCAAAATTTAAAATGGTTAAATAGTCTAGGAGATCCAACTTAACCCATTTATGTCAAATGGGTCAAACTAGACTAAACCACACTAAACCAAAACATAGCTTGGATCAATTGATCCATGAATCATCGAATAGACATTTAATAATAATTACAACCTAAATTTAATGTCAATTAATCAAATGAACTTCATAACCAGCCTAAATCAAACCTAAAGAAAGTTAACCTGAAATCATATAAAACCAAAATTTAAACCAAAACTGAAGCCAAATAAGCTTTAGCCCAACCCATATCCCACCATGGCTTGACTTAGGCAAGCAATGAACAACCCAAATTCATGTGAGGTGGTGTTAAGGAGGATTAAGTCATGGGAGGTATGGTGCCACCGAACGATGGTAAGGGGTAGTGGTATGGTACCCATGGTAATTGGTGAGAAGGAAACTTGATTCCACTTCATTGGAAGTTTGTCTCAACCCAAGAAAGCCAAATGAAGCATCAGTTCCACTAGACATTGGCTTCATAGAGGTATTCTACATGAAGCAAATGTACTCCCCATTTAGATCTAGCCATATTAATTGATTGCACTTTGATCCTTGATTATTTTGCAATCAAAACAAAGAGAGAATGCCACTTAGACTGCCAAATTTTAGCTCTAAAGAATAGATGGTCTCTATCATAGATGGGAGAGTTGAAATCATTAGCGTTTATTCCTTATTTAAAATGAACAGCCATGATTTGAAATCACCAATTGATTTAATGTTTTTAAAAATATGGGTCCCATCTAGGCTATCAGATTATTGATCAGACTATCACAAATAATCACTTGTATCTCATCACCATTAGAGGTGGATCTACGTAGATCCATTGTGGAACATTACATTGTAGAAATGAAGAAAGTGAAGCCATATCAACACTTACTTGTTTAAATAAGAAATTAATGGTTTTCTAAATTTAAAAATTCCTAAAAAATGTCTAGAATTTTAAAAAATAATAAAAATTAAAATAATTAACTAGAAAAATATAAATAAAGGTTCTATGAATTTCGTTCATTGAGAGGAATCTACTAAACCAAAAACCACAAATTTTATTAATAATTTTTTTGTCTAATTTGAGTTTTAGTGAAAATAGTCAAACTTTAATAAAACCAAAAATGATGATCCAATTTATTTGAATTTTTCAAAGATTGAAACTAGTGTTAGCACACATCTAACAAAAAATTGAAGACTTTATTCCAAATGAATCATAAGTTACATAATTTTGATGTTGAAACCACTACTTTAAAGAAATTAATTAATATTAAATCTATAAAATTAGGCAAAACTATGGGGTAATATAAACATCGTAGCCAATATTAATGAGCCTAGGAGAATATTAAGATCCTCTAAAATTCATTAAATACCAAAATCACCAAATAAGTGATTAATTAACCTTAATTAATTCTTTTAATTAAGCTAAACTTTAATAATTCATAGCAAATCACTCAATAATCTAAAACTAAAAGAACTTCTCCTTGGATTTATATTTTAGAAGGGAATAAAAGAAAGTTAAAAACCCAAATCAATGCTTAGAATTTTAAGACTAATTCAATTTGTATTGAAAATAATAAGCCCTTATCTATTCTTAACATATTAATCTAATCAAGGTGAAATTTTTAAAGGATGAGACTAACATTAAAACACACTCATCATAAAAATTTCAACTCAAAATAATTTTTGAATCAAAAGGTGTGATTTCTAAAGCTATTTAGATTAATTTAGGAGAAAAAAATAATATTAAATAATTGAAATTATGAAAGTACACAAAACTGATCTACAACAATTTGATTAACATCAAAAGACTTAGGAAAATTTTCTTTACCCTTTCATGTTAGTGAAACCCCAAGATTATATACCGAGAGTTTAATAAATGATTAAGAAACTAAATTAATTAAAACCTTATGGCTAAAATTAAAATAATTCACAATAACCTAGATAAAGAGATGAAAATTATAATTAAACATTCTCTAAACTTAACATTTAATAAAGAGTTTATTAAAATTTTGATTATTCAAAATTCACTTAATATCTTAAGAGTAATTGAACTTCTATTGAAATGAACATTTAATCATTTACCTTTAATATGCTTTTAAAAAGTTTAGAATTACCTAGGTTAGATTTAGTGTATTAAGTAATTCATTGCAATAAAATCTCTAAGGTAAAATGGATCATTAAATGAAAGGGCAACCATCATAATCATTATAAGAAAACCTAATTAAAGAACAAAATCACAAAAATATCCTTAATCACCATAAAAAATGCAAATTAAAAAATTGAATTAATTAAAGACATAAAATCACTAAATCTAAATAATAATCAAACTAATTTAATCATCATAAACCACAAGAAACAATGAAATTCAATGAACTTAATAAATCTTTAAATTTAATCTAAAGAAAGGATTAAGAATTAAGTGAATTTTAAACTAAAAAAATTGAATTAAATACTTTAACCAATTTAAAATGGGAAATTAATAAACAAAACTTTAATCAATCAAATAAAATAATACATATAGTTAATCATTCAACTAATTAAATTAAATCAATTAAGTTTAAACTAAACCATAGTTAACTAATTCCAACATAATCAAATCTAATTTAGATAATTATATAAATCATCAAACTAAACTAAATAAATGCTAATCATCATAAGAAAATTTTATGATGTAATAAACCCCAAAATTACTAAAATACCTTTAATTAACCTAAACAGATATGATTGTATCAAATTTAATCAAATCATAAAATCATGACAAATTAAATGATAAATTATTTCAATCTAGTGAACATAAATCATATAAGTTAATTATACGTAGTAAACCAATTGATTAACCATTAAGTCAATAACCAAAAACTAAGCTAAATAAATTAAACCTTAAAATGAAATGAAATCAATTAAATTGAAACATATTTATGAACTTAAATTGAATAATAATAATCAAACTTCACTTAAATTAATCATCATTTAATTATATTAATCTAATTTAATCAAAACATAAATCTTGTTTCCTAAATATTTAGGTTGGATCCTTAGAGTGAATTTTCATCCTTTGGTAAATATTTACCTCTATTAGGATTAAGGTGTTAAATGAAATGGGTTCTGCCTCAAATAAGATCTATTTTCTTCTTCACTCTATAAAACCTAAATTTCATCTTAACTTAAAAATAAATAAAAATTAGTAAGAAAATGTGAAATCATTTAAAGAATTGAATTAATATCACCTAATGGTAAATCAAACAAATTTTAAACTTAAATTAAACTAAAAAATTCTAGTGTAGTCCTACCACACTACATTCTTTTTACACACTAGATTACTAAGCAACTAACCTTAGAATTATATTAGGTTGGTGCAATATTGTGATGTGATGCTTCTTCTTATTTTATGGTGTACTATTATAGTTTAAATGGCTAGGATTATTTGTTTACTAGTTCTAAATTATATGTTTTCTTTTTAAGATAATGTTATTTTCTATAGGGTGGTGTGCTTAAGGGACCATTGTAATAATAATAAAAATTTTAAATGTTATTTTTACTTACAAGTGTTGTCATGCTTAAGTCTTTAAGCATAGCTCATTAGAATAGGTTGGCTTTGTAACCATTGGGGATATGCTCATATATTTGATATATAATTATTGGTGTGAATATATGTACTTTGCTAACCTCTATTTTGCAGGGCATATGATTTTCTTTTAAAATTTTAAATTATAATTTGATAATAAAATTTGGTTGGATCTATGAGGCTTAAGATTAGTAGGAGCAGATTGACTAGTTAGCGGTCCCTTATATAGCCTAAGAAGGAGGTCCCTAAAATGGTGATGATACTAAAAAGAGAAGTGAAATAAAGACCTCCATAAATAAAAATTGAGTTCTAGACCAGCCTATAAAAGGGTAAAACTTGGTTTCCCATTTTTCTATTTCTTTTGGGGTGTACAACTAGTACCTACCTGTATAGGCTCGTTAATTTAATTAATTTTTATTTGGTGTGATTTATTTTGTGGTGCACATTAGAACTGAATATTTTTCATAGGTTTCTTTTTTTTTGATTAGTTTGTTATGAAAGCCTAAATATGCAGTATGCTCTCAAAATAAAAGTAAATTTTCTATCCAACTAATTTAAATTAACTTAAACAAAAACTTATAACCTCACTTAAATCCTAGGCATAATAAATAAAAGATACTTAGACATCATAGATTTTTGTGATGTTAACCATAAATCATATTGAATTTCCTTCCTTAAATAATGTTTTTCTCATATAATATGATAAGGGGCAATGGCAACCTATTAATGACAGTACCCTTGAGTAAAGAAAACCTTCTTCCTAATTGACCAATAGCTTGATTTCAATATGTATGTGTAAATCTACATACCTAAGCCTGTCAAAAAAAAAAAAAAAAAATTTTGAGTCAAAAAATGTTTTAAAATTAAAATTTCATTATATTACCTAGGATCATAACATGCCAGTCATGATCTTAAGGTCAAAGAGTGAGTTTAAGATCTTAGCCTTCTTTCCTAATTAACAAAACCTAATTATCTTACATTCAAAAGACTAAACTCATGGATTTAAATCATAAGAGGAGTTAGTTGGCAAAATTTCTAAGCATGAAATGAGTTTAGAAGAATCAAGATAAGTTTGTGTTCACAAGCAAGAAGAAACCAACAAATCTCAATCTTTTATAATTAGACAAGGGTGAACTTTTGACTTATGTCAAAAGCACTATTAGACTTAAAGTTTGAAGCATCCCATTTCTCTTTTGCTATGGGAGTAAGTCTTCACCTCTTATGTAATTTCACAATTTTGGGCTGTCAAAATTTAAGTACTAACTTTCTAATAGAATGTTAGTTCAAGCATAAATAAACTTCATTTCCAAAGTTATAAAGCCCAATGGTAAGATAGTTTGGAATGCTTATTGTACTTACCAGTATTTAAGGCATTTCTACTTATTCTAAATTTTCCTCTAAAAAGAATTCCTTCCTCATGAATTTATCCCTTTCAATTTCTAATTCAACCCAACCTTCTATATGAACTTTACAATCCATAGTGATGAAGGTCAGTTTCTTTAATTGAGAGTATCCTTAGGAGAGTCTCCTCTTCTAAGTTATAATTAACTATAAGGGTTTGCATTTATAGAAAACTAAGAACTAGACATTAAAATAAATTTTGTTCTACATGTCTATGCAATTCAGAGGAAAAAAATATCTAGAATATGTAGACTCATCGGCCTTAAGAGTCCTTATTAAGTTTTGACTCCATTATGGGGTGATTCATCCAACTTTCAATAAGATGTATTATTCCCTTAATGATGTATTTGATTACCTAAATAAGAACTGCCAAGATCTGCATAATATTCTAAATAAAAACTCCACACAATATTTGATTAAGGAAGATTATAAGTCTTAAAAAGTTATGCAAAGATCAGATCTCAAGTATTGGGTAGGGATCTAAGGAATTTGAATGGTGATGGAAGAGGGAGAAAGCAAGACTTGGTCATGGATGCTCTAATTTTGTGATGGAAGAAAGAGAGCCATAAGAAATATTTCTTATTGTTATGGAAGGGAGAAAAAAATCTATAGAATGAAACTACATATATTGAAAAGAAGGAAAAAACATGCAGAGAGAGAGAGAGAGAGAGAGAGAGAGAGAGAGAGAGAGAGAGAGAGAGAGAGAGAGAGATAAAGAGAGATACCTAAGGCTTCTTTGAAGAATAACCCATGATGGGTCGACCACTAAGCACACAAGAGTAGAATTTTCACTCTCAAATTATTATTAAAATAACAAAAACACTTATATTTATTAAAGGATATACTAAATTATAATAATAGGTCTTAATTCTTCAAATTCAAAAAAAAAAATATAGAGAGAGAGAGAGAGAAAGTTTTAAACCTAAAAAACCAAATATGAATGTGTTGAAGAACCACTCCAATTCACTCCCAATAATATATGGAACTAGTGGCCTCCAAATAATGAAAGCATAATTAAAGCAAGTGGTAATAACTAAAAAAATTGACTTACATTAAAGAAAAGATATAAAATTTTAAAATTTTAATTATTGATTTAAATCAAACATGAAATTTCAAATATTTTTAAGCATGGACCTCTTCAACTTATCTTAGTAGAAATGAAAAAAAAAATGCTTAGAACTAAATATTATATTAAAAGGAAATGACAAGAAATTGCATCAACAATTAATGATTATTAGAAAATAAGCAAGTGGAAAAATAAATATACTATTTTAAGGATTTATTAGCCAATATTAACTCCATAGATCAAGAGAGGCAGCTGACCAATAAATTTATTATTTGCATTATATGTGAGATTATGTATGCGATTAAGTTGCATGATCCTCAGACTTTAGAAGACACTTTTATTATACTTTACTCTTAAAGAAGCATAAAAAAGTAGCTTCTTCATCTAAGCAAAAAGTTCAAATCAATATTTTTAACTGTCCTCACATTCTACCCAAAACTATACTAATAATTCTAAACTTTCATGATCTAATGCCCAATAAAATAAGCTATCCATGAGCCATCATCTAAGGGCGGAGATATTTGTTTCAAGCATCATAAAAAGAGTCACATGCAACATTAATGCAAAGCCAAAAATGATGTTTTTATATGAGATTGAAAAAGGCATAGAATAATAAAGGGTTAAAAATAAAGTTGAAGAAAATGATGATGATACTTCTTTATCTGATGAAGAATTATTCATGTAGAAGATCCTTTAAGTGTCATGAGATGTATGACTACATCTAGAGTGGAGGAAGATTGGAGGAGGAGAAATATTTTCACCATGTATATTTTGTGAAAGTAGAAGAAATGTAAATTGGTGATTGATAAAGATAGTGCAATGAATGTCATTTTCACCCATGTCATTATTAATGTTAACTTGAAGATTGAGCCTCACCTTCTAACTCTAAACTTTTTTATATGAGTTAAGTGAACCATACATCTTGGCTTATCTCATCTAGATGTTTTTTTTCCATATAATATAGGAGGTTATGTTGATCATAAATGGTATTATATCATTACTATAGAAATCACCCATATCTTGTTAGGATGCTTCGGATTTATAACTTAAATGTTATTCACTATGGTTGGGGGAACACATATGTAATTAAATAAAATGATATGCCCATATAATTATTCCATATAAAGCCAATTGAGAAGAGCCATAACACTCCTCCACAAAGGATTGTTCCCAGACCTACTCATAAGCCTAGTTTTGTTTTACAACCCAAGCATATTCAAACAATGAGTGTGAAACATCAAGTAGTAGTATTTTTATTTCTCTAATACTAGGGTGATCATTTCTTACAAATATTTAGTGAGTCCTATCTTTTTACTCCATACCTATTGACATCAAAGTGGGGAAGGTTGGACTCCCCACCAGATTTGGGAGATTTTTGGCTCCATATAATTTTAGAATAGCACCTTTTTTTTAGGGAAACAAATAAAATACCCCATTATATTTAAATACTTTATTGTTTTAACTCAAAAAAACTTATTAAACATGTTAACATTCTTGCATATGTATTTTCAATTCATGTATTTAAATATTCATATGATTCCCAAAGCTTATTTTAGATGTAAAGAATTAATTTGAAGGCACAAATATGAAGTATATTAAAACTAAAAATAAAGATAAAATGTTTAAAGAGTTCAATATAGGAGATCATGTGCTATTAAGAATTTAGTCAAAAAAATATCCTCCAAACCATTTAGAAAATTACAAGCTAGAGAATTTGGTCCATTTAAGATAAGTAAAAAAATTTTCATGAATACATGTTGACCTCATTTCTTTTGAGGTTAACATTCATCATTATCTTAGTACATAGGACTCCCAATCCTAGACTATGATTCCTCATAGACTTTTAGGATGTCCCATTATTGACTAATTGGAACATCAAATTCAAATTTAAAATAAACATGTTACAAAATTAAACCAAATGAGATCTAGGAGTTAAACCTTTAAAAAAATGAAACCCAAATCCTAGAGTTTATTTAGGTTAGGTTAGTGGGTCCCACTAAGACCTAACCTAATCCAAATAGGTTGTGTGGATTCAAACACTACCAAATTCACTAAAATTGAAGCAGAACTAAGATAAAATGCATATGAACCACACAAAAGATAAAATGCATATGAACTAAAGTCTAAATTTAATTGATCCTTAATGAGTTTAATTGGGTCATTTAACCAAAATTAACCCATTAGGACCCTATTGAACTAAATTAAAATTAAGCCAAATTAAATCAAAATTAAATCAAATTAAACCAATCATAAAGCTTAAAACTATTATTCAATCTTAACTAAACACAAGTACAAATTTAATTTCACTAGTTGAGCTAATTGACAATAGTGATTCATGTGAGCCCCACCAAGCCCATACCGATTTCAATCAAAATCAAGCCAAATTGGACTTCCATGGAAGCTCAAAACCACCATACCAATTCAACTAGGTTTAAATCTAAATCCAATTGAGGTCTAGGTCGGTTAAATGAACCACCTAACCTAAGTAAAACCATGTTAGCTTAAATTGACCTAATTAGGCCACTTTGGGCTAAACCATAAATTAACCTAAATTAATTACATCCAACAAATTTAAACATTCTTAAGACATTGACCACATTCAATTTGAACCACATTGAAGCCAAATTTGGTTGATTAACTCACTTAGCCCAACTTAGCTCATTTGGGCCTTAATGAGTCAAACTCAAGTCAAACCAAATTCACTTCAAATTGGGATAACTTAAAGCCTTGGAATTATCATACATATATAAATAAGCATATCCCATGCTACATTTTAACCTTATTTGATCAATTGATTCACCTATCCCAAATATACCAAATGGGCCATATGGAGCCAAAAAGAAATTAAATTAAAATTAACTCAAATGGATTACTTAATTGAACTCAACCCAACCATTCCTTGTATTCAAGTGGACTTATTTTGCCAATGAGCCTAGTTAACTAAAATTAACCTAATTGGCCTATTTTGGACTAAAATTAAAATTAAACAAAACTAATTGCAACTTATCAATTTTTATCACTCTAAATAACATATTGAAAATGACTAAAGCCTAATATGAACCTAAATATATCAATAAACCCCCCAAAAATTAACTAAGCTAGCTTAAGTTAATCTGAACTTTGAATTATCACTTGAAAACCATATTGAACTTTAGCACACTTAACTCTCAATTCCCTCACTCATGAGCTATTGGTTTAGCTTTGAAGAGTGAAAGAAAATGTCATAAGGGGATAAGAAAATTCAAAAGGTAAAGGCCAAAATTGTTTTTGATAATTATTTTTTTATTTTATCCTTCATATAGTAGTTACCCTAAAAAATGTGAAAGCATAATATGAAGTAGATAATTCAAAGAAAAATCTTAAAATTTAGGATTAGATGTATAGTTTCATCGTATGACCTCATCGCACTATTGAATCCAATTATATTAGATGTAATGGATTTTCCATCCTCTCTTTTTTTTTCTTTTCTTTCTTATTTTTTTTAAATATGTTGTGACTAGGGGCACTAGGTTGGGTACAAATTAGCTTGACTCAAACCAAAGCCATATTAAACTATAATCATGAGTTTAATGGTTTTTCCATCCTCTCTTCGCCTTATTATTTCCCAAATTTCCTCTCTCCACTGATAACTTTAAGCAAAATGTCTCTTTGGGAAATAATAATGTGAAGAGAGGGACCAATGCCATGGCTTATCAAGCCACAACATATCTTATGTTGCTTGGGTAACCACATTGGACAAGATGAGTGAAAAATGATTAATTATGATTTACGAAGGTTGAATTAACTGTGGAATTAATTTGGGTAGCTTGCCAAGTTGAAATGAACTCACCTATTTGTTAGATTGAGTTGCCTCCCTCTATATTATTGTACCAAAGTATGTTGAGGTCGGATCGACAAATTAGTATTGGAAGCAATTGGGTGGTCAAGTTGATGATGATGAAATTTGTCTTTTCTTAGAGAGTTAATAAAAGACTTTTGAACCTTTTAATGAGATCAATTTAGTCTATTTTTAAAGAGCTTTAGTAAGTTCAACCATGGTTAAGCTTGATTTATTGTAGGCTGGTGGCGAGTTAAGCCTAAACATAATTGGGTGAGTTGGTGGGTGATCATATAAGGTAATAAAAAGGAATGTGGGGAATTATTGCTTTTGACTGCTATTAGAAGAGGGCGGTGACTTGATTACTTAGCCTATTTGGTAGATTACGTGATTCATTAACCTATTAGACCAATGGAAATCAAGTTCATTTCATTTTTGGTCAAGGGAAGCAAAAGGATTTTTCCATTTGCTAGATTCCAAGGGATTTTGGAGAATTTTAGCATCATGGATCAAGTTGACCCATCAAAGCCTTTGTCTTTGTCCAATTGATTTGACCCACTAGTGCTAGTCAAATAAGTTTGATATGAACTAAATAATTAAAGCAATCACTCTCCTATATTTCCATGAAAAAATTGAAAGAAAGATTTGGCCATTTGGTTAGTCAATTTTAATTCAAAAATGTAGTATGTTCATCTGTGTTAAATTGGACATAATGACCCATAAGATTTAATTGACCAACATGTAGTGGTCAAATAAACTTGGGTTTAACTAGAAATTTATTTGGGATATATTTAACTATAATTATACTAAAGAATTATTTTATTATAATGCTTAGCTTGGTCTATTTGAAGACTTAGGTTGCTTCTAAGAATTAATTTCTCAAAGCCATCAATAAGACATCCTTGGTTTGGGCCAAGTAAGATATAGAAGTTTTATGAGATATAAGAAAATTTTGTTTTGATTCAATTTAGCTATATTAATCTGATGTTTAAGGATATTTAGCTATGATTAGCCCAAATTGGTTTAATTGAGTCAAAGAGGCTCATTTGGGTTAACTTGATGGAATTAGACCCACCAATAAACCATAAAGTATCCATTTGAATGCACATAAGCTTCTTCATAGTTTGATGACTTTTGAAGAATTTTATTAATGTCAACTTATACTAGGCTATAGGTTGACTTGGTTTGGTCAAAGTTTAACTTCATGTATCATGGCCAACTTAAATCTATGGTCATGATTTTAATGATCCAAGGATTCATAAAATATGCTTTGGAATTAAATTGAAGGTTATAGTTTGTAGGATTGATAAAGGAAGGAACCCATCTATGGATTTGAATATGTGATAAAGGTAGATGGGTTCCTTTAAGTCAACCCTTAGTTAAATCAACAAAGTGTTTTTGAGGTTGGCTAAGTCAATCCTTAAAATCTCATGATCAAATACATAAGCTACTAAATCAATAAGATCGATTGATTGCCTCCAACTTAAAACTTACATTCACTAGAAAATACTTAAAGTTAAGCAATGAAGGAAGTCTGCCTTAAGGCAAGCTACAGTAAGACTTAGTTGTAGGAAAGATTTAGTAAAGATCCTTCTACTTGGACTCCTCTTAAGACCTACTAGAAAAAACTTAATCCTATAACTTTGTTTACTATGTTGGTTATATTGGAAGGATTTAGAGCTATTCTCTACTAACATTTTTTATGTCAACAACACATTGATAAACTCCACCAAACCTTACCATCTACTTTATACCATCAGTTCATATATTAACCTAACCACTCATAATTATTTTTTTGATTTATCCCTTCAAATTTTTTTTCTAAAGAGATCTTTTAAATCAAACCAAGCTAGTTCTATCTGAGCTAGTCATAGAAGTTCTACCAATCGACCATACTATACCACTCAAAATTTGATCAAAAACTATAGATCTCATATTTATATTACATAGCATTTTATTAATTATCATATATCTAAGGGATATATATATATATATGCCTTAGATAAAATTAATATAACGCTATGTAATATAAATATGCTTGATCCAATTGTTTGGAATTGCATTTTTTTTTTCATTAAGCTTATGGAACTATTATTATCACACGAATATAATATCAATTAACTTGATACCAAAACTTTTTAATTGTTGATTTAGTTGTATAACTTGAGCAATACTACATATAGATTTATTCTTTTCTTCTACATGAAAAGTTACAATATTTTTTTGTATAGAATCATAAGACATAAGTAATAATACTTAAAATTGATGTGTCATGTTTTAGATGCTCTAATGATTGACCATACATAGATCATAATCAATATAAAACTAAGCAACTAAGTTATAAGACATAAAATTTTTATGATATTATAAATTAAACTAACTTGTGCCAATTTTATAACACTGGCTTTGCCAGGTCTCAAGTCCCGGATGTGAGATAGGTAGTTGACAGCCAGCATAAAACTTTTCAAAATAGTCATGACATGAATCCTTTAAAACATTATTTTAATGCTAGGGAGTCTCTTGAATGTGACGCATTGTATGGCTTGATTACAATGAAAAGTGAGTAAGGGTTGTTGCATCAATGCCCAGGTGTAGTGATAAATAAGCAATGGTTCCAACATTTTGGTTAGATGCAGACAAAGAAGTTATTCCATGAAACAAGAATTAGGTTAAGAACTTGGAATATAGGTACTCTTACCGGTAAATTAATGAACTTAATAGATATTTTGGTTCATAGAAGATAAATATTTTTTGTATTCAACAAACTAAATGGGTTGGGGAGAAGGCCAAGGAGATTGATAGTTTAGGTTTTAAACTTTGGTATTTATGTAGAAGTCAAATTAGAAATGGTGTAGGTGTGATTATAGATAAAAATTTAAAGGATAATGTTATAAATATTAATAGGATTAGAGATAGAATTATAACTTTAAAGATTTTTTTAGAAAGTGTTTATACTCCTCATGTAGGTTAGGATGTAGGCTCAAAAAAAAGTTGGAATGAATTAGAGGAATTGATATAGAAGATACCTTTTAAAAAAATTTATTTAAAGGAGATTTAAATGGACATGTTGGTAGCATGGTAGAAGATTTTAAAAGTATTTATGGTGGCTATGGATTTGGAGTGGCTAATGAAGAAGATAGGACTATATTAAATTTTGCTTTAGCCTATGATTTTATTATTGCTAATACTTTATTTAAGAAAGAGATGAGCATGTTATTATTTATAAAAATGGATATAGTAAAACACAAATTGATTATTTTTTTTATAAAAAAAATATATCATTTAGATTGTAAAGATTGTAAGGTCATTCTGAGTAAAAGTTTAAGTGCTCAATATCGATCGTTAGTTTTAGATTTTAAGGTCAAGGATAGGAAGATGAAAAATAAATCAAATTATTATCCTAAGATTAGATGGATGCACTTAAAGAACACTAATAAATATATTTCTAAGAGCAAGCTACAAGAGCTTAGAATTTGTGATGTTCATAAGGAAGCTAATGTTATGTGGGAAAAAGTAGCAAGTTGCAAAAAAAATGTACTTGGAGAATCAAAGGGAAAGCTTATTTTAATAAAATATAGTTGGTGGTGGAGTCAAAATGTGCAAGAAAATATAAGAAATAAGAAGCATAACTATAAAACTTAGTTAAGATGCAAAAACTTAGAGATTTGAGAAAGATATAAAGTGGCCCATAGAGATTCTAAGAAGCAATATATTATGCAAAAAAAATGCTTTTAGTAATTTGTATAATAGACTAGATATAAAAGAAGGTGAAAGATGTACGTATAAGTTAGCCAAGCAATGAGATAGGTGAAGTAAAGATCTAGTTCAAGTGAGGTGTATTAAGAATGAAAATCATAAAGTGCATTTCTTAGAAAAGGATATTGAAAATAGGTGGATGAGGTATTTTGATAAACTTTTTAATGAAAGATCTAAAAATATGATTTACTTTAGCAACCTTACTTCCCTAAAAAAATAAAGAATTTTTTATTATCATCGTATTAGTAAATTTGAAGTTTGGAGAATCTTAAAAAAATGAAGTGTGGAAAAATAGTATGATTTGATGATATTCCAATAGAAGTGTGGAAATGTTTAGGAGATCAAAGAATTTATTAGCTAATAAATGTTTTTAATGTTATTTTAAAGCCTAAAAAGATGCCAAATGAGTGGAGAAAGAGTTTGTTTATTCTTAAATTTAAGAATATAGGTGATGCACAAGAGTGTGCAAATTATAGAGAATTAAGTTAATGTGTCATACATTAAAATTATGGGAGAGAGTAATTAAGCATAGGTTACAATGTGATGCAAAAGTCTCAAAATCAATTTTGTTTCATGCCAGGTAAATCTACTATGGTTGATATACATTTATTTATAGGTTTGATGGAGAAGTATAGAGAAAGTAAGGAGGCTCTACAAATGATATTTGTTGATTTAGAGAAAGCTTATGATAAAATTTCAAAAGATGTTCTTTGGAGAGTTCTAGAAAAGAAAGGACTTAATATAGGTTATATTCAAGTCATTTAGGATATGTATACAAGAGCTGTTACCTATGTCCAAACACAAAGAGGATTGACAAAATATTTTCTTATTTCAGTTGGGTTACATCAAAGATCAGCTTTAAGCCCTTATCTTTTTTGCTTTAGTTATGGATGTTCTTACTAGGCATTTACAAGAAGATGTACCTTTGTGTATCCTTTTTTATAATGACATTATTTTTGTTGATAAGACTAGTGAGGGAGTCTAAGAGAAACTTGAAATTTGGAAGTCTGCCTCAAAGTCTAAAGGATTTCATTTGAGTTGATCTAAAACTAAATATATGGAGTGTAATTTTAGTTGTAAAAGTTCTACTAGTGGTCTTGTGAAATTGGGTGACCAAGTCATTAAAAAGAGTGAGCGATTCAGATATCTGGGCTCTATTGTTCAAAATGATGGTGAAATAGCTAGAGATGTTATTAGTAGAATTTAAATTGGATGGTTGAAGTCGAGGAATGCATCTGGCTTGTTATGTGATAGAAAAGTACCACTTAGACTCATGGGAATATTTTATATGATGGTGGTAAGACATGCAATGATTTATGGTGAAGAATGTTGGCCAATAAGAGAGAAGCATAAGACTAAGTTTTGTATTGCAGAGATGAGGATCCTCAGGTGTATGATTGGCTTTACTCTTAGAGATAAAATACGAAATGAGTATGTTAGAGAAAAAGTTGGAGTAGCTCTATTGGCAGATTAGATTAGAGAGAGTCACCTTAGATGGTATGGCCACATAAAGCATCGACTGTCCGATGACTTGGTTAGGAGAGTAGATGTATTAGATTTTGCCTAATGTTAAGAAATGTGGAGAGAGACCTAAAAAGACTTGGTTAAGATGTATAAAAAATGACCTTAGTTTAGTTGAATTAAATGAGAATTTCACACATAATAGGACACAATGGAGAAGAAGGATTCATGTAGCCAGCCCCATATAGTGGGATAAAGACTTGTTGTTGTTGTTGTTGTTGTTGTTGTTGTTGTTGTTGTATTATATAATAATATTCCATGCAAAATACTATAAACATAATATTTAGCTAGATAATGATAAGATATAAATGTGAACAAAATATACTTTTATGAAGTTTTTATCATATAATTTTTTATTCAAGTTAAAAATTTATTGTTTGGTTTATAGGACTTGTTGAGTATACACCTTATTTATCTCTCTATTTAATTACATGATAAAAAATCTTGTGTAATTTAGACTAATAGTTTATTAAGTACTCTTTACAGATACTTATCCACACAAATCATTTTAATTACTATTATAAATTTTAGATTTTATTGATGATAAATAAATGCTTATAATTATTAATATTTATTTTTAAGCTTTTTAGAAGAATTATCAAATTTAATAAGTCTGGGCAATTAAGTGATTCATTTTAGAGGTTTTTTTAGGTTGACTGATCTTTAAGTTGTATATTGCAAGAAATTGACAAATGTGCACACTATAGACAAATTAGAAGTTTTAATCAATTTCTTATCATCGTTTTACAATTTCATTCATCATAAATTTATTTTATCAAAAATCAATAATGTGCATTTTGAATGTTTCAAAATCATTCACACATTATTGGTTTCATGAAACTTTAAATATCATAATTAACCCATGTTTAATATTTTTAATTACAAAGTCATTCTCACAAAATAATAAATTATTTGTTTTATATATTTGTAGTATTTTATTTTATTTTTCAACATTGAATTTATTTAGACTTAAATTCAATTATATGTTATTATGATGAATAATCACATTAATCTTAATTTATTTTCAAAATAAATTAAATTTTAATTCATAAAAAACATGGTTGCATGGTTTTTTAATTTCTTAATGTATTTCATTTTATTTTAGATCTTTTTGTTATTTAATCATGTATTTCTAATTTTTTTATTTATATATGCATTTTTAATATATTCTTTCCTAATATAACTCCACCGCATAATTGCTATTTCTTGGCCAATTTATCCATAGATTATTCTAGGTTTTATATGATTAATTTTCTCGTAAATCATCTAAATTAAATTAAAATACTCCCCTAAGAAATTCCTTGGCAAAAAGAAATTATTCTAACATTAATTCTTGCATTATTATATTCTTATTTGAGTCATATTCTAGGGTTATCCACTACATGTGATTTATTTAATTTATTCTCTTGTAAAAACAATCTAAGTATCTCATACCTTAAATGAAGATATTCCCATAAAACATTTAGCATGTTAATTTAGGAACCCAAATTTATTTAGCTCCATCTTCAAATTATGTGTTTTATGATTTGGTATGTATCATGTATGTAGCTTGAAATCTAATGTATGTAAATAAAATAAAATTATTAATAAAATTAAGCTTATTTAGGATAATAATCTAACAAAATATGTCCATGTTTATCAAATAAGTCACACTTTTTTTATTTTTTATTTTTTATTTTTTATTTTTTTCATATGGTCAAGGATGGTGTTTAATTTGGATATAATGAACATGTGAATAAAAATTATTTCTAGATTTGAATCTTTGAAATAAAGTGTAGTGCCTTTTTATTGTGTGTGTTTAAATAATACTACTAAAAAAATTAAATTAGCATTCAATTAAGCATTATCTCTTTCAATCTTAGAATTAAATGAAGTATGATGAGAAATTAAAATATTTTTTAAAAGGTATCACAATATTTTTCTAAAAACATCATAATATTGATTATAATTTGTATTCTTATGTTCTCTAAGAAAATTAAAATTCCATCATCTATGTTGTAAGAAAAATATCAATGATGATACAAGCTTCATATGAAATATTTCATAAGAATAGTTGAGAATAAATATAGTAAGGTCACCATCTCTCATTGGAACTCATGATAAATATTTCTTTGAAGATATACCATCAAGTTAATTTAAAGAATCAAAGAGATATGAGTTACTAGGTCTCCCATAAGTAATAGGCTTCTTTTGATTATTTATGGTCGAGGACACCTCTAAGAGGGACTGTTAATAAATTAAAGCATGTCTTTATTTTAATCTTATTTTATTGGTTTTACCTAGGAGGACTCATGATTCAATTATTATTACCTTAACTGATAGTTCATATATTATGTGTTTATCCATAAGATAAAAAGTAAAATGATCTACACAAGTAAGATGATAGCTCAATATACGAAAGCTTGCATGATAATAATTATCGTATCACCAAATGTTAACTCCATAAGCCTTTACATGGATTCTAAATTTTATATGATCACAAATATTTATGATTGAATATTTTTTTATACTTACCAATATTGTGTGAAGGTCATTGTAAGTTTCAACAATGTAAGTATTACAAATAAATTGCTCAATCAACATTGTTTAAGAATTAATAGTTGTTTAAAATCAAAGAGCAAGATCAAGTAAGAGCATATGAAGATGATAAATAAGTAATGATTGTTGCTAGAAGAACCAAGTCAAGCCTAAAGTTATTTCATTTCTACTGATATCTGTATTTTATTTTATCTTTATATAATTAGCATGTAATGTTTAAAAATAACCAAGCACACAAACACCTAAGAGAATTTAAAAATAAAAATGGCTTTTAAAAATTAATTTTTTTTAAAATCATGCTATATGATTTATATCATATTTGATGAATATCTCATTTAGTAAAAAAAAATTTATCAGCCATGTTGATGTTAGTTAATTCTAAAATTACCAATATTGAACTAATTATATTGGATGGTCCCTATTTGTATTGTACAATTATTCTTTTTTGTTAAATAATTTTTTTCTACTGAGATTAAATTGGTCAATTATAATTTTTTAAATTGGATTATTTGTGAAATATGATGTAATTTGTACAATATGAATTTATTTGGTAATTACCTAATAGAAGATTTTTTTTCCTTTATTCAGATTTTACTATGAAATTTGGTTATACAAAATGAATGAATAAAGAGCTCTTTAATTTGTATTGTACATGAGTACAACCCTTAGTTGTATAGTATGATCGTGATGGTGATGGGATGATCATATCATCTAGTGTCCTTAAACCCTAGAAAATTTAATTGATATTAATATAATGGATTATTGTACAGTATGATTAGGCAATTTTTATTAGCCATTTTTATTAAAAAAATTTAAATTTTTTATTTGACTCCTCCATGTAATTACCCGCTTTGGGGAGCCTTACCTATTAACTTGAATGTGTGAGAGCATAAAGGAGGCTTAGGGAAGAGTTGGGGAAATTCTCTTTCTAATTTTTCCTTAAGAGATCTTTTGTTGGTGAGATTGCACTTTATTTTGGTTGCTCTTTTTCATTCACCTTACTATTGTGAGTTGAGCTTTAACTTGAGAGATTGTTCTCAAAAAGAACTTGTGTAAATTTTTTGTTTAGAGAAGTTTCTTTAAACTTTGGAGAAAAAGAGTGGAATCCTTCTTGTCTTAAAATAGAAGGGGAGCAGTGTAGGGTTTCACTAATTTCCATTAAAGAGAGAGACATCTCTACCATGGCTTTTTATGCCAAAGAAGAGATAGTGAATTTTGGAGGAAACTTGGAGAGTAGATGTAGGTCTGTTGGGTCAAACCACTGTAAATTATTATGCCCCTCTTTCTTTTCTTCCTTTTACATTTATTTGCTAGTCTTATCTTTTGTGTTATTTTGTTGGATTTAATTTTTAAGTTATCTCTCTTGGTGAATATTAAAAGGTTTGATTTAATTCTTAACTTTATGAATTTTTTTAAAATCACACCAACATGAAAAACTTAATATTGAGCATGATAAACTCATGCTAGTAAAAGGGTAAAAAATAGGGAAAAGGTAGAAAGAACAATATTCTAAAATTTATAGGTTTATCATCTAAGTTGTCAAGCTTGAGAAAGTATTCAACCTAACTCAGCCATAAAATGCTTTACCAACAACTATGAATTGTTTTTTTAGAGTCAATCTTATGACCTAAAACTAAGGAAGGAAATTGGGAGTTCCTAAAATGATGGTTTCTAAGTAATGACTAAAAAGATACATAACTTATAATCTTTATATATAGAGAGAAATGCCTAGAAAGGTAAATAAAATAAGATAGCCTAGTCATACATAATCAAAACTACTTGACTTTGAACTTACAATCTTTTTTGGGTTAGGCTATCAATTCATAGCATACTATGAATCCCAAGCAATAATTATATTTATGCTTAACAAAACATATATTTTTATATGTCCTTAACTGAGAATAATGTCTAATTATGCATGCTTAATTTGGCCATGTTATAACTAAGCAGTTTTCATCGTTAGCCAACTTCTTCTTATACCTCCTCTAAGAGACATAAGTGCACAATAGTAGATTAAAATTTTTTATTTAGTGAGCCATAATTTTAATTAAAATAAAATTTCTTAATTAATTTTAAGATTATTTAACAATTCACTAATGTTGATAATAAAATTTTATCTTGTGAGCCTAATGCAAAAACATCTTTAAGCTAGACAATTATATTATAACAAGAAAATTAAAATAATAATAAAATAAAATAAAATTAGTTAATATGCTATGATGGTTGTGAAAAAATAAATAATGAGCCAATGTAATTAGATGATCTACTCATACATACCTAGAATAAAGTAAAATGGGGTAGCTGAGTTCTATTTAATAAACTTA
This sequence comes from Cymbidium sinense, assembly GCA_021442155.1. Taxonomy (NCBI): domain Eukaryota; kingdom Viridiplantae; phylum Streptophyta; class Magnoliopsida; order Asparagales; family Orchidaceae; genus Cymbidium; species Cymbidium sinense. The sequence continues at coordinate 19,156,597 of CM038229.1, read as the reverse complement.
AACAATTTAAAAAATGTTCTATAAGTATTGGTAATCCTTTGTGCCTAGTCCTTTCCCATAATTTAGATTATATACCTATTCACCGAGAACCTGATATTAGGTTAGAAAATTATGCTTACACTTTATTGTACATAAAAATTTTCATGAAGTAAAAAAATATCTTGAAACTAAATAGAGCCATCAAAGCACACCAGATACATGGCATCATAGATAAAAATACTATATAATATTACAATATTTATACATTGATGCACTACCCCTTTAAAAGTAAAAGCAATGAGTAATCACAATACATTGAACACTTGTAGAAGATTAGATCTATCTTATTATAGTAAAATAATAGAGTGATGCAATACATCATAAAGATTATAACAACCAATCTTGAATTATATTCACATTGAAAGAAATCTTACCTCAAGCATTAAAAGATTAGTGCATCGAAATGACCTAAGTACATCCTCTCAATGTTATGCGATTAAATGGTTATAAACTAACATAACATCAAAATGTGCTTAAGAGTCGATGTATCCTAGGGAATACTCAAATGATCCTAATGGCTTACTAAGCTAAGCTATTTATAAATGCACATTTATTTAGAGTGTTATCACTTTATTTGTTTAAATGATAGGCTTTAAAATAGTTAAACTTATTAATTAGGCACATAAAATATAAGTAAAATTAAAATATTTTTTATTAAATAAAATATTACCTAATAATAATGATCAATTAACCATAACTATAGTATTCCTGGCTCTAATGTCAGTTATCCTATCCTAAAGTGCTTTCATCACTTAATATATGCTTGCAAATACAATAATATGTATGATGAAAATAGTTAAAACCATCATCAATAATCAAGTATAGGATTTAAATGCTCAATCAGGGTATGATATTAATGAAAATAGGTTATGGGTATTTAGAAGAGTGTTTCATTACCTAGAGTGTACGAACATATTTTAAATAAAAAGTATGTATCCAAAAAAGGGAATTTAGGTGTAATGGAACTATTAAATGTGTAATGGAATCAAGTATAGGTGTAAACTTAGAACCAAGGGTATTTAGTCAAAAGGTGTAATGGAACTATTAAATGTCTTCATCAAAATAGTATGACTCTATTGATTAAGAATTTAAACTCAACCTCAAATGGAACTCCATCCAAAAATCAACCAGGTTTATAAAAGGACATTAGTATATTTACAATAACGTACCTATATTATGAATATTCATGTTTACTATGGTTGAATCAGTTGGAGTAACCAATTTGGATGATGGTGGCTTTTCTAAGATACATATTAAAGTGAGTAAGGGTGTGATTAAGTTCAATCTATAGTGGGCTTTAAGATATAGCCCAAACATACACCCGCACAAGTTCTAGAAAACTAACTTCACAAAATTAGAACTATTTCCATTGAACTTTAAACCATATAAAATAAAATCTAAATTATATGGATTTGAGTCTAGTTGTGATCTAGCAAGTTCCACAAATTTTTAGATAGTCTAGATATTTACTTAAAAAAATTTTCATATGTTGATCATGTGAAACTCTCTCTTGCTGGTTGATTGATTATTCACTTATGAACCTAATATTATAGTGGAGATAATGCAACATTAACACTTGTAGATAAAATTTTAATTTTTATAGTACAATATTTTCATAATTCTTTATTGATTTCAAACACACCAAAGGCCAAGTGGAATGAGATTAGCACAAATATTTATTGAAGTGATCGAGAGCGACATGAAGGTATGATGTACTATCTTGAAAGATAGAAACATCACCCTACAATGGACTTAATTACTTAATAAGGATTCACAAGGAGATGTATATATATATATATATATATATATATATATATATATATATATATATATATATATATATATATCATAGATCTTTCTCCCACTTTCCATGGATAAAGTAGAGCGAGGTTTATTACAAACTGGGTTCTTTAGTTCCCTATGGATGAAAGCCCATATAGTTAATTACATCCTAGGAAATGAAAGTTTTCTAAGAACACTCTCGATTAAAGTAGTCAAAAAATCTCTCCAAAGATTTCAAGGCTAGACTATCAAAGAATTGGTTGCTATTAGAAATCAAATGAGAGGAGTTCAAATAAGAAAACTTATTTATGAATTCTAGATAGGTAGGGAGCATACAAAATACTATGAAGCCTAATGAATGCTTTAGTCTACCCTATGGTGAGGCTTTATATTTTTGAAAGAGAGGATTTATTTTTTTATTTGAGTTGAAATTTTATTAGAAGGCTAGGACTCACATTCCAACAACACAAGATTGTGGAAATGCCTAAGAGGTGTGCACTTATACTCGTAGCAAGAGAGAAACAAGCTGATTAAGAACCTAAATCTAGAGTGCTCTAGCACAAGCTAAGAGCTTGGCCTAATTCTACTCGAGGGAATGGGGTATGAAGGATCACTTTCATAAAAGAAAATGAACCGATTCCTACTCTTCTGGACTTACAACTGCTTAGAATGGCCACCAGCTAACACCTCCTATGATTTTAAAATCATGTGGGCTAGTTATATTTAAATGTAGGATAGCTAGGTTGTTATTAGTTAAAAAGAATCTAGAGTCCTAAACTCACTCCCTAAGAGACTAGATCATGACTAGCATGAAAATATGACTTAGACTAATGCAAAATTTACAAAAATTTTAAACTATTTTAACATATTTATTTGTACCAAGGATTAGGATAATTATGTCTAAATGCATGATGAAATTGAGTTGTGGGCTAAATCAATGAGAAGGGGTGTTCTCCACTATAAGCAACTACTCTCAAAGGTTAAGCTTGTTCTTATCGTGTAAGAGTGGAGAAACTCTATTTTAAGAGTGAAACAATATGATATGCATGTTTTATAGCAGACAACAATTTAGCTAAAGGGTTTCTAAATTGTTTCTTAAATTGTTTATAAACCTATGCTTTAGAGTGAGGTTGTGAGTTGCATTAGAGTTTAGTTATGTGTTATTTAGTGAGGATATAAAATTTAATTTTATCCTAAAGAGCCTACCACATCCATGCCACAAATCAAATATACACACTATAAGAAACCTATGAAGAGCATACATAATCTAAACAAAAAAAATCAAACATTTAGATTTCATTAAATAATAGAAGGTTGATGCCGTCGGGTACTACTGTTCACCTTAAAAAAAAGTTGGGTAATCAAGCTCTACTCTTATAGAACCTGGATTATAATTAAATCTTACAAATTAAATAAATACTATGGGAGTCTTCAATTCTTATTTTTTTCCTTCTTTAGATTAGTTCGCTCCAGGTTTTATATGGCCTCCTTGGTCACCTTCTAGCCATTGCTCATCCTAAACCCCATATCACTAATCCTAGCCTTATCACAAAAATTATATCTTTATGAAAAATAAAATCTAACTACACCTGCAAAATAGATATTAGCTAAACAAACATACAAACCAAATAGTTATATTTCACATATTTGGACTTAGCACCTTGCACTTGGGTAACCAAGCCCAGCTGCCCTAGCTAGATTATGCTTAGGGACATAAGAAGCACTTGCAATCAAATGTATTTATATTCATTTATTATTATTGCAATCCTTTAAGAACAATCCCCTGCATAAAATATCATTAGGCTAATAACAACCTAACATCCAATCTTAAATATTACATCATAAAACAAAATATATCACCACAACATACACTGGCCTAACCTAATACTAAGATTGGTGACTTAGTATTCTAATGTGTGTGCTAAGGCTTAGTGTGGTATGTCTTAATTGAGAATTTTAAAATTAAGATTTTCTAAAGTTTAGGATTGTTTAAAATGCTCATTAAGGGTGGTTTCACTTTAAGTCTTTAAGTAACTTGATTGAGTTTTAACTCATGTATTTTTATTTTGTTCACTTCTTACTTAAGATCTAATCATTTTGAAGAGAAGAAAGAGACTTAACTCTTTCAACCTTAGCCTAAGTTGATTTCTAAAGGTAGATCATCATTGCTTTAACTTTCTTAATAGATCATTCATGAAATTTATTTATCCTAAGTTTTGATTAATCTTATTGAATCTTATCCAAACATGAAAGGCATCTTAAGACTAATGAAATTGAGTCACCATCACATGAATAATACTCCACTACTTCCTTTCATTATTAATCGCATCCACATTCTTTCTTTTTTAGTTTCTTTAAATTTTGATTTAGTATATATATACATGCAATGTAGTCATATTCCTACACACTTAATGAAGTTTTAGGCAAGAATTTGATGGAAAAAGGGATTTCATCTCATATTTAAGCATAAGCAAACATGTATAAGGAATTTAAGCAAGTATCTTCCATTGTTAAACTAGGGAAGTGAGATTATCTAAGACCTCCTTGGGGCTACTCAAAGCCTCGTGTTCCCGAGATGTCTAGACTATATACTTATCAGTTCAAATACATATAAGCATATACATAAACATAGAAATAAAATCATGAAAATGTTATGTATAAATATCTTTTATTTATGTAAAGCTTAATGACAAAAAGAAATGGGTTTTACTTTATGTTAGAGAAAAAAAACAAACATAAAAAATAAAGTATGTGATTGTTAAACCTGGAAAGTAAGATTATCTAAGATCTCCTTGGGGCTACTTAAAGCCTTATGTTTTTGGGATGTTTAGACTATATACTTTCCAATTCAAGTACATGAATACATAAGTATGTTCATAAGAATAAAACCATCAATTACCATCTTTTGATTACAATCATATGAACATTTCATTTTTCACATAATTAATTATTTATAATAAGCATTAATTTAAGCTTCAAATTATTTAATTCATAAATAACATATAGTTTCAAAATAGTTTGAGATTTACTAATGATAATAGCCACACAATATAATAATATTTTGTCAACTCATGCAATTTAAATGCAATCATATTCTTTTAACTTTAAAACATGAAAACATGAAGCATATGGTATACACATTTATAATAATTGAAAAGAAGTAATTGAATATTACCACACAACATACTTGATTTCATTAGGACCTAAGAAAAATTAGGTTAGATAAACATCCCTTAAGTCTAACAAAGTTTCTTTAATGTTTAATCTTAATATTTCAGTTGTTGAAACCTAAAGAGGAGGAAGCAATACTTAGAATTCACCCCATCCCATGTTGATAATTTAATATGTTAAAGGGAGAAAATTAAATGTATTTTATAGACTAGTTAAGTACAATTTTTTAATTATATGAATTTGATCACCCTTCCCAAGCTTCTTTGATTTAATCAATCACCTAAACATGAGCCTTCAATTGTATGCTTTGGGAAAATAAAGTTTGCAATGCACCTAAAGAGATCTAATGCAATTAGGCTCTTACATAAGAATTAATTAAATTAAAGATGGAATAGATTTAAGATAAATACTGCTATGATTTTCCAACACTAATAGGAAAATCATAATTTCTTTAATGACTTTATATTTTTAAACAGATAATGGGATTAATGGGTTGCATTTGAGTTACTTAAATTGATTTCATTTAAATTTTCATTATTAATTTTCCTTAATTTACCCTCAATTATTAAACATACTAATTAATCCCATTATGTGTAAATTAATAAACCCTTTTAGAAAATAGGGTCCTAATTAATTCAATATTACCCCAATATTTATATTAATTAATTAGCATTAATTACTTAATTTTACTTTTCATTAATATTAATAATTATTAAATTATTTAAAAATGGTAATTATGATTGAAATTTTGGAATTTCCCAAACCACATGATAAATAATTCTAAGAAAAATATGGGAGGTGAAGGACATCCCGTAGAATTAACATACCAAATTTGGAATTAATTAGCCAAGTAATTTAGCCTTAATTAAGGTAATTAGTCTAAGATTCAAATCTTAATTAAGCACTATTCATTAAATATTATTTAAGATTTTTTTATTAAATCCTCCTATGTTTAAGCTATCCAAAATAGGTTTATTTGCATTTTTTATATTTTACTATAATTAATTATGATTTTTTGAAGTTCAAATACTTAATTACATTTTTTAACCTAATTAAGTCATTTTAAACTATCGGTGCCACGTGGATGCTAATGCGACAACACTTTCCATGTGGCGTCATGGTATTGGTAATTTAAAATGTCCGATGTGATTACTGACTCAGCAGCAATAGATTAGTTTCATCTCAGGCATCTAATCTTATATTGGATGATCAAGATTAATCCCATGATTACAATAATATTAAATCAAGATTTCTAGCATGATTAATCACAGTCGTCCATTTTAATCATGCAGAATGGATGATCGGTGATCTGCCATCCCATGAGAACTAGAAGATAGACATCCCACCTTCCATCGCTCGATCTAAGCTAATCGGAGCTCATTTGATAGTAAAATTGATTCCAAAATGATCAAGGAAGAGATTTAAGGAGATAATATGGTGAAAATTGCTTAAAATTAAAATTTATTTCGAAAAAGACCAACACCCAAATCTATGGCTGCTAGATTTTCACCTCGCTGGAGCTAAAGACCTTTGGTCCATTGATAGATGTAGTTTCATCCTAAAGAAATGAATCCTATTGAGAAGATCTCGAGTTATCTCCTCACCAATCGGTTTGTGGACCAAGCGCTGCTGTGAAAGTTGCTAGAGTTGGTCTAGAGATGCCTTCTGGTGGTTGAATAGATCAGGAATCAATTCAGTTTTGTTTATCGAGGTCAGGGTAACGTGTAGGAAGAGTTAATTTAAATTTGTTGAGTTTTGATTAGACTGGGTGGATAGGGCTCCCAAGTTTGGGTGATGCTAGGTCTTTCCATTGATGGGGTGCACAGGAGCTCAAAGAATGCTTGCGGCCTGCTTGACATGCTTTTAGGAAGGTCTCTGGTGAGTTTGAAAGGATGAGGATAAGTATACTCTCCTCCCCAAATAAACCAAGGGCTGATATTGGCTTATCCTTTAACAGTCATCTGACCATATTGGTTGGCCGGAGGTAGCATAAAACTACTAAAGTGGGTGTGTGTAAGAGGTTGAGGAAGTGTAGTGGACTGCCATGGAGTGTGTACTCCTCCTTAGGTGGACCAATTGTTGCCCATGAGTGAACTCAACCTCTATTGGCCAAAGGCTAAACCCAATAGCCTTAAGTTTGGTTGGGCCAGTGGTCCTCTATCTTAAAAGGGTGAAAGATGGCTGCCAAAGAGTGTGGAGGTGGAGAACCCTTCCAAATGGGAATTTTGTCCCATTTGGAGGGTTTAGTTCAATGGGTTTGACCCAACCCGAGTTCACCATGGGTTGGGCCCACTTAGACAGGCCCATGGTGATAAAAGGATGAGTTATGCCAAGTTTTATTGGTTTTAGACTTAGTTTAATTAGGTTTGGGTTAATTTGATTCATGTAGATCAAATGGGTTTAATTGAGCTAAGTTGACCATTTTGATGAAATTGTGTCAAAGTAATGTTTGGTTAAGTTTAATTGGTCATTTGGAATGAGTTAGTGCAATTGGTTTGATTCAATTTGGATTAATATTTCGATTTGATTCATATGATTCAATTTAGGTCAGATGGTTCATGTTGACCAGTTTGACCTAATTGGCTAAATTTTCTTGAGCATGGGTTAGGTTCATGTTCGATTGATCACTAGTGATTGATTGGAAGAGTTGATCTGAATTGATTTAGATTAGGGAATGATTTGGTTCAATTTGACCCTTCAGGTCAAATTGGGCTAAGTAGGTCAATTGGGTTGGGTTGACCAAATTAGGTCCAATTGAAGGTTGGATCATGTCCAATATCCAATTGGTGATTGGTTAGAAGCATTAGTTTTAACCAATTTGGTTTAGGATTTGATTCGGCCCAATTTGACCCTTTAGGTCAAATTAGGTCAACTTGGGTCAAGAGGCCAATTTGGTTTGGTTAGGTTCAATTGGCTTCAATTGCTGGTTGAATCATTTTTAATACCCAATTTGTTATTGATGAAAGTCATTGATTGCAATTGATTTGGCTTAGAATATAATTTGGCCCAATTTGGCACTTTAGGTCACTTTGAGTTAAATGGTTTGGTCAAGTCAATTTGGACTAATTGAGGCTATGGATGGTTCAAATATATTCAATGATAAGTTTGAAGTTGATTGATGGTTTTGATTGCATTGATTTGGATTTTAGCTCATCTAAATCTTTTAGATCAAATATGTTAACTTGGATTACATACATCTAATTGATTTAATTGGATTGATTGCAAGTGTTGGAATAGTTTGAAATGATTCATTGGATAGTTGATTGAGAGAATTAAATTGAGTGTGGTTTGCTTGAATTTATTTGAATGGAGTTATAGGATTTAAGTGGGTTAACATGGGTTAAGATTCTAGATAATTTGGCTTAGAGCTTGGATTAGAAATCAAATTCAATTAAGATCAATTGAATTCAAATGAGCTAGGGTTGCTTTAGTTTCAATCATATGAGTTAGGATTAAATGAATTGATGGGTTGGTGAGGCCTAGTTATCCTAAAGTAAGCTCTAAGCCTAGGGTCATGCCCTAAAAGTCTTTAGGCCTGGGTTTAGTGTTCCTTTAATGACTAGAAGTGTCATAACACTAAGAAAATCTAAGTGTCTAGAAGAATCCAAGACCTAAGATGAGAGTAATCAATCCTCACTCCAAAAGTGGGTTAACAAAAGGATCCCGAATAGGTAATGTGTAACTGACAAGGCACACCGCACATGTTGTGCTGACCGAGATGATCAATAACATCCAAGAAGATCATGAACATCAATGAAGACTATTTATACCTAAATGGAGGGGTACAAAGAATTCAGAACTTAGTTTTATTTGATTTGTTTAGTTCCATGCCAAGGGCTTGGAAGGGGAATTGCATGAATTTGGTCAAATTTTTTTGAAGTATGGTTTCATGTCAAGAACACGAAAATCTCCTGAATGAGAATTTATTAAGAATGACTATTTGAAGTTTGTCTTCATGCTATGAACATGAAGAAGAGTCTGTTGGGGATTGAACCATGTCAAGGGCATGAGGATTTGTTAGGAATTTATGAGTATTGGTTTGGAATTAGTTTGATTTAATTTAGTTGGTTTGATTGATTTACTTTGGTTTGATTACTTTTATTAGTTATGTTGAAGAATTTTGTTTGATTTTGGGGATTCATATTTATTTTGATTTATATTTGATTGTTGAATGGATGTGGATCCTATTGGTTTGTGATGGGCCACACTAAGCAGGGGCTACATTAGATTTACGAGCCCGAAAGAATAGTCTACTTATCCACAGAATGACATTACCTAACCTAAAGAGATAACTACAAGGAGAGGGGCCATAATGGCTTAATCCAAACCTAAATTAGTCACTTGGGAAAGGGGCCTTTGGGAATCATTCTAACCCTAAACATATGAAAATGGACCCAATTAGTTTACGATGAGTCATACTAAAGAAGGTCTATGAAAGCCTAGACTTACCTTAGACTTACTAACATAAAGGAACAGTCTACCAGCCCTATGGTAGAGACTACCCAACTTATGGGTTGCCCATCAATTTGCAATAGTTGAATTAGAAGGAAAGCTCAGGGACACATATCTTCCAAAGCGGAATCGACCACCGGGGTGACCTACTAATCATGCAGCAAGTCAAACCAGACCTAGGGCGACTATTAAGTGAGGGCCTCTGGGGTCTTATCTCAGTTTAAATAGTCAAGGTGATTCATATAGGGAGTTTTGATGATATTACCCAAAAAGATAAGATACCCATTTAGGAAGAGGTGCCACTGGGAGTCTTACCCTAATCCACAAGAGATTTTATTTTATTTTTATTTGTTTAGTGTGGAGCCTGTTTATTTACAATCGGGCACACTAAGAAAGAGCCATGAGGCTTTGGCCTATCTTCGATTTACTGGTCCAAGGGCCTGATCACAGAGAATGATTAACCAAAGGGGTGGATACTAGGAGAGGAAAACTGTCCAATCTAATAGTAACTTGGGTCATGTCTATACGGGGTCGTGGAGATGTAATCCAAATAGAATACCCACAGAGAAAGTGAAATGACCTCATTTTTAGGTGAGATTTACATCACTTCTGAAATTAGTAATTAGGATACCTAATCTTAAATTAGGAACATTCTAATTAAGTGCTTAGGACACTATACTTGGTGACATAGTGCACCCTCCTTAGGTTTTATCTAAACTAATGGGCTTAAGTAGACTAGACCCAAATTCTAAATTTGGATCAGATCAAATAAAACCCAAATAAATCAAAATGAAATTAAATTAAAACAAATGAATGAATCCAAAACTAAAAAAAAGCCAAATATAGTCAACCTATTTGACATGGGTTTGACTTAGGTGGGTCCCACCAAGTCAAAGGTCAATCCACTTGAAATTAAATGAAATCAATCACTCCAAATCAGCTCGCACATGTGATCAAGCATGATTGGAGTCCAAACCACATCCAATTGAGTCAAATTGGTCATTTGAATTAAATTGGAATCAAGCTTAACTAATTTAGGCCTAAATGGGTTGAAATGAAATGAAATCCAAAACTAATCTAAATCTTCAATGAATTAATCAAATCAAAATATAATCAATCATCAATTAAACATAATTAAATCCAAAATTGAAACATTAAATCAAAATCAAACACTTTGAATCTAAATGCTTGCATTGGATTCAAATTTTCAATCCAATTCAAATAGATTTGGACATGGCCTCAAACTTACATTGAGTTAGATTTGGGTAGCCACACACTAACCTAAAGGTTGTGGTAGTGGTGCCAAATACCAAAAAATAAAACTAGGACAAATGAATTAAGGCTTGTACTAAGTAATGATGCTTGGTAGATTCCTCCTCTTTCCATCATCCATAAATTCCTTAGATTTTATCCAAGTGACTTTTGATCTTTGACCACCTCTTATGAGAGTGGTTCCAAGGCTTAAAATTCAAGGGATGAGCCCTAAAACAAAAGAGAAATTGACTTCCTCTATGAAGAAGAAGGAAAGCAAAAAAGAGAGGTTTGTGGTAGCCAAGTGCTTGGCTAAGGAAGGAAAAGGGAGGAGATGCCCTCCTCTCTTCTGATCCCTCATCCAATTATGCTCATAAGGCTAATGGGGATTAAATATGCCCCTTGGCTGACCCTCCCACCACCGGTTGCTAGAATCTAGCCATCTAGGAGGCCAAATAGATGGCTCTCAGCCATGTATGGAAAGAGGGGTAGGAGGGCCTTTCACCTCCTTATTTTCATCCCAAATCATTCACAAAGGGAAGACAAGAAGAAAGAAACCCTTCCATTGAGCCCTTGCCACCACCATGCCAGAGAACAACCAAATCGAGTAGCTATCTGGCAACCTTTAATGGAAAAATGCAAGGGAAAGTTTCTGACCTTCAATTGAATGTTCCAACATGTCCTAGAGGTTGAGGTAACCTTGAATGAATTTCCACCATGACACCTCACCGCAGGAAAGCCAGACATGAACCAAACCCTAAGAAAAATAACTTAAGTTGGTCTCCAAGGCATTTAGTAGAGAGGCAAGCCACCAAACCACATCCACAGCTTTGTCACATTGAGGCAAAGATGTTCCCACCACCAGAGATCATTGGAATAGAGGTATGCCTCACTGCCACCCTCTATACAATTTGGATTTGGCCCTTTGAGAAATGAATATGATCCCCATGGGGATCAACCCATATATATATTGATTGCAAATCAATCCTTGATCATTTTGCAATCGAAATCATGTCAAAATCCATTGGAGATCACTGAAAATTCATCAAAATTGACATATGGCCTCTATCTCTCGCCAGAGACATTCAAAAAATGATCCCTACTGTCTGATCCTTCTATTTAGAATGGATGTTTGAGATTTAGCAGAATAATCAGATTAAATCTTCTAATGAGACCACAAAATGAATTGAGACCATCCGATCTTCAATCGGATGGTTGAGATTCATCCCACGTGGCACCACTTTTGATTTGGTCACCATGCAGGATCCGGATGACCCAACGGCGTCACGTTACATGGAAGAGGTGGCATGTTGGCACTGCCACTTTAAAATGGTAAATCCTTTTTAAATTAATTTAAAAAAATCATTAAAAATGCTTTAAAAATCAAAAATTCATTGAAAATAAAATATAAATCCAAAAAAATGTAAAGTTGGGCTCTATATGTTCCTCTTGATGAGAGGAATCTATTAAAATTAAAATCCTCAAATTATGCGGGATATTTTGGCAATAATTTAGGTTTGCATGAAATCAATCAAACCCTAATTAATCTCAAACCATAAATCCAATTGAAATGAAACTTTGGAGAATTGAAATTAAGGTTAAAACATACTTTAGAAAAAAAATTCTTGAATTATCTCAAAGTAATTCAAGAAATATTAAATTTCAAATTTTAAACATCAATTTTAAATAAATAAATTAATAAAAAATTATGTAAATCATAAAAAGTAAATCAAATAACTTCAAATCAACATAATAAACCTAAATGGACATAAATACACTAATAAAACTCATTGGAACTTAATAAATCATAAAATTCCCTAATTAAATTAATTGAATTAAATAATTCAAATAATTAACTAGAATTTAAATAAATCACAGTAAACTAACCAAATTTTTAGAAATTATGGACCAACCTTCTTTAGAAATATTTTTTAGAGATGAATAAAATAATAAAACCTCCAACTAATCCTCACTAAATTAGACTTAATCAAGGTTTTAATGAAATAATTAAAACCTTAATTACACTCTAATTATGAATCTTCTTAAAATGAAACTTTGGAAATATTAAATTGGCATGAAACCCCACTTTCTATTAAACATTTAAAACTAATTGACCTCTTGATTGGGAATTGTTGAATTTCTAACTTATAGGTCAATATAAATCAAATAATAAACTAAAAAATTAATAAAATTACAAAATTTCATAAAGTAACTTGAAATAATCTTTATCAACATCATAACACTTAAGATAATTCTCCAACATCCTAAATTAAAGGAATTGATCACTCCCATACTTAAGGATTATAGAAATTAATAATGAAATGTTATGTTTAGCCTTAACCTAATGAACTCATAATCAAATAACTTAATAAACCTTAAAACATAATTAATGTAACCTAATGATAGATTAATACATTAACCTAAGTGCCTTAGGTTAACATTATTAAAACCAAAAGAATAAATTCAACAAAACTAAACATAACTCAAATTAAAATATTAATGAAAACTAAATGTTAGACTAATTCAAATCAAATGAAACAAATAAAGTAAGTCAAATCAAATGAAATAAATCAAACTAAATTGAAAATAAACTAAAATAAGAATGAAAATTAAACCAAATCAAAGAAATGAAATGAAGAATTAAATTCCAAAAAAATGAATTGCAACATTAAACCAAATTGACTTCTAACCCAAGTCATTTAAATGAAACTAAAAGGATTAATTATGATACTTAAGGATGAAGGTTTCATTCCATTAGGGGTTAGGATGTTGAATAAAATGGGTACCACCCAAAAGTGAAATCTATTATACTCTTCATTCTTGAAAACCTAAACTTCACTTTAACAAAATAAAAGTGAAAATGATAATAAAAATAGAAATCATTAAATTATTTGAATTAAAACCACCCAAAGGTAAATCAAACAAACTCAAAATCCCAAATTCAAACTTAAACTAATTAGGCCTAGCAAAGTCTTGCTACATAAGCTTATTCCCTTCACATAATAAATCATTAGGTCACAAACCCTAGACTTAAGTTGGCCTGTTCTATGATTCATTTTTTATGATACTCTGTGTTGTGATGTGATGTGTTTCACATGTCTTTATGGTGTACTATTTTAGACTATATGTCTAGAATTGTTTGCCCATTAAACTAGATGATAGGATGTTATTTTTATAACTAACATTATCTTCTATAGGGGCTATGCTAGAAAAGACTACAGTCATAAATAAACTTAAAATGTTGTTTTTTTGTAGGAGTGCTTAGGTCCTTAAGCATAGCCCATAAGACAGGCGGGCTTGGCAAGAAACTAATGATAAGACTGTATGTTTGTGAAATATAACTGATGTAAACTATTTGTATTTTCCTACATTTGTTCTGCAAGACTTGGGATTCATTTTTGAATTCAAAAAGTAAATTTGAGCTTAGAATTAGGTTAGGATCTATGGGGTCTAGGATTAGCAAGAGTTGAGCTTACTAAGCGATGGTGCAGAGGTCCTTTGTGAAGCCCAATGGAGGTCCTTGAAGAAAGAGATGATCCTAGAAAGATGACCCATAGATCTAAACTCGTACTTCTAGGCTGGGCTATATGAGGGAAAAGCTGAGCTGCCCATTCTTTTTTCTTTTGAGATGTACAGTGGTACCCATCTGCATTGTCCTTTCTCTAATTAAATTGGTTTGAGTTATTTTGGGCATGAAATAGAATCAACCTATTTTCTATAAGTTTCTTTCTATGTTGTGTTTTCTATGATGAATACTTGGATGTAGGCTCAAAAAAAATTAAATTTTTTACCCAATTAAATCTAATTAACTCAAACATAAAAATAATGAAATTTCAAGCCTCAAATAAACTAAAGCCTTAAGTAATAACTTAAAATCAATTAGAAACAAATTAGCTCTCAAAATACTATACAATCATATTACTATCATCCTTGAATTGGACAACTTCACTCATTATACAAAAGGGGAATCTGACTTGTGATGATAACCATCTCCTTGGGGAAGTTATCCTTCAATTATTCATTTTCCCCATGAACTTCTTCTAATTACATACAATATAAGCATAAATTGCATACCCAAGCCTAAAATGATCATTGAGTCAAAATATATAAACATCTAAAAAATTTTCATAACTTAGATGCATTTCATACCCTAGATGATTTTAGGGATTGGGGAGTGAGTCTAGGATTCTTAGATTCCTTTCCTAAAAAGCAACAACCAAGCCATCTTGCATTCAAAAGACTTGGTGTCATGAATTTAAAATATGCTTAGGTGGTGTTAGCTGGTAGCCCCTCGAGGTGGGTGGTAAGTCTAGAAGAGTTTGGGATAGGCTAATTCCTTAAAGTGAGAGGAATGGCCCATAATTTCCAAAATGAAATTAGGTCGAGCATATGACATGTGTCAAAAGCACTTGTAGACTTAGGCTCTAAAGCATCCTCCTTGGAGTAAGTCTTCAAACCTAAGCATTACTACAATCTTATGTAGTTAGAATCTAAGCCTTAGATCACTAAGAAAATATCAACTAAAAATCTAAATTAAATTCTAGATTTTAAAGCCCAATGATAGGATAGTTGAAGTGTATGCTAAGCATCCCAATATCAATAAGCATTTCCTACATCATCCCATTTGGCCTCATAAAAGAACTCTTTTCACTTTAGATCATTTCTAATTAAAATTCCAAATATCATTCCTTTTAAAAACAACTTAAGAACTCTTTAGAAATAATGACTTTTTTTTTAGTCAAAAGTATTCTTAAGAAGAGACCATTCTTGAGATATAGTTAACTATAGGGGATTGCCCTTATAGGGAACCATGAACTTAGTTTAAAATAAACCCTATACCACTTTTCATGTAATTCAGGGGAAAAATCTCTAGTATTTGAAAGACCCAGCTATAAGATAACATATTTATCTTCCAAGATAATATGTTTATTCCTTAATGATGCATTTGATCATCGAAATAAGAAATTCCTAAACTCTATGTGTTGTCATAAGTTTTTCTCATAAAGTCTATTTTTTGGCAACTCTGCTAGGGAATGGTTCCTCTCTCCATCTTTAAAAATAAGTTATTATTTATATATATCATTGGTGTATTTGTGCCACTCATAGGTCAAGATTATCTTTCATTCCATTGGATACCTCTCCATTTCATCATTGGTTAAGCTCATCCAACATCTTCAATTAAGGTTCTAGAACTCTTCGCTTGACATAATTAAATGTCTGGGTCCTAGAACCAAACCCCAAAATAAAAAGAAGACAGAGAAATAAATGAAAATTAAGTCATTTCTATTAGACCTAAATATGGTCAAGATGGATTTGATATCATTCCAATGTGAAAATCAAGCATCAAAATGAAATAAAATAAAATAATATGAAAATAAATGAAAAAAAATAAAATGACCATTAACCAAGGTATTGCATAATCTTGTAATTTGCCTTTTTTTAATTATAAGCAACTTCTTATTGTGGAATTCCACTATAAAGAAGTTCAAAGGTTATTATCTATGATGAAGATATCAACATCTTAGTTGACGTAAAAAATTCAATAAGAAAATCTCCAAAATATTTGTTGATCTGGGTGCATTAGTCAACATCAATTGTAAGTAAACATAAAAGTGAATATACATAAGCCCAATTCAAATTTAATCATGATAAGATGGTGTCATGTAAACTCAATCATGTAAAGAAAAAAAATTTCAATTGAAAAACCAAATTAAAGAAGAACTTAATCTCAATCACATTATTGATTGAAGATGAAAATTCAAACATTGAAAAAGAAACTTAGGAATTCAGGAATATCTAATGCTCTTGGATAGTCCAATCCAGCCCAAATAAAAAAAGAAAATGAAATGAAAGAAAATGAAGAAAGATAATAATTATTAAGAAAGGATGCTTATATCCATTTTGTAATCATAAGTGTAGAGTCTTTAGGAATGTCATTGTTTTAATCCTAAATGACCTCACTAAGTCTTATACTCAATCAAAGAATTAGAAAGTATCATATCATGTAATATGATCAATCAATCAAAATAAATTGAATCAAATCAAGTGTTGTATTTAGACAAAAATAATATACATCCAATCTTCTATTAAATCTTGTATCTAGGAGAAATATCAAATATAACATTTTACAAAGAATTAAAATGTTATTTAAATATTGACAAAAGAAAGAATGAAAGAATATTAAATGGATGGAAGGACTACATCCAAAAGAAAAAGGATGGAGTCTAAAATTTCTAAGTATGTTGGAATTTTAATCTTAAAGTTCTCCACATCAAAATAAAGTGGCACGGTTAGAAGTCAAGAATTTCCCCTAGCTAAACAAAGACAATCAGATGCTTGATACTTTGTCATCATAGCCTTTCCCATGTTGGGTGTGCTCACATGGCAGGTTAAAGAGATAATGGATTTTCTTTTCCAAGAATCTTTATCCTTTGTATGTCAATGATTCAATTGAGTATAATCTAATTATATTTGCAAGTGGCCCAAAAGATAATAGCCAAAAACAAGAAAAGATATGGAACTGTAGAGCCATTATAAGATAAAAATTGTTAAATAGTAAGGGTCCTAACTTTCTCTTCAAAGACCCTCTAACATATTAAATGTATATTGCTTAGAGGTGTATGAAGATCTATGTAGACTTCAAGTTCAGGATGCACCCCTAGAATTTGAAGGAAATTTTAAATCCACAATTAACAAGATAAAGGAAATAAACATACAAATAGACGCTGATCTACAACTGATATCAATAATCTAACTCTTTGATGAGTCAGATATTGATGCCTTAATTAAGCTATTCTTAAAGTTTAAAGACTGCTTTCAAAAAAAATAAAATGAAATATTCTCCAGATGTATCCATCTATAAGCTTAAGCTTGATGCCATTTCAATAAACTAAGTACCTTGATGACTGTGATCAAACTTCAAAAGAAAACCATGATATTTCTAGACTAAAAGCTAGTCAATTATTTCCTTACATGAGAAGAAAATATTCTTCCTAGTTGGCTAACAACATTAGAACAAGAATAAAAAAAATTTCAAATCTGCATGTGCAACATCTATGGACTAGGATAAAATTTTTACCTTGGAGATGGGTTCCTATTACCCATAGTTCATTTCAAAATCAAAAGGCTTTTAAGCATAAGATTAAACTCAATAAGGATAATTTGTCCAAAAGTTGTCATATCAAAATAATTTTAGAAAGATAATTGAAAGCATATGATATTAAATTAAGAATCCTTATAAGGATGCTCTGTTATATAGTCGTATCATTCTATCTAACAAAAAAAATATTGGGAAAGTTTATCAAAGGTTCATGATCAAGATTCCTAATAACATCACTTTTGAATAAGTAAAGTGTTATATTGAAAATCTTGGCTAAAAATGATAAAAAGAAGAAAAGAAAAGAAACTTCATTATGATTTGAAAATAAGAATTAATCAAAGCCTTTTATGAAATATCATTTCATAAAACCTTAAAGAACAATAAATCAATTGAATAAAATCAATTTCAAACTTATTAGGAGAATCTTAATTTCTCTAATAAGTTAACCCTCACAAGTCCCTTATTGATTAGGGACAAAAGAATAAAATAAAATAAATGTCTTAAGGAAAATATAAGAGTTTGTTTACCTAGATTCTCATTCACTTTTGAAAGTTACAAAGGAATCTCTTGATCTTTATTGAATCTAAGAGAAGGCCTTCTAATCTATTGAATCATTTCAAAAAATCAAATAAAATACATATCCAATCAAAAAGAAAAGAAAATTTCATTTGAGAAGAATTGGTTGACTTAGGTTTTTGTTGCCTAAAAACTAGAAAATCACATGCAAGCTCAAAAAGTAAAATTCTCAAGTTAATACCATATGATGTCTTATTTAAAGTGGATTAGACATCTAGTATGGCCATATGTAACTTTGAGATAAAAAAAGAAAGAAAAATAAAAGAAAGAAAATTTGATGAAATTCTATGCTTATGGCATATTAAGCATTGGGTCAAAAATATACCCAAATCCTTCTCCAAAAACATGCTTCGACCCTTTAAAACCTTCTTCACTAAACTTCTTCATGTGTAAGAAGTATTAGTAAAACCAATAAATGAAAGCAAACCTTCTAGCACCACTCATTAGTTAGGCTAATCAAGTAAGGATCAAGTCCATAGACTCTTGCTTATTTGTCAAAAGACTTGAGGATTAGGAATTAAGTCACCATGACCCCTTTTTCCTCATTCATATCATCCATAGGTTTGAAGCATGCCTTTCAGGGCATCATTCCTATTATTCACATGATAAGATTAAGTCCTTAAGACCCCTTTTATGGCATGTAGGCTATGGGATGGGAACAATTGATAAACAACATTTGTCACTCCACGAAGATGTTCAAAAGATGATCTCCACCATTCTATCCTTCTATTTGGAATGGATGGCCAAGATTTAGCACAACGATCCAAT
The DNA here is from genome assembly GCA_021442155.1 of Cymbidium sinense. Taxonomy (NCBI): domain Eukaryota; kingdom Viridiplantae; phylum Streptophyta; class Magnoliopsida; order Asparagales; family Orchidaceae; genus Cymbidium; species Cymbidium sinense. The sequence continues at coordinate 19,137,459 of CM038229.1, read as the reverse complement.
TAAATCCCTTAAGGAGACCATGAAATGAGTCAAGATTGTCTGATCTTTGATCAGATGGTCGAGATTCATCCTACATGGCGCCGCTTCTATCATGGTAGCCATGTGGGATCTACGTGGCCCAATGGCTCCGTGACACATGGCAAAGGCGCCATATCGGCACTGATGTTTTAATACAAAAAATCCCTTTTAAATTAACTAAAAAATCATTAAAATGTTTGAAAATTTAAAAATTCATAAAATTTAAAATATAAATCCAAAGAATGCAAACTTTGGCTCTATGGATTTCTCTTGATGAGAGGAATCTGTTAAAATTAAAATCCCTAAATTATGTGGGGGTATTTTAGCATTAATTTGGGTTTGAATTAAATAAATCAAATTCTAATTAATCATAAACCATAAATTTAATTAAAATGAAACTTCAAGAATTGAAATTAAGGTAAAAACACACTTCAGAAAATAAGATTCATGAACTATCTCAAAGTAATTCAAGAAATATAAAATTTTCAACTTTAAACCTCAGTTTTAATTTAATAAATTAATATAAAATTAAATAAATCATAAATTGAATTAAATAACTTTAAATCAACATAACAAACCTTAATGGACCTAAGTACACTAATGAAACTCATTGGAACCTGATAAATCACAAAATGCCTTAATTATGTAATTAATTAAATTAAATAATTTAAATAATTACCTAGAATTTAAATAAATCACAATAACTCAACTAAATTTTCAAAACTTTTGAACAAATCCTCATTGGAAACATAATTTAGAGAGGAATCAATAAAAAATGAAACCCCCTAACTAATCCTCATTAAATTAGGCTTAATTTAGGTTTTAATGTAATAATTAAAACCTTAATTACAGCCTAATAATGAATCTTATTAAAATAAAACTTTCGAAATATGAATTTGGCATGAAACCCCACATGACATGAAAATTTCAAACCCTAACCTTTGGATTGAGAATTGTTGAATTTCTAAATCTCTAGGTCAATATAAATCAAATAATAAATTAAAAAATTCACAAAATTAATAAAATTCATTAAGTAACTTGCAATAATCTTTATCTACATGAGAAACACTTAGGATAAATCTCCAACATCCTAAATCAAAATCAACTGATCACTTCCATACTTAAGGATTAATGAAATTAATAATGAAATGTTAAGTGTAAATAATCCTTAAGCTAATGAACTCAAAATCAAATAACTTAATGAAACCTTAATCCACAATTAATGTAACCAAACGATAGGTTAATACATTAACCTAAGTTCCTTAGGTTAACATAATTCAAACCAAAAGAATAAATTCAACAAATTTAAACATAACTCAAATTAAAATATTACTGAAAACTAAATGTTAAACCAATTCAAATCAAATTAAACAAATCAAATAATTCAAATCATATGAAATAAATCAAACCAAATTGAAAATAAACTAAAACAAGAATGAAAATTAAATCAAATCAAAGAAATGAAATGAGAAATTAAATTCCAAAGAAATGAATTAAAACATTAAACCAAATTGAATTCAAACCCAAATCATCTAAATGAAACTAAAAAGATTAATTAAGATACTTAAGGATCTTTGCTAGACTTTTGGGATGAATCTTCATCTTAAGATGATGGTTTCATTCTATTAAGGGTTAGGATGTTGAATAGAATGGGTTCCACCTAAAAGTGGAATTTATTCTTCTCTTCATTCTTGAAAATGTGAACTTCAATTTAACAAAATAAAAGTGAAAATAAAAATAAAAATAAAAATCATTAAATCATTTGAATTGAAACTACCCACAAACTCAAAAATCCAAATTGAAACTTAAACTAAAAAGACCTAGCAAAGTCTTGCTAAATAAATCTACTCCCTTCATAGACTATATCATTATGATACAGACCCTAGACTTAGGTTAGCCCAATCTATAATTCCTTTTATATGATACTCTATGTTGTGATGTGTTTCACATGTCTTTGTGATGTACTTTTTTTAGACTATATGTCTAGGATTGTTTGCCCATTAGTCCGGATAATAGGACGTTCTTTTTACAACTAACATTATCTTCTACAAGGGGCTATTGTAAAAAGGACTATTATCATAAATAAATTAAAAAATGGTTTTTCCTTGCAGGAGTGCATAAGTCCTTAAGCATAGCCCATAGGACAGGTGGGCTTAGCAAGCAACAAATGCTAAGTTCGTATGTTTGTGAAATATAATTGATGTGTGCTATTTCTATTTTTTAGACATTTACTTTTCAAGGCTTAGGATTTATTTTTGAATTCAAAATGTATAGTTAATCTTAGAATTAGGTTAGAATCTATGGTGTCTAGGATTTGTAGGAGTTGACCCTACCAAGAGATGGTGTAGAGGTCCCTTGTGAAGCCCAATGGAAATCCTTAAAGAAGGAGACGATCCTGGAAAGAAGACACATATATCTAAACTTGTAGTTCTAGGCTGGGCTATATGAGGGTAGAGCTCGGTAACCCATTCTCCTTTCTTTCAGGGTGTAGATAGATACCCAAACACATTGGCTTTTCTCTAATTAAATAGTCATGATTTATTTTAGGCATGCAATAGAATCAACTAGCTTTTTAGGTTTCTTTTTGTGTTGTGTTTTCTATGATGAATGCAAGGATGTAGGCTCATAGGAAAATTTAAATTTTCTACCCAATCAAATCTAATTAACTCAAACATAAAAATAATAAAATTCGAAACCTCATATAAACTAAAGCCATAAGCAATAACATAAAATAAATTAAAAATAAATTAGCACTCAAAAAATCATACAATCATATTTCTGTAATCCTTAAATTGGGCAACTTCACCCATTATACAAAAAGGGGCATCTGACTTGTGAGTATGCCCACCTTCTTGGGGTATGTGGTGTTTATTTTTGGATGTGGGGTGGACACCACGAAAATCGTAGGGAGTACTTATTGAGGTGAACGGGTTTGACATTGAGGTATGATGTACTATCTCAAAAAATAGAGGCATCACCCTACGATGGATCTAATCACCTAATAAAGACTTCTAAGACATGATGGGTCTTCAAATATACTAGAGATTTTTTCCCTACTTTACATGGATGAATAAAGCAAGGTTTATATTAAGTTGGGTTCTTAAGTTCCATATGGAGGCAAGCACCCATAGTTAATTACATCTTAGGACATGAGATTTTTTAAGAATAATCTCGATTAAAGTAGACAATTATTATCTCCAAAGAATTCAAGATTAGACTATCAAAAGATTTGAACTATTTTAGAATATTAATTGGGAAAGTTCAAGGGGAAGACTTATTTTTGGAATCCAAAGGAGATAAGTAGGGAATGCTCATGATACTAGGAAGCTTAGTGAGCATTCCAATCTATCTTATGGTGGGGCTTTATGTATTTGAAAATGAAGAGATTTTTACTCATTTGAGTTGAAATTTAATTTGAATGCTAGGGCATATAATCCATCAACACAAGATTATGGAAATGTCTAAGAGGTGAGGATTTATGCTTGTAGCTCAAACAAAATAAGATACCTCAGATCTTAATCTATGTAGCTTTAGCACAAGCTAAAGCATGACCTAAATCTAAGCGAAGGGTGGACATGAAAGATTATCTCATAAGAGAGAATAAACCCATCCAACTTCTAGACTTACAACTGCCTAGAGTGGCCGCCATCTAACTCCTCCCACAATTTAAAATCATATAGTCCGGTCTTATGAATTGCTAGATAGCTAGGATAGTTATTTAATTTGAAAGAGACTAAAGTCCTAAACCTACTCCCTAAGAGACAAGAGCATGAGTGGTATGAGCATATGAATTAATCTATAAAAGAAAATCCTTACAAATCTTATTTCATTTTGATAAATCATTTTAGATAAAGGCTTTAGGATTTTATATTCTTAAATGCACGATGAAAATTGATTGTTCGCTAAATCAAGAGGAAAGAGGGTGAAGCTCCGTTGTTAGGGGTTGCTCTCAAGGGTCAAGCTGTCCCTATTATGTAAGGACAGGTGATAGAAGATGCATGCATGATGCAAGGCATACAACATACAGCTAAGGGGTTACTAAATCTTTTAATTATCTTGATTATAGCCTAATTTTTTTGACGAGGTTGTAAGTTGTTTAAGATTTTAATTTTGAATTGTTAGTTGGGTAGAAAATTTATTTTATCATAAGAGCCTATCGTGTCTAGGCCACACATTAAAGCATCAATCATAAAGAAAGTATAAAAATCATGCAATCCTAATGCACAGTTTAAACATAATATCAAATAATTTTATAAACTAAAGTAAAAGAATAAGAGGCCGGTGTGGTCATGTACCATGATACACCCCAAAAAAGAAAAGATGGGAAGCTGAGATCTACCATTATACAACCTAGAATAGAAAAGAATAATTATAATTAGAATGATTGCATGCTTGGGGGTCTTCACTTCTTCATTTTGTCATTTCTTCATTTCTTCTTCTTTAGTTTTGATTTGTTCAAAAGGCATCAGAAGGCCTCCTAGGATAAAGCCTTCTAGCCACTATTCATCCTAATCACCCATAACACTAATCCTAATCCTTATTACAAAATTATATTTATATAGGAAAAGTAAATCTAACTACACCTGCAAAATATAGGCTAGTTAAACATCCATACAGTCCCAAGCAGTTATATGGATGATTTGGACTTAAAACCCTACACATGGGTAACTAAGCCCATATATCCTAACTTGGATTATGCTTACAGGTTTAAGTAACCTACAAAGAAAGAATTTATATTTATTTTTATAAAACCCCTTAAGCATAATCCCTTGCATTAAAACATGATTAAGCTAATAGTGGCCTAACATCCATTCTACGAAGCATACACCCTAACATCCATTCTAAAACATTACATCATAAAATAAAATATACATCACACATATAGTGTCCTAACCTAGGACTATAAGTGGTGGCTTAATCCTAATGTGTGTGGTAAAGCTTTGTGTAGTATGTCTTAACTAAGCGTTAAAGTTATGATTTTCTAAGTGTTAAAAGATTTATTTTAATATAAAGGTTGGTTTCATTTCAATTTGTTTAATTAATTTATGAATTTTAATTTATGCTTTACTTGGTTCATTTGATTTACACTAAGCATCTAAGTGTTATAAAGAGAGAAAAGAGGATTACCCTCCTTCATCCCTACCTTAAGCCACTTTAAAGCACATTTTTATGATTTAGTACTCTTTAGTGAATGACTTATTAAATATTTTTGTTAAACCTATGTTTAGGTCAACTTTTAATAATCCTATTCAATGTGAAAGACATCTTAGGATTAATATAATTGAATTACTATCACATGACATATATCAAATCATTCATTTCCATCACATGTGACATGCATATGACTTCAACACTTAGCATATCTATACATTCAATGTATTTTGGCACACATAAACAGTGATGAATACATACATTTGGAATTTATATTTTTAGTCAGTTCAATTATTTATACATGTAGGTTAAAGCTCTATCCAGATTCAAATACCAAAGTACATAAGGTTAAAATCAAATGAGTGCGTGTTATTGTTAACTAGGGAAGTGTGGTAATCAAATGACCTCCTTGGGGCTACTTAAAACCTTATATTCTTGGGATGTCCAGACTATATACTTATTAAAATTTAAATCTATATAAATCTATATATGAATCATATTAAAGGGAACACAAACTTACATATAATGTATGCTAATGACTCAGATGATTATGAATGCATGTATTTTTAATAAAAAAAGTGGATTTTTCACCTTTTAATTAAACACACATACACATGTATTAAAGATGTAAGCAAGTACATGCCATTATTAATCAGGGAAGTGAGATAATCAAATGACCTCCTTGGGGCTACTTAAAGCCTCATATTTCTGGGATGTCCAGACCAAACACTTGCTATCTTAAATGTATATAAATGTATACACAATTATAAGGATGAAAATTATGCAAATATTAAATTTTCTTTAGTTGAATTATTTATGCAAATGAATTAAAGCTCTATCCAAATTCTAATACCAAAATACTTAAGAATGAAGTCAAATAAGTATGTGTCATTGTTAACCAGGGAAGTGAGATAATCAAATAACCTCCTTGGGGCTACTTAAAGCCTTGTATTCCCAGGATATCTAGACTATAACATTCAAATCTATGCAAATCTATACACTATCTCGGGCTTCTTCTCAAATACTTTATGTGGCTTGGGCTTAGCTGATTGATCTGAGAAGGGTAACTGTTTAGCTTCCTCTTATAGGCTATGGCCGACTTGTTGACTAACTTCTCAAATATTTTAATGGTGAAGCCCTTAAGCATGAAGGCGACTGGGCCATGGATATTCTTAAGTAGAATTTAGTTGGCATGTTGGTTCAGACAGCTATGGTTCATATTTCATACTCAGGTTGTGCCATCTAAGAATATAATCAATAAGTGACTCATTAGGTTTTTATTTCTCAACAATGAGGTCACTTACAATTATCCTCTATTGAGTCCCTGTGAATCTCTTGATGAAGAGATTCTCTAAATAATTGAAGGTCTTCACTAACTCATTGGGCAATTCAGCATACCAACCAAATGCAACACTACCACCGGCTACTGATGAAGAGATAGAAGAGAAGTGCATCACCACCAGTGTTGCTATAACCAGCTCTGAAATGTGTAATATGTTTTCATGGGTTCCCACTGCCATAAAAAAATCTTGAAGGATTGTGTCACAAAACCCATTAGGGTATTGAACTACATTGAATTCCTTCGGGTAGGTTCTACACTTTGGAATGGATTAGATCCCTCGGGCTTACAACAATACTTCCTTCACCTACTACTCCACCACCAACTTAATATCCTTTTCATGCATGGAGGTGCTATCTGTGACCTTCTTATGCAAGCTACCAACATCGTCCATGGGGGTGCACTTAAGATGATCTAAGGTATGTACCAACTTTGGTCGATTGGCCACAATAAGGGAAGCCTGTGAGACTAGGGTTGGGTTCTGCAAGACTAGAATTACTACCATCAACTACTCTACCCTCTTCTCCATCCTGTCTATCTAGTCATCCTCATGCTTGAGCTGGTGGAGGAGGTGTTGAGTTGAGTGAGAGGTGTCACCTTCGTTATCTATAGCACCTTCTTAGCTATATTATTTCCTCTATAGGGATCATCGAGTATCGCTCATGTAGACTTCAGCTAAGTCATCCAACATGTCATCCTCATTGGGGTTGAAGTCAACTCTACCCTCTTTCTAGTCAAAATGGTCACTCTCAACTGTCTGCTTAATTGCTACACGGTAGTCTTCTATAATATCATCCAAAGAATGATCATCTACTCTGCCATGCTCTATTGAAACATAGAATGGTGAATGACCAACCACTATACTAAACTCTTTATACTATATGCATTGAATACTTTGAGCTAGTAGGGTGCACTCCTTAGTTGGCTCAACTAGCATGGGGACTATGTCGGTATCCCCTCCCCTCTCCTCCTCCAACTACTACGAAGGTGGAGCAAACATGATGCTTTTGGGTATACATGCCCTCTTTACCATAGCTAAAGTGGAAGGTCGAGCAAGGGAGCTTGACCTTAGCTCAATGGGTGGAGTAGATAGAGTGGGATCCTTGTGTCGTAGTTAAATCACCAAAGAGAGGGTCTCTCTTTATGCTTGTGCAGCTTTGCAGGGACTGTGGATGTTGGAACTTGGACTGGTGAAGGTGGACGGTGAGTGGAGCGATGTGATGGTGGGGACACTAGCTACCTCTTCAGAGATCTCCTCCTAAGACTGATTGTCCCAGTGAGAACTATGCGATCAAAATTATCGGATCTAATAGCATGCCAATCAGAAAAGTCCATCAAAGCAGAGGCCACCAACTACCTAGCGTACCTCCTCCTCTCTCATTTTCCCACTTGGGAAATGACTCTAGCCTCATTGGCTCTCTCTCTGTGTATCTAACCCCTAACACTCGTAGGGAGAAGGCTCCTCAGATCATGTAACATGTCACTCGAGCATCCGCTCCACCACTATGTGAAGAACAAGAGTAGATAGGCTTCCTGCTATCGTGTCTCTCTCTGGGTGGTTAGCAATCTATAGTGATCCTCCTCCTTAAAGGTCGGGTGAAACCTGTGCCACTCATGAATGGAGAGGTCTCACGAGGGGAACCCTCCTCAGCAACATAAGAGGCATCATCTATTTGCCTCACCTTTCCCTCGTACTGCCGCTTAACCTTGCAATTTTTATTGTGCGTTGAGTCTTAGTGATAGGGGTTGAACAGGAGCTAGCACCAACCTTGAATGTGGAAGAGACTATCTCAGAAGCTAAGATGGCCTTCCCCTTTAGAGCAGGGGGAACAACAAAGGTGGTACTAGCCCTCATTGGGCCTGTAGCACGGGCAACAAACTGTACTGGCACTGGCACTGATAGGGGTGTAAAACCATAGCGGCCTTCCTCTTCAGAGAAGGAAACTCGGAACCAGACTGCATGTCAAATTAAAGAAGTGGCTTCTTGCCTACAACCACCTCCTTGCTAATAATGGTGAGGGTTGGTCCCTTACAGGTGACTTTGAGGTTCTCAAAGCCAAGTCTTAACTGGATCACAAGGACATCGATGAGTATGTATTGATCCAAGGCCAAATCCACACCTGAGGCAAAGGAAAAGATCAACTTTCCAGAAGACATGGTGGAAGCTGGCAGAATGAGTAAAAGGAGGAACTAGGCTGATATCTCTGCATTATTGAAAAAGAACCGGATTAGACCACCCTTGCTCGACTTAAATTATTGATTTTCAAAATTGAACCCACACTCAACAAATTTAATTATGCTAAATGGGGCTCATTATATTGGAGATATTTAAGAATTTGGAGGAGAGACTTTTCCATGAATTATTGAATCTAAATTCAATTTTGATTTTTGGACCCACATCCAACAAATTTAAGCATGTTGAATGGGGTTATTTATTTTGGAGAGACTTTTGGAGATGTATTTGTTGTATTCTTTTATTAGAATTTAATTTTGGAACCCACACTTAGCAAATTTAGGTATGCTAAATAGGGTTCAATTGTATGTTAAAAAATTTTGAAAGCTTTCTATCTTAATGGTTTGATTGTTATTTGTTTGATGTTTTGATTTGATTTGAAAAGAAGAACTCTCATTTAACAAATTTAAGTATGTTAAATGGGGTTCAAATGTGTGTTTGATATTTATTGTTGATTTGATTTTTTTTTTTTAAAAGGGGAACTCTTGTTTGACAAATTTAAGTATGTCAAATAGAGTTCAAATATATGTTTGATGTTTGTTGTCAGAGTTTGATTTTGTTTTGAAGATGCAACTCTCATTTAATAAATTTAGGTATGTTAAATGGAGCTCACTTATGTGTTTGATTATTTATATGTTGATGTGTGGTTTGTTTTGATTTTGGGGATTGAACTCTCACTTAACAAATTTAGGTATGTTAAATAGAGTTCAATGTGTGTTGGATATTTTTATTTTAATTTAGTTTTGAAAAGAGAACTCTCACTTAACAAATATGGGTATGTTAAATGGAGTTTAACTATATGTTGTTTATCTTGATTTTGTTTTGGTTTTGAGAAAGGAAACCCTCACTTAACAAATTTAGGTATGCTAAGTGGAGTCCAATATGTATGTTGGTTGTTAGATTTCATTTCAGTTTTGAAAATGAGACTCACATTTAACAAATTTGGGTATGTTAAATGGAGTTGGTTTTGTTTAAAAATATTTTGGGTATGTTTGAATTAAATTTTGAAAAAGGGACCCTCATTTAACAAATTTAAGTATGTTAAATGGAGTTAGTTAATTTTTTGAAAGAGAGTTTGAATATGTTTATTTTTGAAAGAGAGGTTTGTTGTTTGATTCAATTTTGAATTTGAAAAAGGGGAACCCTCACTTAGTAATTTTGGGTGTGTTAAATGAGGTTCAATTAATTTTTTCATTTGAAAAAGGGGGTTATAAATATTTTTTTTTATTTTACTCGATTTTAATTTTAAAAAAGACCTTTATTTAGAAATTTGTATTATGTTAAGTGAAGCCCACATGATTTTTCTTTGAAAAAATTTTGAAAATTTTTTAGAAGATTTTATTTGTTTCACTTTAGATTTCATTGAAGTTTTGTCAAATATGAAATGAACATTGCTTCAACAAGCTAATGGTAAGAGATTCCAAATTATATTTGACTTTTATTTTGTCATCTCCTTTCTTTAATTGACTTATTATTACATATTGGAAGACCTAATAAGAGTCTTAGGACATACACGGGAGTGAGGTCCTAAAACCTAAAGGATACTGGCTACCTTTGCTTCAGAATGAAATGAGCAAAGGGCCAACAGAATGAAAGATAGTCTTAGGCTTATACAAAAATATAAGTCCACTATCAATGCTTGGAGATGATAATTTTCAACTACAGAAGGAGAGAGGAACTATCCCTAGTGGAGTCGCTAAAAAAATTTGTGGTGTTTATTTTTGGATGTGGGGTGGACACCATGCAGATCGTAGGGGTTACTTATTGAGGTGATCAGGTATGACATTGAGGTATAATGTACTATCTTAAAAGATAGAGGCATTACCTTACAATGGACCTAATCACCTAATAAGGACTCCTAAGGCATGATGGGTCTTCAAATATGCCTGATATTTTTTTGCTACTTTACATGGATGAATAAAATAGGGTTATATTAAGCTAGGTTTTTAAGTTCCCTATGGAGGCAAGCCCCTATAATGAATTACAGCTTAGGAAATGAGATTTCTTAAGAATACTCTCGATTAAAGTAGATAATTATTATCTCCAAAGATTTCAAGGTTAGACAATTAAAGGATTTGGACTATTTGGGAAGATCAATTGGGAAAGTTCAAGGAGAAGACTTATTTTTGGAATCCAAAGGAGATATGTAGGGAATACTCATGATACTAGGAAGCCTAGTGAGCATTCTATTCTATACAATGGTGGGGCTTTATATGTTAAAAATGAAGAGATTTTTATTCATTTGAGTCAAAATTTTATTAGATTATTAAGGCTTATAATCCATCAACACAAGGTTGTGGAAATGTCTATGTGGTGAGGATTTATACCTGTAGGCAAAGGAAACTAGCTACCTCAGATCCTAAATCTAGGGAGCTTTAGGACAAGCTAAAGATGACTTAAATCTAAGCGAAGGGTGGACATGAAGGGTTATCTCCACAATAGAGGATAAACTCATCCAACTTCTAGACTTATAACCGCCTGGACTGACTGCCAGCTAATTCCTCCTACGATTTAAAACCATGTAGTCTGATCTTATAAATTGCAAGATAGCTAAGGTAGTTATTTAATTTGAAAGAGTCTAAAGTCCTAAACCCACTCCCTAAGAGACTAGATCAAGAGTTATATGAGAATATGAATTAATCAACAAATACAAAATATTACCAATTTTTATTTCATTTTGACAAATCATTTTTCACAATAGCTTTGGGATATTTATATGCCTAAATGCATGATGAAAATTGATTATTGGATAAATCAAGAGGGAAAGAGGGTGAAGCTCTGTCATCAGGGGTTGCTCTCATGGGTCAAGTGGTCCTAATTATGTAAGGATGGAGGCCTCCATTTTTAGCATAAGTGATAGAAGATGAATGCATGATGTGAGACATGCAACATACAGTTAAGAGGTTGCCAAATCTTTTAATTATCTTGATTATAGCCTAAGCTTTATGATGAGATTATGGGTTATTTATGATTTTAATTATGAGTTATTAATTGGGTAAAAAATTTATTTTATCCTAAGAGCCTACCACATCTAAGCCACTCATTAAAGCATCAATCATAAAGAAACTATAAAAATCATGCAATCCTAATGCATAGTTTAAACACAACATCAAATAATTTTATAAGCTAATGTAAAAGAATAAGAGGCTGGTGCGGTCGAGTACCGTCGTACACTCTGAAAAAAAAGGGTAGCTGAGCTCTACACTTATGTAACCCAGAATATAAAAGAATAATTACAATTAGAATGAATGCATGCTATGGGGGTCTTCACTTCTTCATTTCTTCATTTCTTTTTCTTTAGTTTTGATTTGTTCTAAAGGCATCAGAGGGCCGCCCAAGAAAAGGCTTCTAGTCATTGCTCATCATAATCTCCCATAATACTAATCCTAATCCCTATTGAAAAATTACATTTATATAGAGAAAGTAAATCTAACTACATCTCCAAAATAGATGTTAGTTAAATATACATACAATCCCAAACAATTATATGGATGATTTGGACTTAGCACCCTACACATGGGTAACCAAGCCCAACTACCCAAACTTTGATTATGCTTAAGGGTTTAAGCAACCTGCAAAGAGAGCATTTATATTTATTTTTATGCAACCCCTTAAGCACAATCCCTAGCAAAAAATATGATTAGGCTAATAATAGGCTAACATCCACTCTATGAACTACACACCCTACATTCCAATCTAAAATATTACATCATAAAACAAAATAAAACATCACACATACACCATTCTATCCTAGGACTAGAAGTGGTGGCTTAATCCTAATGTGTGTGCTAAGGCGTTATGTTGTATGTCTTAACTAAGCATTAAAGTTATGATTTTCTAAGTGTGAAAATATTTAATTTAACATAAAGTTTGGTTTCATTTCAATTTGTTTAATTAATTTATTAATTTTAATTTATGCTTTTCTTGGTTTCATTTGGTTTAAACTTAAAATCTAAGTCTTATTTAGAGAGGAAAGAGGATTACCCTCCTTCATCCCTACCTTAAGCCACTTTTAAAAGCACATTTTTATGATTTAGTTTTCTTTAGTGAATGACTTATTAAATATTTTTGTTAATCTATGTTTAGGTCAACTTTAAATAATCATATTCAATGTGAAAGGCATCTTAAGATTAATATAATTGAATTACTATCACATGACATATATCAAATCATTCCTTTTCATCACATGTAACATGCATACAACTTCAATACTTAGCATATCTATACATATAATGTGTTTTGGCACACTTAAACGGTGATGAATGCATACAATTGGTATTTATATTTTTATTCAATTGAATTATTTATACATGTAGGTTAAACCTCTATCCATATTCTAATACCAAAATACATAAGGATGAAATCAAATGAGTACATGTCATTGTTAACTAGGGAAGAGAGGTAATCAAATGACCTTCTAGGGGCTACTTAAAGCCTCAAATTCCCAGGATGTCCAGACTATACACTTATTAAAATTTAAATCTATGCAAATATATATATATGAATCATAAGAAAGAGAGCTTACATAGCTATTATCATTCCACATATTATTATCAATTTATAAACTTTGAAAAATATATTTGAATTTATTAGGGGTAATAGCCACACATATAATTAAATTAAGTCAATACATGCAAGCGTACATAACTAAAATCTATTTGATTCATTTAGATTTGAAAACATGAATGCATGAAACCATATGACATACAACATTTAAACTAATTGGAAAAGAATAACTAAATATAAACACATGTCTCATTCAAACTAAATTATTTTCCAAGGACACTCATATTAGATAAAATTATTTAAAGAAAATCAAAGGTTATTATTAATTTAATTTAGGTTTTTGATTAATTTGAAAGAGGAAAAGATTTTCTTGATGTTTAAATTCCATTCCAATGTTGCTGAACTTAATTGGTTTAAGAAAAGGTAATTAAGTAGATTTTATGAATTAATTAATTTGGATCCTTAATTAAATCAATTAATTTCCTTACCTATGCTTCTTTAATTTGATTAACCACTTAATTATGAGCTACAAATGACATGAACATATGATAAAGTAAAATTACAATGCTCCTACAAGTGCCTAATGCAAATGGCTCATAATTAAAGGTTAATCAAGTAAAGAACCTAATTAAGTACTTTCATGATTTTCCCACACTTATGGGCTAATCATGATTTCCTTAAGCGTCTTTATGTTATTAAACACATACAAAAGAACCCTTAATCTCATTGTTAAATATCTGATGTGATTATGATTTCAATTTGATTAATTAGGCTACTTAACCAATTAACTAACCTTAAATAACTTCCCCATTAATTAACCCTTTTTAAAAATTTTTTGAAATGGACTTAGGAAAAGAGATTAGGGAAAAGGGCCTTAATCCCACTCCCTACTCCATTCACTATTAAATAGTGATTAGTAAATTTAACTAATTAAATCTTGATGTTTCAATCATTAATTAATTATTAAAATAATTAAAGAAGTAATGAGGGTTCAAATGATCAATTTCTCTAATTAACCAACCAATAAATTCTAAGAAAATCATGGGAGGCTGAGATCATACATTAATTAAGTAATTAGGGATTAATTAAGCTAATTAATTTTACATTTAAATCTATATTAAACCTTAATTACTATTCAAAATTAATTAGAATTAATTTTAATTAATTCTCCTCCATATTACCTTTAAAATGAGTATTTATTTATATTTTTCTGATTTTTCTACAATGTGTTATGATTTCTCAACATTTCAATGATTAAATCATATTAATTAAGCTTACTCCCATCGACGCCAAGCGGATCGCAGATGTGGCACACTTTCCACGTGATGTCACAGGATAAGTTACTTAAACGTCAGTCAGCGTTGACATGGAAACAGGCTTCATCCCCATCATCTGATTTAAGATCAGATGGTGGAGATTAACCCACGGTTTTTAAGAGATTAATCATATCAAATTTAATGGATTAATCATGATCATCCATTTCAATCATGCAAAAAATGGACGGCGCGTGATCCATCATCCCCCGAGCAACCGGAGATGGACACCGTCCATCTTCCTTCGCCCAATTCAAGCTCACTGAATCTCAGATTAGCATGGGATTGAACTCCACCTTCATGAGGAACATCCCAAGTGATCTACTAGTTAGATTCACATGACATACACATTCTCTTCAAAAAGACCCAAAAAAATGTTGAAAGCTCAATTTGAAGGAGTATACCGCACTAGATCTCAAGATCGGCAGAACAATGCTTGAGGTAGCTTTGACTGGATGAGGCAAAGCCCCGTTAACAAGCTCGCATGGTGTCTCCTCTCTGTTTGCTCTATAGACCAAGGAGCATCACTTTGTAAGCTACCTTTGATTGAAGTGGTACTTTCAGTGCTCTAGGGGCTCGGGAGAAGATTCGTTTCACCTCACCTGAGCTTGGTGAACGTGTGGGTGAAGTTAATTTTATTGAGGTTGAGTATTGGTGGAGTTGGATGGATGGGTGCCTTGCCCTATTTCAGGTTGATGGATTCCAGTGATGGGAAGGCTTAGGGAGCTCAAAAATCACTCTAGGGGCTTTGAAATGGCTCTTGGAAACTCTCTAAGGGTGAGTGTTTATGAATTCAATTGAAATGATGGGGGTATACCCCCCCCCTCCTTTCGATCGGACGGCTTGGATTGGATCCACCATTTCTAACTATTCAGCCATCATAGGTGGCCAAAGGGGATAGAACTAGGCTGATGTGGCTCGGTTTGAATGACCAAGGGGTCTGGTTGGTGGCTCAAGGTAGTTTCCTTCATCCTTAGGTCCGGTCAATGAAGGGAAGTGAATTAACTCACCTCCCCTTGGTCCATGGCTGACTTAGCCCATGTGGTTTAGGCTAATCATGTAGGTAGGGTTCCAATTTGGGTATTGGGTGGCTGCCAAATGCAAAGAGGGGGAGTTGACCTTTCTGAAGTAGGTTTTATCCCATGTGGGAGCTATTGGTAATGGGTTGGATTGGGTTCAAATTGGATTGGGTCAATTTTGGGCTGACCCAAGATGAGTCAAGGATGGGTCAAGCTATATAAAATTGGGTTTGGGCTTGCTTTGAATGGGTTTGGCTCAATTTGATCCATGTTGGTCCAATTGGGTAGGTTAGGTCAAGTTGACCACTTGGTCAAATTGGGTCAAACCAAGGGTTGAGTCAAGTTCAAATGAGTATTTGGAGTGTTATGGTGTAATTGTTTGATTCAATTTGGCTTAAACTTAGATTTGACCCATTTGAATTCAAATGGGTTAAGTTGATTTTTAATTGGCCAAATTAGGTTAGGTTGATTTGGGTTTGATTGATTTATTGAAGATGATTATAGGCCTTGGCTTGAATTAATTTGGATTTAGTTTTGATTTAAGCCAAATTGATCTTTTAGGTCAATTTGGCCTAAATGGGTCATTTGGGTTCAATTGGCCAAATTTGGTTAAGTCAAAGGTTCAATCATGTTCAATGATCAATTTGGAATGAACTTGAGCCATTGGTTGCAATCAATTTTGATAGGATCTTGATTTTACCTAATTTGGTCTTTTAAGTCAAATTAGGTTAACTTGGGTCAAAGGGCCAATTGGGTTAGGTTTCAATTGATGGTCAAGTGATATTCAAGGATTGATCTTAGGTTAATGTGAATCATAGGTTTCAATTAATTTGTCTTGGGATGAAATTTGGCTACTTTGATTCATGTAGGTAAAATGGGTTGACTTGGTCAAATAACCAAGTTGACTTGGTTTGACCTAATTGATGACAATTGACCAATCAAGGATGATTGACAATCATCATAGGAGGTTTTGGTAGGTTTGGTTCAATCCAATTTGGGTTGGATTGGAATTTGGTTTAAATAGGTCAAATTGGTCACTTTGGGTCAAGTGGAAAAATTAGGCTTTTAGTTGAATCAATTTTGGGCTGAATTGAGTTTAGTTGAATTTATATACGTATTTTGGATTGATTTATTATTTTGACTGCAATTGATTTGGGTTCAAGTCGGTTCTAGCTTATCTGAATATTTCAAGTCAAATGGGTTAGGCTATGTTTGATTGAATTTATTTTGGCTTAGGTGGTTTGATTGTAGATTTCATTTGTATTTGGGATGATGATTGGGAAAATAATTGATTCATGAGAAAATCAATTGAGTTTGATTTGGCTCGAAGGAAATTTTGGCTAAGTCCATGAGATTAAATCATGTGGTTTAGGAAGGATTGATTTGATTTGGTTAGGTTTAGTTGATTTGAAGTTCAATTATGAATTTGATTTAGGTTTAGGATGGTGATTGAAGAATTCAATTGATTTTAGAAATATCAATTGAATTTGGTTTAGATTGAAGGAATTTGGTTAAGTCCATGGGATTCAAATCATGTGGCTTAGGAAGGATTGATTTGATTTGATTTGGTTTTGTTTTGATTGATTTGAATTTGATTGTGATTTGATTTGAGTTTGGTGATGATGAGTTTGGGGTTTGGTTTAACATGAGAAGGTAAGTATGGATTCGGTTAGGTTATAGGCTAGGTAAGTTTCTCTAATCCTAAATCATACCCTTTTATTATTATTAATCCTTATATGTCTCTAGGCTTAGGCTAAGTGTTCACTTAATTGCTAGAAGTCTCTTAAGCCTATGGAGTTCTTAGTGTATAGAAGACCCACAAGCGCATGGTGAGAAGATGGAATCCTCACTCCAAAAGTGAGGTCAATAGGGTAGTCTTCCTTTCATTATTAATTTTTCCCATGACCTTCTTCTAATTACATACTATGTAAGCATAAATTTCATACCCATGGCCTAAAATGATCATTGAGTCCAAATTTATAAAAATCTAAAAAATGTGTATTACTTAGATGCAATTCGTACCCTACATGATTATAGGGATTAGGGAGTAAGTCTAAGATTCTTAGATTCCTTTTCTAAAGGCAACAACCTAGCCATGTTGCATTCATAAAACTTGGCATCATTAATTTAAAATGCACTTTAGTGGTGTTAGCCAGCAGCCCATCCTGGTGGGTTGTAAGTCCAGAAGTGTTAGGGATAGGTTAATTCCCTTAGGTGAGAGGAATGATTGATAATCCTGAAAATGAAATTAGGTCAAGCATATGACAAGTGTCAGAAGCACTTATTGACTTATGCTCTAAAGCATCCTTGTTGGAGTAAGTCTTCAAACCTAAGCATTTCTATAATCTTGTACTACTAGAATCTAAGCCTTAGATTTCTAAGAAAATATCAACTCAAAATCTAAATTAAATTCTAGATTTCAAAGCCCAATGATAGGATAGTTGAAGTGCATACTAGGAATCCCAATATCAATAGACATTTTCTACTTCATTCCATTTAGCCTCCTAAAATAACTCTTTTCACTTTAGATCATTCCCAATAAAATATCCAATTATCATTCCTTTGAAAATTAACCTAAAAACTCTTTAGAAAGAATGACTTATTTCTTCAATCGAGAGTATTCTTAGGAAGAGACCCATCTTGATATCTAATTAACTATTAGAGCTTACCCTTACAGGGAACCACGAACCCAGTTTAAATAAATCCCTATTCTACTTTCTATGTAGTTTAGGGCAAAAATCTCTGGTACATGAAAGACTCATTAGTATTATGAGTCTTTTATTAAATGATCAAATCCATTATATGATAACATGTTTATATTCTGAGATAATATGTTTATTCCTTAATGAAACATTTAATCATCTAAATAATAAATTTCTAAACTCTATGTAGTGTCACAAATCTTTCCATAAGTATCTTTTGGGGGTCTTATCCTAATCCCTAAAATATATAAAGCCTTTAAGTATATAGTGGCTGACTTAGGGAGAAAGTGTGGGGACTCACATCTACCAGAGCGGTGTTATCCACCAGGTGGGTTGTTGTCAACAAAGCGAACACCAACCAACCTAAGGTGCCCATCGATTTATGATGATCAATCTATAAAGAAAGCATTGGGGACTCACATCTTTCTAAGCTGAACTAATCGTTAGGATATTTTATCGTCGGATAGACAGCTACTATCCAACTTAGGCGACTACTAACAGGGGAGTCACAAAGGAGGAATGAACCCAAGCTTGAAGTAGCAAGAGGAAAAGGAGCCACTAAGGATCTTACCCTAATACTCTAATATATATATATATATATATATATATATATATATATATATATATATATATATATATATATATATATATATATTCAAACCCGATGTGCATAATGGCAAGCTCAAAAAAATAGCTCAAGGACTCACATCTTCTTAAGAAAAGTCAACCATCAGGGTAGTCTATTGTTCACGCAATAGAAGGTACCAAATTGATAAGGGGCTCATCAATTTGCAGTGGTCAAGCCAGAAAGAAATCAGGGACTCACATCCTCCTAAGAAAAATTGACCACTAAGGAGACCTACTAGCCAAGTAGTGAATCAAACTTGACCTAGAGTAACAACTAAGTAAGGGCCACTAGGGATCTTATCTTAACTCAAAGTACTTTGAAACAATTGGATTTGCACTTGTGATTCATGTTTATGTGTACATTTTTGTTTATATTATGCTTATCAGAGTAGGATGCCACTTGGGCATTCACACCTATCCCAAACACATCGAGAGTTTGTTAATCAAAGATAGTCAAATTTGGAAGACAATTTGATTAAATGAAATTTTCATTGATGAAGAGATTATTTGAAATATTATTTATGCATAATATTTCTTTAAGCAAAACCCATTGATTGGAAGCATCTGGCGTTCACCTTTATGGTTGATTAGTTGGTAGGAGGCACCTTAGTAAGCCTATTCTATGGCCAAAGGGCCTTCCCAATTAGGTTCAAACTTGCCTCCCATCTTGCGATGGACTACAATTGGTCTCCTTATAACTAAAATGAGCTCTCCAACCTAAAAATCTCTAGGGCTGACCAGCTTGTTATGAGATTGGACCATTCTTATTTTATATAACTCAAAGTTCTGACATGCTTGTAGGTGTCTCTCCCAGACCTTCGAGTTCTTCCTACCGTAACTTAGTGTTTTCCTCAATTATGATTTTACCACCCGCAGTTATCCTGAATGTTGGGAGTTGGACCTCTAAGGGTAGAATGGCTTTGGACCCATACACTGAGAAGAATGGGGTAGATTGTTTTGGAGTTTTATAGGTGGTGCTTCAACTAACTACTCATGCAACTATCATTTAT